>JANRMT010062806.1:17984641-18009132 GCA_026402145.1 Polypterus bichir lapradei | reverse complement strand
TGTTTGCTTAGAAGATACTGACGCTCCTCTAAAAAATGCCGCTTTATTGCGGTGCTTCGGAATGCTTAAAAGCACACATATTGATTTTTTGATTGTTTGCTTTTCTTTGCGAGTGCTCTCTCTCTCTCTCACTCTGAAATTCTCTGCTCCTGATGCGGGCACTCCTTTGAAGAGAAGATATATTTGCATTCTTTTAATTGTGAGAAAGAAAAAAAGATGATCTCTATCTTGTCATGGAGCACAGTTTAAACTTTTGACTAAAGGGTGTTATTTCATGTCTAGAGGGCTCTAATAATGTTAACAGTGTGGGAGAGTTTATAAGGGCTTAAAATATATAAAAATAACCATACAAACATATAGTTTCTACTTCGCGGATTTTCACTTATCACGGGGGGGTCTGGAATGCAACCCCCGCGATCGAGGAGGGATTACTGTATTATGTATTTGTGCACAGAACTGACACAGCAAATCACATCTGTGGATCAACATTCTATAATGTTAATACAGTGGTGCTTGAAAGTTTGTGAACCCTTTAGAATTTTCTATATTTCTGCATAATATGACCTAAAGAATCATCAGATTTTCACTACAGTCCTAAAAGTGGATAAAGAGAAACCAGTTAAACAAATGAGACAAAAATATTATACTGTACTTGGTCATTTATATATTAAGGAAAACTATCAAATATTACATATTTGTGAGTGGCAAAAGTATGTGAACCTTTGCTTTCAGTATCTGGTGTGACCCACCTTTGCAGCAATAACTGCAACTAAATGTTTCCGGTAACTTTTGATCATTCCTGCAGACTGGCTTGGAGGAATTTTAGCCCATTCCTCCGTACAAAACAACTTCAACTCTGGGATGTTGGTGGGTTTCTTCACATTAACTGCTCACTTCAGGTCCTTCCACAACATTTCGATTGGATTAAGGTCAGGACTTTGACTTGCCCATTCCATAACATTAACTTTATTCTTCTTTAATCATTCTTTGGTAGAACGACTTGTGTGCTTAGGGTTGTTGTCTTGCTGCATGACCCACCTTCTCTTGAGATTCAGTTCATGGACAGATGTCCTGACATTTTCCTTTAGAATTCTATGATATAATTCAGAATTCATTGTTCCATCAATGAAGGCAAGCTGTCCTGGCCCAGATGCAGCAAAACAGGCCCAAACCATGATACTACCAACACCATGTTTCACAGATGGGATAAGGTTCTTATGCTGGAATGCAGTGTTTTCCTTTCTCCTAACATAACGCTTTTCATTTAAACCAAAAAGTTCTATTTTGGTCTCATCCGTCAGCAAAAAAACATTCTTCCAATAGCCTTCTGGTTTGTCCATGTGATCTTTAGCAAACTGCAGACGAGCAACTTTTTTTTGGAGAGTAGTGGCTTTCTCCTTGCAACCTTGCCATGCACACCATTGTTGTTCAGTGTTCTCCTGATGGTGGACTCATGAACATTAGCCAATGTGAGAGAGGCCTTCAGTTGCTTAGAAGTTACCCTGGGGTCCTTTGTGACCTCGCCGACTATTAACACGCCTTGCTATTGGAGTGATCTTTGTTGGTCGACCACTCCTGGGGAGGGTAACGATGGTCTTGAATTTCCTCCATTTGTACACAATCTGTCCACTAAACAAGCTCATACCCCTGATTTTCACTCTCTCTATTTCAAACCATCCCTCTTATTTTTACCTCTCTTCACTCTCTTTTTCGTTCAATTCATTTTTTTTCTTTTCTTCTCAGACTCTAATGATACCTTTGTAGGTACAAATGCTTTGCTTTATGAACCATCAATGAGGAAAAGCTCAGTTGATTGCACCTGCATGTTAACAAATGATCAGCTCATTTAACCTTTGAAAATCCCCCCTGACACAAGGCTTCATTCAAAGCAGCACACACTCACAGTTTGTTTAAAATCCTCCACTGCCACAGTTCCCAAATTGCCACCACAAATTTATTTTGTCATTATTTGTTTATGTTAATCAATTGAAATTGTGTTTTATAGTTTTGTGTTCATATGTGCATATGTTGTCTAAACCTCTGCACAGTGAAGTGTACCCTTCAAACACAAAGCAAACTTAATTCAACTGACTTGATTTTTTGGATGTGAATATCAACCTGCTTTTTACTCTCTCTCCCTCTCTCTGTTTGATTTAACTCTATTGTTCTATACCTTAATTGTTTTCTTTGCCAACTTTTTTTGATCTTTTTTGTTCAGATTTACATTTATTGCTACCTTCTCTTGTCTACTTGTTTATGACAATATGCCAATTTTTTACCTTTCTCTTTGGTGAACTGACTACTCATTAAAATGACTTCAGTTAACCACGATGTCATGTCTGTGTTTCATTCAGCTTGTTTGGATCTGCATTCCACTCTGGGTGATTGGCAGGGCTTTACAACGGGTTACAGTACGGCCAGACAGCTCAGCTTTTTCTCTTGGACAGTTAATATTAGGGGCCTTAGTGTAACCCCTGACTAATGCACTACAGATGTTGACTAAGATTGCCATCTTTTTGTACTGCAAATTTGTTTTTTTCAGGAAAAAAATAGTTAAAAGATCTACAATATTTTAATAATTTCTTTTATTCTTAGCTGGAGCACTGGTAGAAATTATCATCATTTATTTCACTATACAGGAGAAACATTAATCATTTAGATAAAAGGCATATATGCTTGTATGCTACTTTTAAAAAAATCACATTATTAAATTGTGTTGGTCCAACATGAAAGTGAAAGTTTAAAAACTTTTATGACTTGAAATTTTTAAAATTTCTGTACTTAACAGCTTGAAAATGTTATGTTCAGATTGATAAACTTAACTAAATCAGTAATGACCTTTCAACTGATTTGTCTCTGCCTATTTTTCAGTGTCCAGCATTAATGCGGATTAACGTAATGGATGGCAGACATGCTATAGAATCAATATTTTCATCACCTTGACTCAAGGAGGTTTTTGAATGTGAAAATAAATAAGAAAATTGGTTAAGATTATAAGAACAGATCTACTTTTTCATCAAATATTTACTTTAGAGCAATTTAGAGCAATAATTCTTACCCTTTTAATTTGATACTCAGACCTGAAGGCAATTATTTGTATTGATTATTTCGCAAATAATAAAGTATAGAATGTCTCCTATGATTTCTTATAAATAACTGCATATAGATTAAGAGGTATTAAAACATGATTTATATGTAATACTTTTTTGCAAAAAGTGTATTGCTAAGTGGGGATGTTCCAAGGGATAAAATGTAACATTTGTGATACCCTCTGAGTCACAACCCAGCATACAAATAGTAGTTAGAGATATCTCAGTGATATATGTTTAAATTGTTTGTAATATAACATTTCAAGAAGTATTATAATTTAGTGGTTCTCAAGTTTTAATCCTTCATTCACATGAAATCACAGAGGTGTAAGTTCTCAAACTTACATTCATTAACAAAAATGTATTTGCTGCCAGTGCTAATAAAATGCCTGTGTTTTTTCCCAGCATGACATAAAATGAATATCCATTTCAAAAACTGCCTATATGTTTATTAAATAAAAGTTGCTTTTACTAGTGCTTAAACTACTTGTTGTCATTATTTGGAATACTTAGTAAAGAATAATTTCCAAAATATATAATTTGCCACTGTAGATATTTGTGATAATTTGACAAGAGAAGCTGTACACTACTCACTTGGTATAACTATAACATATACAGTGGTACCTCAGTATACGTCCTTAATCCGTTCCAGATCCTTTGACTTATGCCAAACAGGACACATACCAAACTTTTTTCCATAAGAAATAAAGGGAAAATGATTAATCTGTTCCCATGAGAAAAATCATATTGTTATTGGCATATTATACATTGATGGGGTTGTATAAAATAATTTAAACACTGCTTAATAAAAAAAAAAACATAAATACAAAAGCAATTAGATGAAATAAATGAATATTTAACCCCACTTTGCTTTTTAATAACATCTTTGTTTTTCACAATCGTATATACCATCATTCTCGGCATACGATATGCAGCAGCCATGTCCTGGATACGCATGCCACCTTCATACTTTTCAACAATCAATTCAAATTTACGGGAAAAACACAAAATCAAGTGAAAATTCACAAAGAGTTATAGCGCGGGTTGTTCACTGAATGTTAGCAAGTGGTGTACTGACGCTCGTGGGCGACTGTGGCTTTGTTTCGAGAGAGGTAAACAAGGGTAGCGTGCGGGTTGTTCACTGAATGCTAGCATCTGGCATACTGACGCTCATGGAATTGTCTTGAGAGAGGTGAACATGGGTAGTTTAGTATTCTCTAGATTGAAGTAGCAACACACTCAGAATAACGCTTAGAATGTTGTTTATTTTGAACCATGTTTAACCAACTCTCCATACAGCGTGCCTTCTAAACCACACACCCCCTCCCCCCCCAGCAGTCATACGTCTCAACAGACGCAGACCATAGTAATCAACACCCGAACATAAAGCAACGGACAAAAGCATCATTGAACAATCATATACAACAGGTAGCACGCAGGCTGTTCACTGAATGCTTGTAACTGCCGTACTGACGCTCGTGGGCAGTCGTAGCTTTGTCTTGAAAGAGGTAAACAAGGGTAGTGCGCGAGTCGTATTCCAAACAAAGGTCGTATACCAAGCAAAATTTTTCATGTCCAAATAGGATGTATACCAAGTTGGACTTATTCCAAAGCGGACATATACCAAGGTATCACTGTACATATAAATAGTTGTTGCAGGAGGTTTTTCAAAACCCAATTAACAGGAGCTGTTCAGTCAATGTGAGGATTGCTGCTGTTGCTTGTGAACAATGTGGTCAATGTGTGAAGAAATCTTGGACAATATGCATTCCATCTTCAAGGCTCTGTTTTTTCAGTTTTGAGGGCTGACATCAAATGAAATGTCTGTGAGCTCTTCCAAGTGTTTTGATGGGGAAGTTGCTTCAGTGTTCTCAGTGTAAGAATTTTTTAACCCTAAGGTAAGAAGTTCCTTTTTCTTCTATTAGTGCACAGAAATGTCATTTAGTTTTTACAGATGTTTTGAAATTTAGATTTCTCTCTGCAATCAACATGCTTTGCTAAAACATGTTAGTGATTCCTGAGATGGCATTTTTTTAATTTTCTCATTCATGTTGGATAAGGCTGTTCATTTTTACACTAATTAGACTAATGTTTAATTTGAAAGTATTTGTACTGTGTGCTCAGTAACAAAGTAAAATGCATGGGCCGTTTTTGGTGGTAACAAAACACTTTACTATGATTACAAAATTGCAGTGTTTGTTTCTGATTAATACAATTTACAGTATATTGCTGTGCTCCAATTTGATCATACTCATTCTAGAAGAAAAGGCAAGCAGTGTGGCATAGTCGTTAAGACTTTAGACTTTAAACCCTGATCTCACTACTGACGTTGTGTGATCATGAGCAAGTCACTACATCTGCCTGTGCTTCAACTGCAACATAACATAAAACCTTAATACAAGGGGCCTCATGTATAAACGGCGCGTACACAAAAAAATGTCATGTACGAACGTTTCCACGCTCAAATCACGATGTAAAAAACCTAAACTTGGCATAAAGCCACGCACATTTTCACGGTAGCTCATACCCTGGCGTATGCAAGTTCTGCGCTCGGTTTTACAGACTGATGGCACCCAGCGTCAAAGCAGTGCTATTGTTCCTGTGTGGTTTCCTTTTCTTTTTTAGATCCACATCCCTGAAACGGCTTTATAAATACACTGAAATTAACTGCATGTTGTTTATTAGTTTAATGCATCTGATTGTAATTAACCTGTAACAATATAATGGTCCACAGAATGGTCAAACTTCGTGCCTTTTTCCCACTGTGCCTATTTTTTTTTTCCTCTGTACCTCAATAAGCTTTCATATGACACTCAGACGGTGGGCTACGACTTGCCTTTTCACGGTGACTTTGATACCTGACAACTTCTTTTTTATTTTGGGCACTGTGTGACTTTGTGAACTTGAGCTTTCAAGTTTCTCTGACACTTTATGTCACTCGATCAACTTCCTTTTGTTGTTTATACCACTGTTTAAACCAACAAATAGTACTTTTTCCTTGCCTCCACTTGGTATTCGCTGAAATTCTTCCATTTCCGCCCGTGCTTTTGCCATTGCCTTTTCACAGAACACTGAGCTTAAGGGCTATTTATATTGATTTGCATATTCAAAGAGGCGTAATTCTGGGAGGAGACGAGGCGGGACAGCAGGCACGTGCATTACTTTTCACGCTGAACGTGGAAGTTGCCATTCGCATAGATTTATGCATCTGGATTTCCACTTTTCTCCGTACGCCGTGTTAGAGTGTGAACTCTACGCATGGAGCTATGCATGAGGCCCCTGGTCACTGTCCATGTGGAATTTGCACTGCACTTTCTCAACAAGGCTGTGTGGGTTTTTCTCTGGTTTTCTTCCCACATTCCCAAACTTATTCTGGTTGATCATCTGCATCTCTGTCAGTGTGAATGTGGACTTGTGCTTGAGTGGGCCATGTGAAGGACTAGCAACCAATTTAGGGCCTTTTTTCTGATACATCTCTGAATTGAATTATGTGGGATTGACAATGTCATGTGATTTCAAAAACAGTAGTTTTTTGTTTTAGAAACTGCTTAATTGTTAGAATTCAACTTAAAATTTTGGCATACAAAAATCTTCCATAGCTGTTAATATGTTTATGGTCTTAGACAGAACTTTATTTATCCCTAGGGTAAATTTGGCTTTTTATAGAAATTCTTTAAATAAATATATAGATAGATAAATACAATATATCGTGAGAGGCTCAGCCCAGGTACAGACAGACAGACACCGTTGTCCACAACACACGGTTTAGTTACAGCTCTATTTACAAATATTAAAGTCCTGCACAGCACACCACTCTTCTGAATAGAGTTTTAACACAGCTCCGTTTATGAGATACCGGGTGGTTGCTGCAGAGTGTAATATCTTGTCTGCGTAGCATTCTTTACGTTAAACACTAGTGGTCAGGGTGGCGTCATTATTTCTTTCGATGTAGATGTCCAGGAAGCTGATGTGTCGGTTAATTTCTTTCCCCACACACATGTATTTTTTCTTGTTCCAACTGATCTTCATTCCTCTCCTCTCTAGATCATATCTCCACCTCTCCAGGGTCGCCTCAACCTGCTCCCTACTATCGCTACAGATCTCAATGTCATCAGCAGACATCATAGTCCATGGGGACTCCTGTCTAATCTCATCAGACAACCAGTCCATCACCATTGCAAATAAGAATGGCCTCTGAGCCGATCCCTGATGTAATCCCATCTCCACTTTGAATGTATCCGTCACTCCTACTGCAGACATCACCACTGTTAAACTTCCCTCATACATATCCTGCACAACTCTTACATACTTCTCTGCCACTCATGACTTCTTCATACAATACCACAGCTCCACTCAAGAGACCCTGTCAAATGCTTTATCCAGGTCCACAAAGATGCAATGCACCTCCTTCTGGCCTTCTCTATACTTCTCCATCAATATCCTCAGAGCAAATACTGTATGGCATCTGCGGTGCTCTTTCTTGGCATGAAACTATACTGCTGCTCATTAATCATCACCTCACTTCTTAACCCTAGCTTCCACTACTCTTTCCCATAACTTCATGCTGTTGATTAATCAGTTTTATTCCCTGTAGTTACTACAGTCCTGCACATACCCCATATTCTTAAATATCGGCACCAATACACTTCTTCTCCACTCCTCAGGCATCCTCTCACTTTACAAGATTTCATTAAACAATCTGGTTAAAAACTCCACTGCCATCTCTCCTAAACACCTCCATGCTTCCACAGGTATGTCATCTGGTTTAACAGCCATTTTCATTTTTCATCCTCTTCATAGCTGTCCTTACTTCCTCCTTGCTAATCCGTTGCACTTCCTGATTCACTATCTCCACATCATCCAACCTCTTCTCTCTCTCATTCTCTTCATTCATCAGCCTCTCAAAACACTCTTTCCATCTGCTCAACACACCCTCCTTGCTTGTGAGCATGTTTCCATCTTTATCCTTTATCATCCTAACCTGCTGCACATCTTTCCCAGATCGGTCCCTCTATCCACCCAATCAGTACAGGTCCTGTTCTCCCTCCTTAGTGTCCAACCTCTCATACAACTCATCTTACACCTTTTCTTTATCCTTTGCCACCTCTCTCTTCACCTTGCGCCTTATCTCCTTTTACTCTTGTCTACTTTCTGCATCTCTCTGACTATCCCACTTCTTTGCCATCCTCTTCCTCTGTATACTCTCCTGTACTTCCCCATTCCACCACCAGGTTTCCTTTTCCTCCTTCCTCTGTCCAGATGTCACGCCAAGCACTCTTCTTGCTGTCACCCTTATTACATCTGCTGTAGTTTCCCAACTGTCTGGTAACTCTTCACTACCACCCAGTGCCTGTATCACCTTCTCCCTAAACTCAACCTTGCAGACTTCCTTTTTCAATGTCCACCATTTGATCATTGGCTCTGCCCTCACTCTCTTCCTCTTCTTGATCTCCAGTGTCATCCTGCCGACTACCATCCTATGCTGCTTAACTACACTTTCCCCTGCCACCACTTTGCAGTCTTCAATCTCCTTCAGATTGACTCTTCTGCATAGGATGTAATCTACCTGTGTGCATCTTCCTCCACTCTTGTACGTAACACTATGTTCATCCCTCTTCTTAAAATACATATTCACTACAGCCATGTCCATCCTTTTGGGAAAATCCACTATGATCTGACCTTCTTCATTCCTCTCCTTGACACCATACCTACCCATCACCTCCTCGTCTCCTCTGTTCCCTTCACCAACATGTCCATTGAAATATGCTCCAATCACCACTTTCTGTCCCTTGGGTACACTGTTCATCACTTCATCTAACTCACTCCAAAAATCTTCTTTCTCATCCATCGCACACACAACTTGCGGGGCATATGCACTAACATCATTCATCATCACACCTCCAATTTCCAGCTTCATAATCATCACTCTGTCTCACACTCTTTTCACCTTAAAAATACATACTGTTCCTTCAGAATAATCCCTACTCCATTTCTCCTCCCATCCACACCATGATAGAACAATTTGAATCCACATCCGATCCACCTGGCCTTACTCCCTTTCCATTTAGTCTCTTGCACGCACAATATATCATCCTTCCTTCTCTCCATCATATCTGCTAACTATCTCCCCTTACCAGTCATACTGCCAACATTTAAAGTTCCTGCCCTCAGTTCCAGTCTCTTTACCTTCCTCCTCTCCTCCTGCCTCCGGACATGTCTCCCCCCCCTCTTCTTCTCCTTCTACGGCCAACAGTAGCCCAATTTCCGCCATCACCCTGTTGGCTAACAGTACTAGTGGCAGTCGTTGTTAACCTGGGGCTCGGCTGATCCTGTATGGAAATTTGTATTGTTGTCCGCAAATTGATTTGGCAAAATCATTTGGACCGGCACGAAGAAACACACTGGTTTGTGCCTCCCCTGTGGCTGGGATTATTAATTATAGCTAACAGTAAACTATACAGTTCTTATATTTAATTCTTTGGATCCAAATGCACAGTAATAATGATATGATTTGTTTTATAATAAGCATAAACAAAACATACACATTATCGCATGAAACGCATATAAACATTAATACAAGAAAGCCCATTTTCTGACTGTACTTGCAGGAGTAGGTGCTTTACCTACTTTAGCAGATTTACCATAATAAATTAAAAACAGTAAATTGAAGTTTTTATTTTTAAGCTATTTTTTAAACAGATAAACCATGGCAAGAGCAAGCATTCAAGCGACAACACAAATTTTGTGCAAGAAATATCTATCAACTACTTTTGGCTTTAAAGATGCCCTGTAGCAGTTCACTGTGTTGCTCCCTTTACTAAATGTGTTAAGCGTGTTATTCCAGGCATTGAGAATGTATCTGAGTATACAAAACCAACTTATACTGCACTGTAAAAAAAAATCAATAAGAGCCGAAAATGAATTGGGAATTGTAACAATGAGACAGAAACTAGGTGCCCTCGGGTGTGTTGTTTACTCAGAACTAACGAATCCAAACCACAATCCATTAGAAAACTCAATCTTTTAGAGAGCAATATTTAATTTAAATAAATCTAGTGCAAAACATGCTGTTGCTTCTTTGCAAGTAATACTTGATAACCGTGGCTGTAGTGTTGCCTCTGAGAGACGAAGCACTGCATTGCCATCCAATCGGTTTCTCTGTTTCGTTTTTATGGTCCTGTATATACATACACACACACACACATTTTCAACAAAATAATAATAATAATGGAGAACCTGAAGCACTTTGTAGGTTTGTACTAAAGACGTTACTTTAGATACTAATGGATTATTATTGCATGATTATTATTGGATGAGTGCATCCCGAGTACAGTTTGTATATTACTTATCTCAAAGTGACAAGTAGCATCTCTTATTAGGCTAACACTGACTCGCATATTGGCTGACTGGCATGTAATACTGTGTTGTACCAGCTGCAGCAGGCAATCAAAACTCGAAACTGACATCCAACAGGCTTTAAAGAATTTATGCGGAAATTTTTGCATTTCTTCATAGATTGCACACACGTTATGCAGTCAGAGGGTGACACTGCCTCATATACTCATCATCCCAGGCAGTGCTGCCCTGCTCCAGTCCAGCAATAACTCTTTCACAATCTGGCAGGAAATTTCTGCTGTACCGGCGGTTGAAAAACACTGATCTAGGGATTCAAAGCCAGTCTGTAAGGGGACAGGCGGGGAAGGTAAACAATAGAGCAGAAACACATAAGTTTATCTGGGGAAACCAGGGAACAAAACAACCAGCGGGAGATGATACAGACACACATGAAAACTAGGGAGTTAAACCTCTCAAACATGTTGCATAAACACTTAAAGTGCATGGGCAGTTAGTTATAAAGTCATTACTTACTCCTGGTTATAAAGCATGCTGTTTAACCAGCTGCAGCTCGGGGTGGTGCTTCTGACTGCGGCTCACTGTATGCTAGATATAGCATTTGTTCTTTTTTGTGTAACGTTATATTTTTAAAGCTGCTTTGTAACAATACTAGCACTAGGAAAGTTAAAACTAATTTCCTCACATACCACAGATCTACAGCAGTATCTTCAGTCCTGTTTCGCGGTCTTAAGCTGTCTCACTAACTCTGCCCACCGCTGCTAACATCACGGGTTCCTGTTGCCTGATGAGCATAGCAAAATCGGCATGGCATCGGTCCCAAGTTTTTATTAGTCCTTAAACTTTCTCCAGATCCAGGTGAATATGTAGTCAAGATTAATACATAATAACATGAGTTTGCTGGACATCTTACCATATAAAGAATCAAATGTCTGTCTGAGCCAAAAAAACAGTGAATGCCAAACTGCTGCTTCATTGTAAGGGTATTCATTTGTTTTCTTTGCTCGAGGATCTCCTCTCTAACAGACATGTTTTTATCAAGCACTAGGTCGACTACTGCTAGATTCAAAGCTGATGAATAGTTGTGGTCCACGAAGATTTTATCATCATCATCCTCCTCGCCCAGTCCACGAAGATTTTATCATCATCATCCTCCTCGCCCAGTGTGTTATCCTCCATCGGTCACTTATTCCTCTCCCAAACCCCTGGTCTTGAAAGTGGAAAGATTATTTTTTTCAAATTAAATCAAACAACGCAGGAATAGCTTGTCTCAGACCCTGGCTTGCTAAAATCCTCATTTTTAAAATGCCAGCTACAAACTTGAGTATGAGGACTAACCGAAAGGTTCTCTCTCTCCAGGCAGCAACAATCCATTTAGATCAGGTATCTGCATCGGAGAGAAAGTCTGAAAACTAAGTATATCTTGTTGTACTTACTGGAAGCTCGACATAAATGCACACAAAAATGTTCAGCTGTAGAGTTATCTGTACGATGTAGCTTAAATTTCTTTTCTCTGACATTCTTGCCACTAAAAAAACAAATGGAAGTGAGTGAGCTGCCGGAAATTTCACTGGAAGTACATCAGCACTACTGTGCACATATAGCCTATTAATATATTGTGTATTTTCAAACGATGTACTAAAAAATATAATTCAAATTGTGGCACTCGATGTAATTGTCCAGGTCTTGTTCCTACCTTGTGCCCAATGCTATTTATGATGGACTCTGTAACTTACAATGTTAAAAAAATATTAGATTAAGCACACTAGAAAGTGGATATATGAATAGGCAGAAATAAATAAAGCCTTTGTACTTGCTGTTGTTAAAAACAATAAGTTATTATCACTATAAATAGACGCCACAGTCTGTCTTCACCAATTACAAAGATGTTTCTTCCAAAGAGATTTTCAATATTTTGAAGTAAGCAGTAATGCCCAGGGGGGTTCAGTATAACAGGTCAGATTCAGAACTTGTGTGTTTTGAATAGGAATTAACACATCAAATACAGTATAAGGTAATTTGAATCCACTATGCACTCCATTCTATCATTTAAGTTTTAGCAGTACAAACGCTTGTAAAAGGAAGAGCAATACAAGGTAATGAATCAATTTTTTCTTCAATTGTATCAAAGTGGTTTTACTATTGCATAACAATGTTTGGTATATGCACATTAAAAAAAAGCCATCTAGAGCTATGATCTCTTTTGTGGGGTTCAAAATTTGTAACTTTTGTTCTGTATTTTCATTATATTTTGCTTAAGACAACAACAGATGAGCTAAATTTAGGACACATCAAAGCATACCCTCTTCCCAATTGTACCTCACTTTTAAAACAGCTGTTCCAATAAAGAAAGGAAGACATGCTGGTGCCTAAGGCTATCGATTAGTTTATAACCTGGGCATCTGGGACAACAAGTTGCTAAACTGGTTTACAGCCTGGGAAAAGAAGACATGCCAGTAGTACTAAGCAATATCAAAAGTTTTATTGTTTGTGAAAAACAATATTAAAGAATCTCAGCAAAATTCATCCACTGCGGTGGGCTGGCACCCTGCCCTGGGTTTGTTTCCTGCCTTGCGCCCTGTGTTGGCTGGGATTGGCTCTAGCAGACCCTCGTGACCCTGTAGTTAGGATATAGTAGGTTGGATAATGGATGGATGGATGGAAAATACATCCATCATATTGACAGCCAGCCAATCAGGTGTATGCAACAATCATTTGTTGTGAAACCCCCAGTATGAAATTTTATAATAAATATGCCTCATCTGAAGAGCAACATTAAGGATAAAGATGTCAGGAGATGAGAAAGAGTGATGTCAACATGTGTCCGTTTCCATCTGATCGTCAGAAAAGGATCTAATGAACAATTACGAATGTTAGATCACAAGGTAAAGGGTAAGTAGAGGGAAATACCTTGATAATACAATCTCTCAAAAGGAAATCATTACTGCTAAATTGAAGGATATCTTGGGATTTGTAAATTTAATATTAGTATGTTCTGCTAAAACTTCAATGAATTTCAACAGCAAACATTTGGCAGAGCAGTCTCTTAAAGGCTTCTATTTAGTATCTGTATTCAATATTTGTTAATAAGACATAGCTTCCTTTAATGATTGATGACAACACTGATGATTCTCAAATCTTGTGAATCAAAACAGAAACACTTTAAGAAAAAACATATTAAATTGATTCTAACAATTAAGTACATCCTGCCAACAATTTCTTCGGCACTTGTTTGTAGGCAATGAGGAGGTATACTAAGTTGGATTGAAATCTTTAACAGTTGTATAGCTGGTCTATAATGTTCTACATCAAACATGCGTCTCAGCAGCTCTGACAAAATGGACAGAAACAGTAATGACAGTGTGAGAAAACGTGACCAAGGTTTCACATACACAAATATATACTATAAAGAGCATAATTTAACTCTGTGATTTTTTTTTCTTATTATTATATATGCTGTGGTTCAGTTGCAGTTGCTACATTTGTATTTGCATGTCCATATCTTTAACAAAACAAAACAAAACAAAAAAAAACAAAAAACTAATTTTTTTCTGGTAATCATAGATTCTTTGCAGTTTAGATCCCAGTCAGATGATCCCACAGTGTAGAGAGAAGAACTATATATAGCATCTGCTATAAAATAACTGACTATGCAGCTCATACTATATCATGGAAATCTATGACTTGACATCTATTCGTACATCCATCAGTTTTCAAGTCGAAGTATTGGTAGCAGCAATATTGCAGTGAAATTCTTACTTGCATGTCCATTCTGTGGTATAATAAATAAGAATGCTTTAAAAGGTTCAAATTTATGTAATAGAAAATACAAATCAGCATTCATGAAGTTCTCCTCATACCTGTCTCTAGGTTCCCATTTTCTGAAGCCTTGTCATTGACAAGAAGCCAGGGAGCACAAATAAATATCTGATGAAAGGCCAGCACAAACCCTTACGAGGGCATCATCCATTACAGAGCATACGCATAGATGTCCACACTTACAGACACTATAAAACCCATAGGCAACTTTTCCTCATTATTATGTCAAAATATGACAATCTCACAAGTCCCTGAAATGTACACTTATGTAACGTTTGAGAAAGAAACTGAAAATTATGCGATGCACAGAACTTAAGTTTATAGCATATTCTGTCTGGCTGCATGGTGGCCTTAACCCAGGGTCATTATAGTTGGCACCATGACTTCAGACACTTGCTGAGGTCTTGGAGGAATGCAGGATGGAAGTGATGAATTCCAATCCTATAACATCACAATGCTTGATACACTTTGTCAGACAAGGTAAATGGTCACAGAACATCACCCAAAGGCAGTGGCCCTGGTTGACCCCTGGAAATGACTTGAATCTGAAATCTGACATTGACTGGCAGTTGAATTTTACACTTGACAATGGAACAACTTGGCCCGACCAGACAAAGCCCTGTGATTTAGTTCTGCTAGGACAGTGATCATGGCTGGGCTTATCATACCAAAGAATAAAGGAATGGAGGCAGCCTTTGAGAGGGAGAGGAAGAGGAAGAAGTGCAAAGAGTTGACAGCAATGGGCATTTAAACAGGGTGGAAGAAAACAGTCTATCCTGTAGAAGTTGGCTGCAAATGTTTCATTGGAATATCTACCTAACAATTTCTGAAGGCAGTTGGAATAATCTGTTCTAGGCAAAATAAAGTGATCAATAATTGTGAGAGGAATCAGAGCAAGGCAGTTTCTGTCCTTGGCTTAGAAAAAAATGACACAAAATGGTAAAAGTAAGAATCCTAGGGTCAACTATAGGAAGTAGTAGGAAGATGTCCCAAACGCTGCGGCACCACCACCACTGAGATGTTTTGGGATCAAAGGAGTAATGACCCAGTAGCCGGACCATAGGCACTGGCAGTGCTGCATATATCAACCTTTGACATATGAGAGAAAAGTTATAGTATCCATAGGACAAATGGGGAGAAAGTGCAAACACAATGTACATAAAATAGTAAAATATTTTACTATCAGAAGATGATGGGTGCAAAGAGACAAACAAATAATAATTATTATATGACACACAAATATGAAAACATATAAATAAGATTTCACTTTATTTACTCAGTATCACATTCCTCTTCATTATGTTCATGGGTTAAATTGTTCTAAGTTTTAACATCAGATATCAATGGGCTAGTGGCTTACTAAGTGATCCATATGCTGTTAAATTAAATAGTGTCGTTAATATTGTACAGCATAAGGAAGGGTATCCTCTGATAGACTGTTGAGGGGAAAAAGTCATTAGAGTATTTGAAGCTGATCAGTCATGAGAAGGTCAGCAAAGGAGGAATGAATGCACAGGAGATGAAACGTTGAAGAAATGTTTTAAAAGAATGCACATTTCATTTCATTATTTACATAAGGACTAATAAAGTGATGAAAGAATATAATGGGAGTGCATTTGTTTGCATTCAGACAGTTCATTTGACTTCATAAGCATTAATGAATAGCATTAATTCACTTTATTTCTGGTTTGTAATGTCTGCTAAATGAGATAATCAGTAACATCTGTTCTATAATTTGCTTTTAAATGATTTAATGGAGGTGTTTTTGCATGTAATTATATGCTATTGAGAAGACCACAGGACAATATAAATATAGGGTTTAATTTGAAATGACAAATATTTTTCCTTTGGATAAAATTACTTAATTATAAAGCATAAGAAGCTATGAAAGTGAATATTGCAGTAAAAAATGCTTTCATTTATTTAGCTCAAGCAATTTGTTTCTCATGTTTCTTTCTGATAAACACTAAGATAGATGTGTGACTTGTGGTGGCTCAGTACAGCAAGGCAGAGGCAAAATGGTATAAAGTCACCATAATTAAAAGGAGCAGGAAACTAAGCACAAAGAAACTGAAACAAATTCCTGTTGCTTCTATGATCCTAAATGCTTATGGTTTTGATTACCTGTCTGTCTAGTCAGGTTGCTGTACCACTTGCCCACCACAATGAAGCAATTCACTTATAAACTTGCATCTTATATTCTCTTTATGATCCACTTTCTTCCTCACAACAATGATCCAAAAACACTTCTCCTGACTCCAGAGTAAATGAAAGTCTGGTACTAAGGCAGCTCAAAACCCAATCCCAGCAGTCACTTTCAACAAACCCCAAAATCATTTCCATGGTCTGGGATTCTCTATAAGTGCTTCATGGACACAAATCTATTACTCCATTTAGTGATCTCTGGTGTCCCTACACTCCTGAGAAGTCTCATGCCAGACATCCATGGCAGCTCTACAGCTGCCAGCTTTGTTACAGGAGCAAAATGGTTCTATGTGTTTTGTTTTGGGATAGCATGTTCTCCAGCAGTCAGGAGGCATTACCTCTCACACTTCTTCCTTGTCCTTACTCCCTTCAACAACTCTGACAGCTACTGGATTGCTGGTCTTATGGTACTGGATTTGTGGGCGTGCACTGTTTGTCTCCACCAAGGCCATTCATCCATCATCCTTTCCTTTTACAAGTGTTAGTGACTCAACCTAAAGTCTTTCTATTGCACACAGCATACATATTTTCTCTCAGAAGCTTTCATACTCTCATACTTTTCTGCTGTCATTGTGGTCTCTTTGGTGACATTTAGTTCTGCACTCAGCCACCCTGCTGTCAGCTTTACCTCTGTCTACTACTTACCAACTATAAATTCTGTCACAATATGTATTACAATTTATTCAACTTATCTTGAAATATACTATTTCCTGGTCAGTTTGAGCAAATCTATCCTGAGTGTCAAAGGTAGATGGCAAGAAACAATCGATAATGAGATACCAGGTCATCACAGTCCATGACAGTTGCATGTTGAACCAAAATCAAATCTCTGGACTGTGGCAGGATGCGGGTATAAAACTCCAATAAAAGGCACAGCTCATCTTGGGAATGAACTGGTCTTAAGGACTATGAGTACACAAGATTATCTGCTGTAAAATACCACAAATAGTAAGTGAATACAATTATGGAGAACATGTAAAAGTTTTTTCTTAAGGCAAGTAAGAAAACAAGATGAAACAATGTTTTACATTATTGCAAGACAGTGTTTCTTTGGTTTAGGTATATCTTTGGAAACTTGTTACAAGTTCACTGCATGGACAAACTGTCACTTTTTGCTTTGTAGAATCTAAAATAGTGTTAAAAAATTATAAATACTCAAACAGTGCATTTGTTCATAACTATAAAATGTTGAAACTAAACCAATTATTAGTCAAAAAGTCCATTATATTAAAAAAAAAATCACAATAGGGTTAGAGAGCCAGACTTATAAAAAGAAAATATTACCAATCACTCATACTCTGACGCTAACCTGATCAGTACATTGGTTGTTTCAAAAATATGAAACAAGTCTTTTTATGTGAAATGTAAAGATCTCAGGTATTTATATTGAAAGCAGCAAAATAATAAAAATTACAGTGATTTGAGAGCAAGTTCTATGTTCTGACCGATGACTTGAACTTACATATTACACTGTAACATGTGCATTGTTTCATCTTGAATATACACACTCATTCTAATGCATAAATGATATGGCTCCTACTGTGGTTAGTTATATAACACTGCACAGTTGTATATATTTATTTTCTATTTGTTAATTTCTTAGTTAGCACCTATCAGCATACAGGCAAAATTCAGTTACAATGAACTCCCAGGGACCTAAAAAATATTCCGTTGTAACGAACATTTCGTTGTAATGAGATTCTGTATTTGTTACTATAGTGCTTTCTTTAACTTGCACCCTGGCGTTTGCAATCATTTCAATAGCTTCTTTCACCTTAATTTTAATCTCCTCCTGTCTACAAGGTATGCTGACGAGAATTTTTCTCAGCATTTCCTTGCGATAATACACTTTCAGGGTGCGAATAACGCGCAAATCCAATGGCTGAAGCACTGCTGTGCAGTTGGGTGGGAAGAATTCAACGCGAACATTATCAAAATGTGGAAGCATGTTGTGGGCAGCACAGTTATTACTCAGGAGGCAAATCATCCTTTTCTTCTTGATATGGTGAGGTTTCTGAACTCTTTTGAGCCCCCCCCCCCCCCACCCAACGGGAACGACACGCTTAAGTGTGTCCCGAAGCGCAATTGCAGCTTCTGTGGAAGATTGTTTGTCCGTTGCCGGGGCAGGGCAAAAACAGGCTCATAGTGCTGTAGTGAAGCGACACAGAAGCAAATCATAAAAGATTGGGGTTGCGCTACAAGTCCCTGTCTTGCACCCCAAAACATGAGGTTGAGTCTCAGTACTTTAGGAAAGCCAGCTTTTTTCAGCTTGAAAGAGGAATGGCACACTTATTTATTGTAGCGTGATCTGTCACTCTGCTATACACAGACACAGCAGTCAGGCAGGGTCATGGCCAGATCAGTGATCAAGTAATCCTGTTATCAGCATTCACAATGTACCTTGCATTACCCATCAATATCTTTTCTGTTTGCTTTGTCGGAGAGACGCAGCATAGCTTTGAGCCAGCTGTTGTCCCGGCAACAGATAAACAGTCTCCCATAGACACAGAGATTGCACTTCCGCATGCTGTCTAGTTGGGGGAGGTCCCAAGAGAGTTTACAAACGTCACATGAGTGGCACATTAGTAGGAATGTTTCTTGAACGAGCATCACTGAACCATATAAAAACTGCTTTTTCGATGTCTTCAAATGCAGCAGTTCACATACGTTTGCAACCCGAGATTTTTCTTCTTTTTTTGCTCGGTCTTTCAAGAAAGTTGACAGCATCGATGGTGAAATTCCGAATTCACTGGCAACGTCTTTTTTCTTTTTGTCGCAATCGAGAGCTACAAAAATGTAAAGTTTTTTTTTTTCTAATATGAACTGTTATCGTTTTTTTTGAGGGTGACAATGAGTTAAATTCCAATGGATGTTTTTAAGCAAAAGGTGCAAGAAACAAAAAAGGCCAAAAAAAAACAGTATGAGGAAAGTTCAAGGAAAGAAAAAAAATTACAATGTTTCTGTTTGGGGATCATTGTGCACAACTGAGCTGCAGCCAGAGAACTATCTGCTCTGTGGATGATTCATTCAAGCATTTCAAGGTCTTTTGGGAACTTCGTTGTAATGAAAGTATCTGTTGAATGTACTTCGTAGTAACGAGATCTCTATAGAATCATGTCATATGGGGAAACTGTCGGGACCATACAAATACTTTGTTGTAAAGATATTCGTTGTAATGGAATTTTACCTGTATTTGTATTTCTTAAAGTAATGTTAAATATATTAAACTGCCCTGAATAGCTGAATGAAAAGCTAATTATTTTATAACTAGTAGGATTATTGAAACCAAGGACTGGTAACTTTTGTTTTATTTACTCTAAAATATTCTAAAAAGTGAAAATAAACCTCACTTTCTTGCAAATTTATTTGCAGCATGATGGGCAACATACATTTAGCAGTTTAAATGGAAATGCATTGATCATCAAACCTACTTAATTTAGTTCAGTCAAGGGTACCAGCACCTGCATAAAGAACAATGGACGCAAGGTAGGATCCGGCCATGAATGGGACACCAGTCCATTACATGGCACAAGCACAAGCTCATACACATACACTCCTTCAAATGGGGAACATAAATGGTTTCTAGTTCACCTGAAATGCATGTCTCTGGAATGTGAGAAAAATACAGAAACTCATGAAAATCCCATGGATACATATGGAGTTCACCACACAGAGATTAACCGAGACTTGAAACTAGAGCTAAATATCTGCAAGACAACAGTGTTAACCACTCTACCATCATACTATCCATTGAATAGCAATGGATGATAGAAGGTGTCTTGATGATGGTTAGTATTACATGTGAACATGAGAATTGAAGTCTTGGACAATAATTTCCATATAAAAACAAAAATTAAACAAAACATGCCTGGAGCTTATCTCAAGGTAGAATTTTTAAGTGATATTTGGAGTTGCTAGGCTTTGTACCCTTTCATCTATTTATGTTTTTTTGGACAAGAGGACACTTTTATCCACCACAGCCACAGGGCCTAAGTTTTTTTAAGGAATAAATCAGTTCTGGAAACATCATTTCCCTCATATGTGTAGGTGGGCAATCGTTAGTAATGAACTGATCATCATAAATAATCACAAGACCAATAAAGAAAAATGAATAAAACATATAAATTACATAAAGGATCAAAGGTGTTTGACTGAATAGCTGCATTTTTTTTTACTTGAGTCGAAGTTAGCAACCATTTTCATTGCTTCTGTCCTTAGCAATAATAGAGTGAATAAGAAACAAAGAGCATATATTTTCACAGTGACAACTGTGAACTTGGAGTACTTTCTTTATTCTGGAGAATACAAAAAAATACAAATGAAGTGATGAAAAAGATGAAATGCACAAAAAGAATAAGTGACAATTGATTTTAAGCCTTGCCCTGCGGTGGGCTGGCACCCTGCCTGGGGTTTGTTTTCTGCCTTGCGCCCATTCTATCTGTCTTACTCAAAATAAACAGTTCCTAACTCTATCACAGACTGAGAGATTAAAAGATATGTTGAGAAAGCTCATTTGAGTTACTGCTCAAATTTTTTAGCAACAGATAAAAATGGGAACATTGATTAATCAGTATATTAAGGACTTTTCTAAAGGACTTAACAGTAGCACCCACTTCATTGTGAGTAGTAATCCTCTACTCTTAAAAATACTATTGGTGGCCATGATCACAATTTGCACAATTTGATTTTCACTCCTCTATTCCCTTTCCATACACATTAGAAAGGACAATAGTACAATAATAAACAGAAATGTATGTTTTGTAATATGACTTTCTAAAATAAGTACAGTACAAGGTGTATTTATCAAAATATATGTGAGATTAACTAACACTGAAGTCGATTTTTCCCATTTCATTTTACTTTAATGGGGAATATAAAAAATAATAAATTGTTGGAATTAAATTTTGGCATAAAATTTAACATCAATTGATAAATCAATTCACCTGCACAAACAAGAATTCTGTATTAATAATTTCACTCATGGTTTGTTTCATTTATGATGTTGCAAATTAGAGAAGAAGGAATAGAAACTGGCACCGTCAGTCATGTGGCTGGATGGTTTTGTCTCTAGCATTCCAAAATAAACTGAAGGTGCCAAGTTCACAATTTGAAGTTGTAAAACTTTTTAAATATTAAAAGTGCCTCCCACAAAACAACAGACATCCTAGGAACTTAATGCATGCATAAAATATAATCAGGATTTCTTTGTAATTATTTTTCAGCTACTGCATTTGAAAATATTTAACTTTAAATGCGCAAAACTCAAGCTTTGAATTGAACTAAAAATTCTTTCTTTTAATGTCAGAAATGTGCAAAATTATGTGAAATTATGAACATTAGTTTTGCTGTTGTATTGGCTTTAAAAATTTTCAGCTTTAAAAACTGGAATTCACTCTAAATTTATTTGTCTCTAAGGGTTAACAAATGGAAGTTGCCAACAACATTTCAAGTAAGTGGTCCATTCTTTGTTGAGATACAGTGTCTAGAAAATGTTTACAACAGAAACGTGTCTAGTAGTTATTAAACTGTACTAAATTACTCTAGCCATGTTAAAACATATTTATTTCCTTCCTCATGTTATCTGCTACAAATTGCAGCCTTAGCCTCCCAGCACTGCCTTTATCAGTTGCCTACATCATTACATCTCCCCCCTTTAACTCAAACAAGATACAATTGGAAAGAAAACATAACTACACAACAAAAGTAATATTTTCTTAGTTGTCCATTTTCTGTAGTAAATTCCGTTACTTTTTTAATTACTGTATTTACAAATGTAGTATTTTTATTGGCTTTCTAGTACACTGTGACCTGCACAAAGGGATTGCTGGCTGTTTTTCCTCACCTGCTTTACCACTTTCAGGTGATTCACTCCTCAGAGTAGTGCTAACACGTCTGTCTCAAAGCCCATCACAATCTTGCGTGTGGTCAGTAACTGAACTGAATGTCACTGCTGTCTTCAGAAC
Source organism: Polypterus bichir lapradei (assembly GCA_026402145.1). Classification (NCBI taxonomy): domain Eukaryota; kingdom Metazoa; phylum Chordata; class Cladistia; order Polypteriformes; family Polypteridae; genus Polypterus; species Polypterus bichir. The sequence continues at coordinate 17,986,703 of JANRMT010062806.1, read as the reverse complement.
ACTCCTTTGGTTTCTTCTATAAACATTGCCTTCCTCAGTCAGAACTTTGTATTTCATTAAGCTGCTTGTTCAAGCACTGTAATCTGGCACATCATTCTTGGACAGTGGATCCAGCAGTGCTGCTATCCAATCATACACAAACGTTTGTCTTTAAGTCTTACTGCATGGCTAATATAGGTATTAACCTTTGTGACAATAGCATTGTATCATGAAAGTTTTATACAGTACTAAGTTTACACATGGTAAGGACATCAAAGACATCCCACTTTCAACTGGAACTGATCTATAAGCTAACATTACAATTCAAAGATCAGAGTTACAGTGTGCTGATTTTTACTGAAAATGTTTAATAATTTGGACATCATTATCTGATACCACTGTCTGTGGAATTATATATCTGACAAATATGGACTTCACAGGCATGTTGATTGTGCTATGTAATATATTGGGGGGTAACACTGTTTCTGGGTAATTAGAAAAATAATGCCAAGCAGATAGTTTTAATTATCAAAATAAAATAAATCTGTTTCTACCTTCTCCCAAGGCACTGCAAGTCCCTCACCTATCATCACCTTTGGCTACTTTGGCTCTTTATAGCAATATTCCAGACATGTACTACACTTGCTTATTGACTAACCAATATCAGCATTCATGTCTCAGTTGAGAGCTGTCCTTGCTTGCCCTTTGAATTTGTCAGCACCCAAGTTCCCCTTATGTATTTTCATAAGCATTTCACCACACATGCAAGAAGGTACTATACTTCCTTCACTCTGCAGAAGCAAACTGTCTACAACTGAGAACGCACCCTGTATAGAAAAATACTTGTGCTGTTTGCATGGCCCTCTCTTCCAACCAAACTGCACATTCTCATTGACCTTAATTAGTACTGGGTCCTTGGATGTCTCCATTACTATTTTTGCTAGTTGTTTTTGAGAAGGTGGCAGACCATCATATACCTTATCTACATGGAGGGACACATCTTTTTCTAACTCACTCTAAGTTTCAACCAAGGTCATGTGTGTTCCGGGAATATAGGTGACTCAAAATCATATCTTTGCAGCCTCTTCATGAACTTTGCATGTGTGGGGACATTCGTATTGTGAAAATTTTCTGCATAATGGTGAATAACCCTTAATGATCAGTCTTCAAAATCACACCCAAAAGTCAATAGATATACATATGAAATTTCTTGCACGCAAAAGCTTACTCCAGGCACTTGTTCTCTATCTGGGCATATTAGCATTCTGTTGGTACCATCAAACAGGAAGCACATTGCACTTTGCATCAAATGGCACCATAATACTGAAGGACAACTGCTCTTAAACCATGCCACAAAGCATCAGTAAAAATCTTTCTTGTTTAATGTTAATAATGGTTTCTCAACCAGAATGCTTAACAATCCCTCCTATGTTTTTCCTGTTTGTGGTTCTGCTGGAACACTGCATGCCATTGAAGAAGACAGCTCAAATGTGTAATCTTTACAGCCATGCTTGGTAAAATATTTTTTCAGTTTACTGATCATACCTAGGGCATGCTGTAATGTTGGCCCTCTGTATACACAGGTTCCACATCCTTGGATTTAACCACCAATTGAAAATATTTTTTAAAAATTGCAGAAAATTCCAAAAAGTAAAACATGAATTTGCCATGTGCCGAGCACTATGCTGAATCCACATGAATGAAGTGATAGCATATTTTGTTGTAGGCACCTACCATTTCACAGATCCTCAGTCTCTATCAAGCACTTGTTGTTTTGCTACTTGTGTCTGATGCAGTGAGAGAGAGAGAAAGAGAGAGAATTTTTATTTTACCTATTTATAATATTTTCTACATGTACTTTTATTTTACATATTTAGAATTTTATTCTATGTATGCCTCTTTCAGGTCAATAAACAAAAATAATATATAAGTGTTGAAAGAAAGAAAATATATTATTGCTAACATATACTATGAAGTTAGGCTACAAAGGTTGGGAATTACTCCATAATATAAAAAAAAAAAAATATATATACATACTTTCAACACTTATATATTATTTTTGTTTATTGACCTGAAAGAGGCA
>JANRMT010062806.1:17942758-17984241 GCA_026402145.1 Polypterus bichir lapradei | reverse complement strand
AGGATGATCAGCTGTCCTTCCTGTCTCCCTGTAGCGCTGTCTTAGGCATCTCACAGTGTGGACATGGTAATTTATTGCCCTAGCCTCATCAGCAGTCCTCATGCCTCCCTGCAGCATGCCTAATGCACGTTCACGCAGATGAGCAGGGACCCTGGGCATCTTTCTTTGGGTGTTTTTCACAGTCGGTAGACAAGTCTCTTTAGTGTCCTGCGTTTTTAGAACTGTGACCTTAAATGCCTACTTTCTGTAAGCTGTTAAGGTCTTAACGACCATTCCACAGGTGCATGTTAATTAATTGATTATGGTTAATTGAACATGCATGGAAAACATTGTTTAAACAATTTACAATGAAGATCTGTAAAGTTATTTGGATTTTTAAAACATTATTGTTGAAATACACAGTCCTGAAAAAGGGACGTTTCTTTTTTTTGCTGAGTATATATATATATATATATATATATATATATATATATATATATATACTGTAAATGCCACAGGGGTTGGGTGGGCATCCTGACCAGAGAAGGGGATGATTCCTTACCCATACGGGAGGTTCCAAGCAGACAGATGGATATCCCGACCAGGAGAAAGGAGGGAACCAGACCCAGAAGTGATGGCCAGAGGGGATGGATGGACAGCCCACCAGAAGATGTCATTGGGGACTCTTTATCCCCCTCAGGACACTAGATGGCAGTGGCCCTAGATATTGGCGCCCAGTACAGAACCAGTAGGGCATGCTGGTAAGTGTAGTCTGGCAACACAGCGCTGCTGGGGTCCATGAGTGCCGCAAGGGGATGCTACAGGGAGATGACCGCTCTAATAAATGGGACTTCCGTATGATTGAGAAGTGCTTTCATTGGGCAGTGGCCTTGGCACCGAAAGTACTCTAGGGGCCTTAATAAAAGGGACCGCACTCACTTGTCCAGGTGAGTTGGAGCTGGTAGGGTGTATACCAACATTCGATTGGAGGAGGGCAGTGTGGTGGTGAGAGAAATTGTGAGGAGAGGTATTCTGGAGAGAAATTACTTGTGCTTGTACTACTTTGTGGAGGAATTTGGTTAATAAACCGTCCTTTATTTGAACCTGGGACTCTGTGTAATCATGTTTGGGGATTTGGGGCTTGCTGATGCTCCTGGTTCCATCACAATACACACACACAAATATCACTTTTATTCTTTTTCATAAAGACAATCAAATTCACCAGATCTGTGGGCTCTTCAACTTTCTTTCTTTCTTGACCCCCAAATGAGATCTCCACTAAAGCTTCTTCTGTAAATGTCATAAAGCTGGAGGAATCCTTCTGGGTGCATGAATTATTGGCCATGCATCATCTTTCAGTTTAAAAGAATATGTGGATGGCAAGGTACCAAAATCCTGAAACACATCAGAATATTTTGCAAATGTATTATCCAGCCATGTACAACTATCTTCCTGAGCATTGACATTAAGCAAATCAGGCCTAGCTCTTCGCATGCCCTATCTCCCAATAGAGAATCACTTCCATCAAGTATAATCACAAACAACGGCTTATACATTTTTCTTTTTTATCAGCACGTTCAACTTGCAAGTGCAAGGAGTCTAAATATCCTGACCGTTAAATGCCATTAGTGTCACTGAAATATCAATAATTATTGGCTCCTCTTTAAGACTCTTCACATTGCTAACATTTACAAGATTTCCTTTGTCACCAGTATCCAGTTGTAACAGTTCCATTGACAATTAATGGGACCCTCTATGTATTCTTATGCAATGTCCAAACTTTTTTGCTGAGTTAGTATTGAATTCTGTGAAATTATGGCCCATACCTACAAAAAATATTAATCTTCATTCACATCAATGGCACAGTGATTACAGGTAAATGGCCTCTCGCTGCTCAACACCAACTGATGTAGCTTTTTGGCCTACTGTACTTAGAGCACCTATTCAATTGTTTTAGAATGCATTGCTGACATCTCACGAGCATTGTATAATTTTCTTGCAGAATTATTATCTCCAGAAACGCATTGGAGGCCACTGATGGAGTGCAGATACGGTACCAACTGGATGGCAATATTTTCAAACTCCGAAGATTGTCAGCCCACTAGAAAACCTCTTCGATAATCATCTATGAGATTGGGTAAGCTGATGATGTTGCTGACATAGCTCTTTACCCAGAAAGCCTTCAGAGGACTAGTGAGGCCTTACACTCAGCCTATATTCATGGAGGGGCCTGGAAATGAGCACCTCTAAGACACTGACCCTTCAGACTGCCTTTCAGTACATAGATCCTCTAATGGACACCAAGACTGGCAGCATGACACTGGTAAGCATGCAGTACCCCCCTACCTTATAAGATGCATAATCTCTAATGATGCCTTTGTGACAAAGGGGATTTCGAACTACCTCCAACAAGCCTGTATTTGGCAAACCTCCACAATCACTGCATGGTAACCAAGGCCATAGTCTATCATGTGGTGTTTATATCAACTGTTCTGTATGGAAGTGAGTCCTGGACTCCCTACTGCAAGCAAATACCGCATCCTAGAAGCATTCCATGTCCACTGCCTCCAGGAGATCCTGGGCATCACTTGGGAGGACAGGATCCCACACACTAAAATTCTCAAACTCTGCTCATCAACCATCACTGAAGCCTTGTAACTCAGCTATGCCTTCTCCTGGACTGGGCATTGTACCCACATGGATAAGTTTCGGCTTCCCTGGATGGTTCTGTATGGTGAACACACCAAAGGATCCAGACCTTAGGGGGGATTAAAGAAAAGCTGGAAGGACACCTTGAAGCATTCTCTCAAGGCCTGCTCCATTCCACATTGGGTGCTTAAGAAATTTGCTAGGGATTATGCACTTTGGAGATGCACCACCATTGAAAGAATCTGTCACTTCAAACAACAACAGACCCATCAACAAGAGAAGAGAGTGGCTAGACATCTCATTCAACACCAACTTATTGCATCTGGGTTTCAATTACCTTGTGCATCATGCCCCTGGGTCTGCCTTTCCTGAATTTTGTTGCTTTTACACCAGCTTACACACAGTAGGGGTAGTGTCAGAAACAGACAAATAGATGGACAGCATCATCATTAGTTCGACCAACAGCCATAAAAGATGACTATCACGAAGAAACCGTTCTTATACTTTATCAGTTATAGCAAAAACAATCTGGTTGCATGTCATTAAGTCTTGTAAGTGTTGAAAATTACAGGTCTGTACTTTTAGTTTAAGGTCTGTTAAAAACAAGGTCTCATCCTCCTTCTGAACTCTGAAATGAAAAATATACCTCATTCTTCCTTGGAAAGCAGTATTCATCAAACATTTTTATTACCAACTCCATATCATCGTCATAATCTCCCTCAGCAAAAGTAAACTGCATGCAGGCCTGCCACTGTTAAAAAACATACTACAGCAAAAAGCATTCCTTGAAAGTCCAAAAGTTCTCTTTAATGTTTCTGTCAAGCTGTTGGTTTAATAGCATCCATATTTATACACGGAGAGACTTCTTCTTGTATCATGTAATAGTTGACAAACTGTACTAGATTACTCAGGACTTATTAACACATCTTCCTCTATTTTCTTTCTCCAGCTATCTGCCTTATACTGCAATCCAAATTCCCAGCGCTGCCTTAAGAACATTTGCCTATATCTTTACAACACGAATGCACATCTTTCCAAAAATGCTCAAAACATGTTCTAAAGATACCAAAACATGTTTATCTGGTGAAATGCTGGAGTCAATTTTTTCATACTAAAAAAAATATGCTTAAAATTGTAGTCCTGTTCTGTGTTGTAAAACAGGGAATTAATAAAAAAAAAAGTTTTATCTTACAGTTTTATGATTAATGAAAATCATCTCCAAAACAAACATACTAAGCTTCTTTTTTATTTGACTTTTCAATTACATAGGCTTCTATAGCACACAATATATACTCCTTCAAATGGTAAAATCCCTTTCTGCACAACATATGCACATGTGTAGTTTTATTCTCTTTTGAGGTCTGTTTTTAATGGAATACTTGGTAAAGATATGATTACTGCATGTCCACTAACATGTGTTCTTCCGCTGCCTCCAGAATTGAAGAAAAAGGCCTGAATTAAGAGCCCTAGCCACAGCTTTTGCCTTGCCAATCAGGTCCTCAGCTGCAGTACAAAAGATGCATGCAGACAAGAACTCTGTTTATTTGGGAACCAGTTCTTGTCAGGAGCAAAGTCATTGTGAGCAAAGATTTCATTTTTGATTTTTATTGTTGTTTAATCTCCCTCCAAATTACCATCAGGTTGTTAAATACCTCTCCTACTTTTTATGTTGTGTTGCCTTGTTTCTTCACAATGTAATGAAGCATATCCTACATTCTACTAAAATAAAAACTCCGTAAATGTACTCCGTCAGCATGGCACTGCCAAATCTAAACACTAGCACGGTAAATTATTCGTATACTAAAGTGACTATAACACTTAGGGTGACCATATGGGTTCGGCTATAAAGGAGGACACAGACAGTCAAAAAGGAGGACAAAAATTACCAAATATATTTTCCAATTCCAATCAACCGCTAACCGCTGTCCGTTGCGCCATCAGGCGGAAATAGAATATAAAACAGTGTTGCCGCTTCTTGATGTTACAATTATTGATAACGTAACGTAATGTCACAAGGTGACGCGGATGAATGGAGAATGGCCGATGGCTGCTCATTCTCGGTGTATATCATATGTAATTAGTCAAAAACGGCCACCTCTGTTCGTGATTCTGTGAAAGGAGGACATTTTAATGAATTTTTGGAATGCCTGGAGGACATAGGAAACCATGTTAAAAAAGAGGACATGTCCTCCTTTTGGAGGACGTCTGGTCACCCTACTATAACTGCAGGTGGAAGTCCCATTTTACTTATGGTGCCAAGCAGAGATGTGTTGTGGTGCAGCAATCTATTAGCAAGCAAAAGGGCTGCAAAGAAGCTGTCTGTTGGAATGGTTCTGCCTTTTTCCAGAAACAGCTCCATTAGCTTTATGACCAAAGACTTGGAAAGTCTTTCACCTGGGTTGTAACTCAAAACAAAGTTCTTAACAAAACATTGGCAGATGTACGAAATCGCAGAAAATCTGTTGTTTTTTCACACGTTCTGCGTGGGTGTCTTTGTTGTGAAAGCACAAATGTTGCATGATAGTCTCATAGCAGTCACGGGACATAGTATCTTTGATTGCTGGTACAACAAATAGTTCTGAGTAGGCATCAACCACCTTTATTTAGGACCAGTGGTGACCCACTTTATGGTATCTTCTGTTACTTGCACAGCATGTCCCAGGGCTCCAGAAAAAGTACTCCTACTGTGGAAAACATCCTATTGTTCCAGTTCCAAAGAAGGAAAGCCTCTTCACAGAATGACTACAAATAAGTGACTAGTTCACCCCATGTCATGAAAACCTTAGGGAAGGTGTTCCTAGACTATATGAGTCTTCTTGTGAAAGACCACTTAGACCCACTGCAGTTTTTCTATTGAGGAAATAGTGGAAACAATGTGAAAGACAATTATTTGTCTGCTCCAGAAGGCTTAGTATTAACTGCACAAAGCTGGTAGCACTGTTTAGATTGTATTTTTTAGTTTCTCCAGAGTTTTTAATATCATCCAGCCATCCTAGTTAAGGGTTCAGCTCAGAGATATGCAGGTGGATAGGCCTAAGGTGTTTTGGGTTATCTACTATCTGTCTACCAGACCGCAGTTTCTGGGACTCATGGACTATGTTAGTGATATGGATGACAGCATTACATTTTCTTTTCAACAGAATATAAATATAACACCAAAGACATGCCACCTGCAGAAATTCTCTGATTAAGAAAGTAGCCTCAGTTATGGGATAGAGGATGACAAACAGGATGAAATAGCAAAGAAAAGAATGAAAATAAAACAGATGGCCTTTATGAACCAAGCTGAAAATCTTCCCTATGATATGTAACAGATAGAGGGCGCTATCGCTCCCATGAACCCTCGGACAGTACGTCAGACACCAGGTACAAGTCCAATAGTTGACTTTTTTATTAATAAATAGTGCACAAAGCACCATCCTCTCCACAGTACTCATAAACAAATACATAATTCTCAATAATACTACAATCCTCCACTCCCAGACGCATTGCCTCCCTTCCACCCAGCTCAGCTCACCGTCTGGGGATTTCCCACAGTCTTTTATATTCCCTGACCCAGAAGTGCCTCGATCCTTCAGTCCATGTGACCTCCTATCACTTCCGGGTCAGATAAAAAGTCCTCTTCTTCATCCCGGAAGTACGTCATTCCCTCTGCCACCTTGACTAAGACGTATTTCCGGGTTATAGGTGAACCAACAGTCTCTGTGTCTTCCTGCAGTGTCCCCTGGAGGTCCCCATGGTATCCAGCAGGGCTGTGATGAAAAGCTCCACTTTCCATGATGCCCTGCTGGAACTCGGGGCACCTCTATGCTGCATGCAGGGCTCCACCTGGCAGTCTAGGGGTATTGCCTTGGATGAAAGGCCGGCCATATCCCACAGATACAATATCACCAAGTACTTTCAGCCAACAAATTATTCAAGCAAAGTTTGTAAAGAAACACTATTGGTGTTCCTTCATATCGATGGCAATAGACCTTTATGATGTGTCACTGTGACTGCTCTCTTCTCTTTAGCAAATTCATACGTTTTTTGTTCTCTTTTTATAATTCTTGTGTGTGTTTGATGGGTGTTGTTGCTGTTTTTTATATTTCTATATTTCTTCATCTTCTGTAAAAGATACATTTCCCCTCAGTACAAACAAAGTACTACTGTCCCTACCTATCTGTCTATAGGTTCTTTGAAGGAGAATTTTGGGACCTTTTCCTATTAGAAATAGGATTAAATTCATAAAGATATAACAGGGTTTCTTCTGTTATAAGAAATCACATAGTATAGAGTAAGCCATAGTAAACGTCTATGTGATTGCAATGTAAATAAATAAACAAAGCATTTTAAACAACTCAAAGTCTGGTTGCAGAACAACAGGTTCTTAGGTTTTAACTACATCGAGTCTAATATAAAAAAGAAAAGGTTTTCAGATTACTTTGAGAAAATATGACATAAGGAACATGAAGCTTCAATATATCTTTAGTTCAATTAGTGGAGAAGCCATACCTATTTCTTGATGGGTGCAGGAAAGCAAAAGTGATGCTTATGGAAGGTATATTGTGGAGAGGACCAAATCATGTTTAGACAGACAGATATAATTTCATATTTATTCATACCAAAGAAAATAGAAAAATGAGGATAAAAAGGGATGATAGACTGGTAGATGAGTCAGAAAGAGAAAATTTCAAGCAACTTTGCCTGAGAGAAGTACTTCTATAATTTACTTTTATAAGGTAATATGAAAAGAAAAATTAATCTCTCTACTATAAAAAAAATCTTGTAAGGAGATAAGACATGATTTTCTCAGAGAGACACTTTCACGTCCCGCTACACAAGTCTTTGTGCCAAGAGATTTAACCACGCCTGGAGCCGGAAATAAAAGATAAAGAGTAGATGACAAAGTAGAATGTTGTAAAGAATTCAAAAACATTGGCACGGTACACATGCAGAGCAGGTTAGAAAGTACGAAAATGCGAACGTCTCAGAAAAGGATAGTAAAGATTGTATTAGCACAAACAAACTGAAATTATTACTCAGTGAAATAACGGAACAGCGAAATAAGATCAAATATAATGTTCGGATTTAAAGTTTAAGTCTGAGATTTGAAGATCGTCTAATTCGTGTTGCCATCAGGGAAAAAAAAGTAGCAGTTCTTCCTAATGAAGAGGCGCATCCGTGAGAATTAAAAGATTTGTTGTTTGGTGAAAGTGAAATCCTGCGAGAGAGAATTTCAAGCCCCGCAAGACAAGAGCTTATGTAAAGAGATTTGGAAAAGTACAGCCCACATAACCACACACACGGTTCAATCATTTCTCATTTGTGTGAATGCTATTATCAGACACATGTCTTGTAGAGAGAAAGAAACGATATTCACTCATGGGAAGTTATATGTTGTGTTGTCACAATGTAATTCCAAACACGGATTCAAAATTCAATACAATATTGATGAAAAGGTAAAAGCAAATAGAGATCAAATATATGGACATACAGAAGGTGATATTACTGAAGTATGTAGATATTGTTTGGCTTTAAACTTTAAGTCGGAGACTTGTAGATTATGTAATTCGTGTTGCCATTAGGGAAAAGTAGTGTTTCTTCCCAATGAAGAGGCCTATCTGCGAGAATTAAAAGTTTTGTTGTTTGGTGAAAGTGAAATCCACATACGCGAGTGACAGAGATACAAAGCTGCTGGCACATAGTGCATTATGGGGGGTGGCGAGCAAAGTGAGCAGGGAGCAAAGCCTCATAGTATTTTAAAAATTGAAAATTACAAAAAATTGAATGGATTACTCTGCGGTGGGCTGGCGCCCTGCCTGGGGTTTGTTTCCTGCCTTGCGCCCTGTGTTGGCTGGAATTGGCTCCAGCAGACCCCTGTGACCCTGTAGTTAGGATATAGTGGGTTGGATAATGGATGGATGGATGGATGAATGGATTACTATAGAAAGTGTCTCAAAGATCTTGTTGTTGTCTAGGTTGCAAAGAAAGGGGGAATATTGCAAATAGATCTCTGCAATATTTTGTTCTTTGAATAAAATAAGCAAACAATATAAAAGAAGCTTTCACAAAAATAGGCCATTCAGCCTAACATAGCTTGTCAATCTCTATTCACTTAGCTCTTTTAATAATATACTCAAATCATGATCATCATCTAATATTGCTTTGTTTAACTCAAGATCGCTTAATGGCAAAGTGTTGGTGCTATCAGAATTATAGACTCTAACCTTGACATGCTATGCCTATCAGAAACCAGGCAAAAACCAAATGACTTTACGTCCCTCATGGAGGTGACACCATCTGGATATATTTACTTCACAAAGCCTCATATTTCAAGGCAAGGTGAAGGAGTCACAGTAATTATTAGAGTGGAGTTAAACATCAAAAGAATCCCAATTGACAGTGTGCATTGTTTTCAAGTGTCTGGCTCTTAAACTAATAACGAAATCAGGCCCTGTCTTACTCATTGTTCTCTGTTGTCCCCCAAAATACCATGTGTCTTTTTTATCTGATCTGACTGAATTATTAACCCACTTAAGTTTCATTTTTCAGAGAGGCATTCTTCTTGGAGGTTTCAACATCCATATTGACATTACTACATGTAAGCTGAGAAATGAATTTCTATCTTTACTGGACTGTTTTGACTTGGTTGATTTTCCTACACACTCTGGTGGTCATATATTGGACTTAATCTCTACATCTGGCTTATTTACTGACAACACTTAGAGCAGTGATTTGGGACTGTATTACCATAAAGCAGTACTTTTCACTATCTCTTTACCTCTCCCTCCTCTTACCTGTAAAGTCAAATTTATTTCAGAAACCTTAAAAATATCTGTTCATCTAAACTTGCTAGATCCATTTCTGATAATTTTTTTCCTTCATCTGTTCCATCAACACTATATAGTCTTGTTGACCACCATAACTCAGCCCTTCTTTTTCAGCACTAGATAAAACAGCTCCTTTAAAACATAAGGAAGTTTCCTTTACGTGTTCAGCTCCATGGTTCAATTCAGAGCTATGGTCTATGAAATCAACTGCCCAATGCCTTGAGAAAATGCCTTGTATGACTGGCCTCAATGCGCACATCCAGGATTTTTTTTGATCATCAAAGGGCTTAATGGGACACACTAACTGCTGCCAAGAACACACATTATGGCAGAATAATAGAATGTGGCCATGATAACCTGAGGGTTTTGTTCTCTATAGTTAATAAAGTAATTCAACCTGCATCTGCAGGAGATCTACATCTCACGCTGCCTTCATAAAGCCACTAGCATCATGGCTGATTCTCACCACCCCGCCCACCAACTGTTTACTCCTCTTCCATCTGGAAGGCGACTCTGCAGCATCAGGAGCAGGTCTGCGAGATTGTGCAATAGTTTTTTTCCCCCAAGTAGTTCGGCTCCTGAACACTAGGCTGCCCTCTTCGACACTGGACTCATTACTCCATAAACTCTCTGGATTACAAAATATTACATAACACTATATACATATTCTTCATTTTCTTTTTTTTTTTGACTTTTTTTTCTTTGTTTTTTTTTAATTATAGTTATATATATATATATATATATTTTGTGTATTGCACCTTTTGATCTTGCAGCTCTACTTGACTTGACTTGACTTGATCTGGCACAATTACCTACTCTACCGAAATCTGTGAAAAATTCCCCTACTTTTTCTGCGCTAAAATTAAAGATCTAAATAATTCAACTAACATAAATACATCATCCACTTATATCTTTCTCTGTCTTCCCACTCAACCCAGCTTTTTTTCTAAATTTCAACAGAAAAAAGTGCAACATTTGACACTGTCAGACGTGACAGTCTACTGTCCAGAATGAAGAACGTGTTGGGTATCTCTGGCAACATCTTTCAGTAGATTAAGTCCTTTCTGACTGACAGGCAAGAGTTTGTTAGTCTTTACAGCAGATCCTGCTCAGTGCCAGTCACACAAGGGGTTCCTTGGGGCTCTGTCCTCGACCCTCTGCTATTCTGTATCTATAAGCTTCCCCTTGGTCATATTCATAGCTATAGACTGGGTTATCAATTTAATGCAGATGATAATCAACTCCATTTCAATGTTAAAAACAAAACTTCATCAGGGCTTTCTCAGCTCACAACTTGCCTCAGTGAAATTAAAACCTGGATGGAACAGAATACTTTAAAATTAAATTGCAACAAAACTGAACTCCTGCAAACTGGCACTAAAGTACAACGTAAGAAAATGAGCTCCTTCTCAGTCACTGTTGAAGGTGATCTCATCAGACCTTCTTCTGATGCAAGCAACCTTGGTGCCATTTTTGATTCCTTCCTTTCTTATTCTGCCCACATAAACCACATTAAGAAACTTTCTTACTATTGATCTCCATAACATATCCCATGTTCGCTCATTTCTTACCTTTTCTAATGCTGAGAAACTTGTCCATGCTTTATCACATCCCACATCAATTATTGTAACTCCCTACTGGCAGCTGCCACTTCTAATCATCTAATTCAGTTGTTTGGAAATTCTGCTGCAAGAGTCCTAACATGGACTAGCAACAGCAAGCCCATAACACGCATCCTGCTTTGCCTCAATTGGCTCTTTGTGTCTTACAGGATTTAATATAAAATTCTATTATTAACCTGCAAAGCTTTACATGGCCTCACACCAGACTTCATCAGTGACCTTCTCCATCGCTATGCTCCTGTTCGCCCACTAATGTCCTGTGATTCTGGCAATCTTGTTGTGCCCCAAACTAACCAGGACTCTATGGGTGACAGGGGCTTCAGCGATATAGTGTCCAGCCTCTGGAACAACCTTCCTATATTAATTAGATCATTCATTCTTTTAAAAAAAAACATAAAATTAATCTGTTCAGGAAGGCTTTTACCTTCACCTAACATTCTACCCCTTCTTTCAGTTTGCCTCTCTGTCCAGATGCTCAATATAATCTGTCTGTGTTACATCACAAATTATATTTTTTACATTTTTTTAGTATTGAATTTAATACTTTACTTTTGTTTATTGTCTTTCATTCTATTTAATGTTTTGTATATCCTGTATCTATCTGTTTTAGTGTTCTGTTCAGGAAACATTTGTATCCAATGCTACATAACCCTGCTGTTTCTTTCTGGGACTCTGTGAGGCACCTTGAGCATGGGAAAGGTGCTATATAAAGAAAATGTATTATCATTATTTTTTTAAAGAACAATGAATTTCCCTCAATTTCAAAAACTAGTTCCAAACCCTCTTTAATCTAATTCATCATTGCATTTGCCAGATCCTAGCCCAGCAACACTGAGTACAAGGCAGGAAATAGTTCTTCACATATAACCAGTCCATTTAATGAATTATGAATTATGCTTATGAATTTAAATGTAGTCTTGGCCTCAATCACTGCTGCTGTTGGTTTACTGTACATTGAAATCAGTTTCAACAGGTGCCAAGGTCTGTATTCCCTTACTATTGACTATAGTTAGATATGATGTCCCTCAAGAATCATTTCATTGTCTCTCTTTGTGTTGCTCTTAGGTTGGGAATAATATTAATTTTCAATGGTATGAAAATTAAGGATGTCATTGACATTCAGATTTATTTACCATTAACACTGAATGATACGATTTATGTTATATCATTAAATAACTTCTTTAGGGAGTTGAAACAGTAAATGAGCAAAAATTACCAGACATTAACAGTTTAATGTAAATACACATATTCTAGTGTGGTATTTGTATTAATTGAACATAACATTAAGAAGGAGGTATATGCGGGACCATCTCTCCCATCTTAGTTAGAAAAATTTTAGCTGCACCAAGAAAGCTGAAGCAAGAATGCCCCTAAATCCAATTATTAGATGGTGAGGGACAAGAAAGCCTTTCATATTCGGTTAATATGTATTCTAATATACACTCTATAAACACTTAAAGAGTACAGTGGAAATTTTACTTAAATATGCTAATTGCAATACAGCTATCATTTGTACACATGCACCATTGCAAAACATAAAAGAAATGCTTCATATTATCCTTGTTAAATCCTGTTTAATCCAATTATATATGACACCTAGAGCCAGAGTTTTTTTGTCATCAAATGTTCAAAAGCATCGCAGGAACCAAGCCTGGATAGAAAGCCCATCCATCACAGAAAATTCTCATTGATGCATTCATACAAATTTAATGATACAGAGAAAACGTCAAAACATGCTTTAAATATCTGAGGTGTGGAGACGAAAAACCAACTTTGCCAAGGCTTTTTATAGCATTTTTCTTGTACAAGTGTCCAACAACATGCCAAGTAATGTTTATATTACACATTTTATAATATTAATTTCTCAATTTTCAAGCACCAGAGAATTTATGGATCCATAGTTCAGAAAAATTTACATGATCTTAACTAGTTTATACATTTATCACACTCAATTCTTAATCTTTTTGAAATATGTTACCTTAGTAATTCATAATAGAATAAAAATCTAAACTTTAGGCTGGTTAAAATTCATGGCTTCAGTTGTTTGCATCACTCGGTACAAGTTTCCATCATGTATTTCATTATAATTGCATTATACTGTAACCACTGCATTTTCTCGGAGTTACTGGCTTGTGCCATTTAATAGTTATACCATTTAATAATTTGATTTTTTATTTCTTAGAGCAGACAGAGGTCTTATCACTTCAAGGGGAACTCCCAAGCACACATCATTATTTTCAGGTGATAAACTATTATGATGTAGGTCAGCTGTTCTTTTCAAAAATATGATGTTTCATAAAGAATAATTTAATAAACATGAAGTGTATTGCAGGACAGGAAGTAAGTGAGATTGTTAGCAAACACATGCACCTGTCCTGCATAGCTTGATGAACAGCTGATGTACTACTCTGTCTGCAAATATAAGGCAATGAACAAAAATATATTAAACAAACCTCCATTCCATCTACAGGAGCAGATCAGAACACCAATATTAGTTTAGAAATTATCCATCAATTTCAGTAATCTATTAAAAGAAAAAAAATTACATATAAAACAATAAAGGGTGACACAGTGGTGTAGCGGTAGAATTGATGCCTCACAACAAAAAGACCTAGATTCCTGTCCCAGGTGTTCCCTATTTGGAGTTTCCATATTCTCCTTGTGTCTGTATGGGTTTTTCTTTTGAGCTCCGTTTTCCTGCTACAGTCCAAAGGTCATGCAGGTTAGGTAAATTGCAGTTGTTTAAACTGGCTCATTTGTGTGTTCACCCTGTGATGGGCTGGTAGTCTGTCCATTTGATCCTGCTTTGTGCTCAGTGATTACTGGGATAGGATCAAGCTGTTGTGCGACCCTGCCTTGGATAAGTGGATTACAAAAATAAATTGGTAAAACAATTTTGATTAACAAAATAATACTTTTTTCTAAAAAGATATACTGTATATGCAAAATGGATAAGACAGGAACAAATATTAGAAATGCTACACGTGAAAGTTCAAGCACAATAACAGAATCCTAAACCTCAATTTAAATGCCTTCATTCAAACAGGTTAATTCCAAGGTAATGCATGACAAGTTTAAGCTTCAAAAAGCTTAAAAGTATCTGTTTTGAGTAAGCTTCAAAAAGCAGTTAAATGAAATATCTGTTTTGAGTAACAAGAATAACATAAATTACATTATGCACAATGTGGAGAAGAGCATTACTGGTGGTAGACTATTAAGAATGCATATATTGAGTATTTCAAGCACATTTCTATTTATGTTATTCATTACTAAAGTACATAGCTTATCTGTACTTTATATTTACATCTAATTTCTAATCAATTTGTTTTGTTGAGGGGTGGCTGATGCCAAATCCAGCAAAATGTGTTGTAAGTCAGAAACCAAACCTGAACAGGGTGCCATATTTTTAAACATATATGAATGGTACTTATACCTCTGTAACTTTCCTTATTGGAAGAAAATTTACTCACTGATTAGATTGTTCACTGATCTGCAATCCAAGATCCTAAAGGATTCCTGTCAATCAAATTTAGTAGCCAAAGTAACATGATTCCAAAGTGATAAATCAGCACCTAAGAATATTTACCCTAATCAAATGAGCTTTGGTTTTAGGCTAACATTTCTTCATTTTAAGACTTGAATTTAGGCCCTAAGCTATCACCTGAATTCACTGCATTATAGCCATTGAACTCACTCTTACCTTCTGGTTATTAGGTTTACTGATTAAATAAAAATCAGTCATTTTCTCCCAGGCAGTCAAAGCAACATATAGTGTGATGTGAAACCAAGGTGTGGATCCAAATAACAATGCATCTATCAGAGGAAATCAAACAGAGGATATGAAAAAGGAAGTGATTTTTCTTTTGCATAAAAATAAGCATAGTGTGGGCTATGCCAGATTAGCAAACATAAAAAAGCAAACATTCCAGATTAATTTATCCATTGTCTTTTAGAAAATCAAGTGCTTTTTTTTTTAGTCAAATGCTCTTTGAGTCTCAACTGCATATGTCATTCTAATTCTGCTGTTAGCTAAACCTCTGCATTTAAGGCACTGGAGCAGTTGCCTTAGATTTATATTGTCAGTCAAGGATTTTATGAATAACTACAATAATCCAAACCTATTAGAGCCCTTTATTCATAACTACAGATTGTAGAATAGCAGTCTCAGGTCTTGCATTGCCATGACATACACTGATTAACACATATTGTCATGACAAATGAAAACAATCAAAAAGAAAAAAAAGTATTTTCAATTGGCAAAAGAATGTGCTTCAAGTGTGTTAAGTGGATGATTAATACTGAAAACTATTATATAGTAATTATTGATCAAGGGTACTGCCTTAATACTTTAATAAAAACATTATTTCAGCTGCTATATTTATTATACCATAATACATTAGACTAAAGAGAGAGAGAGATTGGGTACATGTTCTTATAGTATGTTTCCACACCCACCACATGACAAACCACCTGAATTGGGACCCGAGTGTAGCAGGTGACACCACAACACCACACTAGAACAGTATGGGTATAGTGATACCTTAAATAAAAGACAAGCATCTCAGAATACGTCCATATAATGCTGCAATACATGTATTCACTCCAAACAATTATTGCTTTTAACGGGTCTCTTCTGTCAATTAAACATATTGTTATATACCATTTTGCTATTATGATACTAATGGAAAAAATCTCAATAGGGACTGTTACATTTAATGCGGATTTAAACATATGACCAATTTTTCTGGTTCTTGCAATTTAGTATTCATATTTTGAAACACCATGTTTTTTAAGAGCTACTTCCTTATTCACTGGTACCAAAAAAATCTTCTGCTACTGGGCATGGTCCTTGTGTCTTACACTGAATTAAGGGTGCTAATTCCAAATCTGAAGTCAGAGTTCACCTGTCATGTCAGGATCTTAAGTATGCATAATCAAAAAATTAAATTGTGCATAATGTCCCATAACCGAGTAATGCCACACTAATGCATTCATAACAACAAAACGTATTTAACTGAAAATATTTATGTTTCAAAACATTCATTTTAAGCTCGGCATAATATTGTTCAAAAGTGCTTGAGGAACTTCCTTTTGCTTGTGAGTGGCTGAAGCTGTCCACTGCCGAATTCAGCAGTCACCAATCATGTTGGGGCTGAAGCAGTATGACATCTGGTTTCTATTTTAAAAATATCTTGATGAAAGCTCTCTCCGTGTTCATTGCTTACATCACCCCAAAAACAATTAAGAAACAAATGCAAGAAATGCATTTTCAGTGACATTCACTTGTTAAGTTTCTCATAATCTGTTAGCATGTTGTTTTATGATTTTTGGCATGGTTTTCAGCTCACTAGTGTCCCAAAAACTGTTGCACTACTACCACAGAAGTATCCCAAGCAGAAAGTTCAAGTGGGTTGAGTTTTGCTATGAATTTTGTATAAGGCATTATTTTGTACATTTTTGGTACAATAAAAATTTCTGCTGTCAGATTAACATCAGTTTCTACTTAAGGAACTGAAAGGCATTTCCTTCACACTCCATTGCTACTACAAAAGTTTTCATAAGACCCAGTTTAACGTGAAGTTGTAGAAGGTATACTGTCAGTGAATCAGCCATTGACTTATGCTGCACATTGCTCCAGCCAACAGTGTGCTCAGCTGTGGGTGGCCATTGTTCTATTTTGCAGATGTTGCGGTCTTCGACAGAAGTCATATCACTTTTGGATCACCACAAATGTTTCAATTATGTTCCAAATAGTTTTTAACTTTCAAAATGAGCTCCATTGATTCATACATCTCTTTCACGCCTACTGAATAAGAAATAGGAACAAAAGGTTCTTCGCATCACTATCACCTGATCAAAGTCTTGTGCACCTGCCTGTGATTTTTGAACGTTTGAATGAAAGTGTATATTCCAACTTGCCACGAGACTCACTGCATTGAATACTTTATGACAAAACCTAAAGACAAAAAATAAAGAACAACTTCAGAACATTTATGTTAGGCACAACTCCCAGTGGGGGCTAGGCAGTCTTTTAGCCTGGAACCCCAACAGATTTTGTTTTTTCTTCAGCTTACCTAGAGGTTTTTTGTTTCTGCCCACCCTGGCCAACTGATCTTATCATTGGACTGTCATTTAGAGACTTAAAAAATTTCTATATTTAACAACTCAGACTCATAGACTGCCTGAACTAAAGAAAAAATGTTCGAAAGATGAGTGTAAATGGAGGAAAAGTAAACTAAACTAGAAAAGTAGTTTTTCAGCAGTTAAACGACTACTTGAACAAGCATTCTATCCTTGATAAATTTCAGTCAGGTTTAAGAACAAATCATAGTACAAACACTTCACCGGTTAAAGTAGTAAATGACTTGTGGGTTAATGCGGGCATAAGAAACATTATCTGGTTTTGTTCTCCAAGTCCTGAGAGAAGCATTTGAGACCATCGACCACAGTATTCTTAAAATTCACCTTCGACAACAGATAGGTCTCTCTAGTTGTGTCTTAAGCTGGTTTCAGTCTTAATTAATTGGTTGAAAAAATGTATTTGTGGTGACTGTAGTTTGCAGGTTCATGATATTGTACATGGTACACCATAAGACTCTATATTGGGCCCACTACTTTTTTCAATCTACATGCTTTCATTAGGCCAGATTATATCAAAACACAAGGTGAACTACCACAGTTATGCAGATAACATGCAGATATATTTACCTATAGTACCTGATGAACCTCATGCTCTGGCCTCTATGATTCAATATTTTAATTGATCTTCTGAATGAATTAAAGTCAATTTCTCAAGCAGAATAACAAAAATACAGAAAGCTAGGTGGCTGGAAAAAATGGAAATAATTAGGATATTAGAAATGAACTTGGTTGCTTACATTAAAAGTTAAGACAGAGGTAAAGAATTTAGGTGTAATCATGGACTCAATGATATCATAGAGTTAAACTTTCAATCGCACATTAACCATATTGCTAGGGCTACATTTTTTAACTGAAAGAACAGTGCAAAAGCGGGACAACGTATAACACTGCAAACATTCTGAGAAATTAATTCATGCTTTTGTTTTTGCTCATCTATATTACTGAACTCTTGACAGTACTACCAAAGAAAGACATCAATCAGTTGTAATTAGTTCAGCAGCAAAATCTTAACCAGAAAAAAAAATCTGAGCATAACTCTCCAGTTTTAGCATTGGTTACCAATGTCCTTTAAAATTGACTTGAAAATAGTACTAATGGTATACAAAGTTTTAAATAATCTCGTTATTACTATATTCCAATCATAACCTTAGATCTTATAATAGTTGTCTGTTAAGTGTAAAAGAAGTGGTGAGGTGGCCTTTTATTGTTATGTACCAAAAATCTGATATACTTTATCGATAAAGAGACATCAGACTAGCAATGCAATTCACTTTAAAAAAAACTTCTAAAAACCCTTTGTAATCATTACTAATCTCTATTTTTCTTTGTTTTCTTTAATGTTTTCTCAGTGATGGCTTTGCCAGCACAACCACTTCAGCAAGGCACTGTGCAGCCACCTGTGACACTCGAGTGAAGACAAGTGCTCCATCAATCCACAAAACCTTCTGCTGCCAATTCTCTGGGATAAAGCCTGAAAACAATTAGCAATAACTTAAGCACACCTATGTTAGGTAGGCTGTCCAGTGGGGATGGGCGGTCTTTTGGCCTTAGGACCCCTTCAGATTTTTTTTTTTCTCTCCAGCTTAACTGTGTCCTCCCAGCCATCTCATCTTACCATCAGAGCCATCTTTAGAGACTTAAAATAGGACATTATATATTAGACTTTGCTTTTCCACTAATTATATATCTAAGATTGCACTGATTTATTTTTTATTACTTATTCCTTTATAGTCTTGCCTAATTCAACTTGTTTTTCTTTTCTTCTTCTTCTTTTTTTTTGGACATCATGTAAAGCACTTTCAGCTACATTCTTTGTTTAATAATGCGCTATAGAAATACATGTTTTTGTTGCTGTTGTTGTCAACTGACTTCCTACGGGGATGAGGAATGTTTGAAGTTGTGGTACCTTTCTAAAGCAAACTCCTTTCCTGTAGTATGGACAATAACAGTTAAAATTTCTCATTTCAAAGTGAAAATTCTCTCACCACATCATCTAAATCTGATTGGCTTAGCAAGTTAGCAGATCACACTGTTCAAATTCTGGACAATACAACTCATCATCATCAGTGACATCATCATCTTTGTCTGAACTGCCAGATTCAATTTGCATGCCTTTTACCTTTCAAACCAGAAGAAGTTAAAGGTGGTGTCCCACATGTTTTTTAACTCGCAAAGCAAATCTTGCTAAAAACTGTAATTTATTTAAGTTAGCAGAAGACAATAACCTAGGTAGAAAAGCACATACTGTACTCTAAAGTCAGCAAAATCATTTCAAATGGACCCACGCTGAATTCAGTCTTGGATAGATGCATAGCTCATAAAATTGAATGTAGGTAAAGGTAAAGTCTTACAGATAGGAAATAAATGTGTTTGGCATGGATACAAAAGTATCAGGGTGTGAAACACACACACACACACAGGAAAGTGGAATGTAAAGATTTCAGCAAGCAATTGAATAGGGGTTTTTTTTATCCTCAGCTGAGAAAGGGATAGATTTGCCTTGAAGACATTTTATTCCATTGTGTCATAATATCCAGGTCACAGCCTCTGAGGACACACCCATAACAATCATCGTCTGTCATAACAACAGGTCTCCATAATGGCAGTGGATAAGTATAAAACAAAATGGGCGCTGAATCGACCTCCAAAAATACCTTACAATCCAAACAGACAGGAATAGCAAAAAATAAATTCTACAAATGAATTCAAGGGCTCTAAAAACCTCCACCACAAAATCTGGATCATGAAAATTATTACACATTTACCAGTAAAAATCTCAAAAAATGTTCTTAACTTTTGTATTCTCAACTTCGACTTGGTTTTTCTTTTGTTTTTATATATTGATTTTTTTGTTGTGTTTTTGTTTTTTATACACCTGTTTGTTTAAACAAGTCCTCCTTTGAATTTCTCTTTGAAAGACCATCATTTCCTGTTCGATAAAATTAATCCACTTTGCATCTGTATGTAGACAAAACAAAGAAGGTCATTGTTAACTTCAGGAACAACGAAAGCAGTCACAGACAGTCAACAGCTTTGGTTTCTTGGGGCCTCATGTATAAACAGTGCGTATGCACAAAAATGTTGCATAAGAGCGTTTCCACGTTCAAATCGTGATGTAAAAAACCTAAACTTGGCATTAAGCCACACACATTTTCACGGTAGCTCATACCATGTCGTATGCAAGTTCTGCGCTCGGTTTTGCAGACTGGCGGCACCTTGCGTCAAAGCAGTGCTACTGTTCCTGTGTGGTTACCCTTTCTTTTTTAGATCCACATCCCTAACGTGGCTTTATAAATACACTGAAGTTAACCGCATATTGTTTATTAGTTTAATGCATCTGATTGTAATTAACCTGTAACAATATAATGGTCCACAGAATGGTCAAACTATTCCAAATACCATAACTGCTTTAGCGTTGTTACTCTCACGTCACCTTCTTCTTCTTCTTTCAGCTGCTCCTGTTAGGGGTTGCCACATCGGATCATCTTTTTCCATATTACTCTCACTGCACCACTCAGAGTATTTACTGTATATCACTGTATCTGAGTGTGAATCACAGCTGTACAGCTGCTGATCAGAAAGAGAATTAAAGGCATACAGCATCAAGCACACGCTGCCTCAGCCATGCTGTCTATTGAACTGCTCTCATAAGGCAAACGCTTCAGAGCCTTTCCTGTACGGACCTCACGGTTCAGAAACAGTTTCATCCCAAGAGCTCTAAACACACTCAATTAGTCCATCATGTGCTCCTTGTAGAACTGTTTGTACTTATAAGTACAATTACCTCACTGTAAACTTGCGATAGTTATAATATTGCACAACCTGAGCCACAACCGTATTTACATATGATGACGATATTATTTTTAAGATGAAATATGTTTATTATATTATACAGATAAAACTTTAACTTCATTTAAATAATCTATATTGTTAATAATTAAACATGTGAGGACACGGTGCCAGCGCTAGCGAGCCGCTGGCGTTCCGTTCATGGATTGTTCCTGCCTCGTGCTGTATTCTTGCAGGTGCTGACGCGATACTGGAAGGATAAATGGATAGAATAATTAAACACATATTACGAAGATATTTCAATGTTCCTTAAAAGTTTTGAAGAATCGGCGTTCTAAGCTTACAGATTGCTTAATGTCTATTACAGTGCTGATTGTATGGTGATTGGGTATTTGGAGAAAGAAAAATAAGCACAGGAATTGGAGGTTAGTACGTTTGAAAGAGACAGTACTGCTACAATAAAGTATTTCATTGAAGGTCGCACATGGTGCAGCAAGCATCTTGCAGGAGACATGAACAATCACTGCGCCACCATGTTCCCATGTTTAATAACAAGCTTTAACTCTCATCATGAAAGTTATATCACTTACACATCTCAGTATTTTAATTATTCAGAGAGCTGTAATATCACAAATGTAATGGATTCTGTGTCCTGTCGGTGGAAGAGAAAGCCCGGAAGCACGTAGTGATTCACACACATAGAGCACATGGATGATCAAATACAAAACAAAGTATTTAATGTACTACTTTAGTTATGATGGGATTTGAGAAACTAGTAAATGAAACGATTTTAAGATGAAGTTTATGATGTTCTACTTTAATGACAAAATAAACTATGTGATTAAAGTGGAAATTTCGAGATTAAAGTTGACATTTCATGCTTTTTTCCCCACTGTGTGCCTTTTTTTTTCCTCTGTATCCTAATAAGCTTACATATGACACTCAGACAGTGGGCTACGACTCGCCTTTTCACGGCGACTTTGATATCTGACAACTTTTTTTTTTATTTCGGGCACTGTGTGACTTTGTGAACTTCAGCTTTAGAGTTTCTCCGACACACTAGGTCACTCGATCAACTTCCTTTTGTTGTTTATACCACTGTTTAAACGAACAAATAGTATGTTTTTCCTTGCCTCCACTTGGTATTCGCTGAAATTCTATTTTCCCTCGTGCTTTTGCCATTTCACAGAACGCTGAGCTTAAGGGCTATTTATATTGATTTGCATATTCAAAGAGGCATAATTCTGGGAGGAGTTGGGGTGGGACAGCAGGCGCGTGCACATGCGTTAATTTTCACGCTGACCGGGATTTATGTAGCGGAAGAACGTGGAAGCTGGTGTTCGCACAGATTTATGCATGTGGATTTTTTTGTGCGTAAGCACATTTCTGCTTTTGTGCTTACATCATGTTATAGTGCAAATTCTACACATGGCGTTATGCATGAGGCCCCTGGTTATCCAAATCATTGACTGCCATTTGTGGTCAGTCAACACAACCTGCATACTCAAAAAGGCTCAGAATAGTCTCTTTTTCCTAAGAAGGCTAAAGAGCTTTGAGGTAAGTACCAAAACACTAGCTAAATTTTACCACTATACTACTGAAAGTATTCTGGCCAGATACATGGTGGTGTTTGGTTACCTGACTGGCTGGGATTGCAAACTGTCCATACTGCCTAAAATCATTGGGGCTTACCTTCCACAGATTCATACCATTTACTCAGTCAGATGTCTGAAGAGAGCTAATGTCAGCCATCCAGCTCATCCAATTTTCACTTTTGCCTTCTGGGAAGCATGACCAGAGCCCCATTACTCGCTCCACCTGCTTTAGGAACAGCTTCTTCCCCCCAGCTATAATGTCACTGAACTCCCAAAAACCCGATCCTACGTGCCTTGCACTGCATACTATATCCAACCGCTGGTTTTTGCGTAATTTTACTGTAAATTACTTTTTTTAAACTCATTTTATTTACTGTATTTTGTATTTATGCTGTTTATTTATCTTCTGCTACTCTTATATATTTACTGTATTTATTTATACATCACCAAAACTGACACAAGAATTTCATTATGCTCAAGCTGTATACAATATGTGACAATAAAGATCTCTAATCTTTAATCTCCTCTCTCTAATCTCTGTTTTTTTTATTTTGCATCTAGACCATAGAGTAAAATTGACAATATTACAGATATATTGAGTAAGGTGTTTGGTCTGATGAGATTAAAATGAAACTTTCTTTGCTGAATGCCAAGCTAAATGTGTTAAATAAATTAGTCATTACAAGCCAAATCAGTTACTCCATTCCAAAAGTAAAGTACTATGGCAATACCAATAACAGGTGTTGAAAACCTGTGAAGAAAGACAGAAAGATGAAAGGGACATGACACTGAGAAATACACACTGAAAATTTCCAGCTCCACTGCCAAAAGACTGAAACTGAAGATTGTGTTTCAGCAATAGAGTAAAAATCTGATGTCCTTGAATCATACAATTCCTCAAAAATGCTATCTCTGTTTCCTAACTAACTTAATGAAACAAAACAAATCTTACAAGGTAGAATTGACACATTTTACTTAATTTCTACTCTTAGCTCACAAATAACATTTTTTTGTTAGACCACTTCATGCTTATTTATCCATACTGCACAGAACCTTTGGGAACTATTAAGCTGAAAGCAAATGAAACATGTAAGAAGTCTTCAGGCATACTGTATAAAAATGGACTTTCCTTCACCTCCCAGTGGTGCCACTAAGGGAGGGACAGGGAAGGCTCCCCAGAACTGACTTTGTCAGAGAGTAACTTTAGGATGTTTTAAAGGTTTAATTTTTATACTATTGTGAACATGTCATAACTTTTCAGAAGGGCGTGAATTAAGTTTGTTGTGCAAGAATTTGCAGGCTGTAGCATGTTTGAACATGTGGAGCCTGCTCCATGTCTTAAGCACAGCTCCATGCCAGTTGGTAATCATATATCAAAGTGCAAATGTCTAGGTGTTTACATATTTAAAATTATATTTCTTAGATTCTGAACTTTTTCCTTGGAAATCTTGGAGGGGACAGCACAGGGGATGGAGAATGGCTTCATCAGGACATTTCTGAAGTGGAAAAGCAATGCCAAGCCAAGTGAAGTCCCAAAATGCTTGCTAACTACTTCTGGGATCTTAAGGCGTATATTCCTGAGGCCAAGTACAACAGAAACTTGTACATGTCTACCTTTTAGGAGAGATGGTCCTGGAAAGTATATACTGTGTAAATACTATATATGCGTTTTTTCTAATTTTAGTTGTGTGTCACAAAAAATCCTTGTGTGACAGATACAGTCTGATTATTTATTTGAATTAAGCATGACAAAATACTGTAATGTTCACCCATATTGACTCAAGTAGAAAAAAATTGTTACCCTGTGTATCAGTAAGTAACTTACCTAGCTTGCTATTTTACAGCCATTGATAGCCACACTTCTCAATATTTAGTACCAAATGTCAGACACACTAATAAGCTTTCTGTTCTCTGACTCTCATGATACATTGCCATGGTCTTAATTTTAGAATGCAGTTTAAAAACCATAGATGCCAGATAAGCCAGATGTCCATCATCCAATTTTTAAAAGGTGACTTTAGTTCTAAAGCTAGTGCCAATAAAAAGTCCTTCTCAATCTATGGTTTAAAAAAGAAATATGACAATGAAGTTCAAAATTGTGTTTTGAAGTAAACTGTGCTATTTTATTTTTTAAGCTCTAAATTAATTTATGCCGACACTGTTAAAACAGTGAAAAATGAAAAGAGGGTCAGTCGAGATCTTGGCATTTTTTTTCTACAATACTGTAGGGACAGGTGAAAAGAGGAAGGATGCAGAGATCCTTTGTGTGTGTGTGTGTGTGTGTGTGTGTGTGTAAGAGGGTTCTGTGATGAACTACCAACTTATGACTACTTCCACCCTTGCAGCGAATATTGATATTTTCCAGCCTTCCCAAAACTGTAAATTAGATTATTATAGACACAGACACTTAAGATATATGCAGCTGCAGCAGGTTAGAAAATGGGTACAAGGAAAAAAAGACCGTTGGCTGGCTTAACATGCCAGCTGCAGGTTTGCCCCATGCCTATATTGTGATTGTAAGAAGAAATAAAATCTTATTTTACCAATCTAGAGACTTTTATTTTTTCATACAAATAACAAATAAGCCCATTCACAGCATGGTATGCATTGGGAAAATGACTCTTGCCCTCACACCATTTTTGTGTGTATGATAATTTGAGTTCCGATTTATATTAGTGAATTGTTGAATTATTCGAAGCTTAAAATGGAAATTCTCTTTTCCTGTATGTTTACAGTGAATATGTAAGAATACAAAATGTAGTTTTAATGCGTTATTTGTTTTCGTATAACTAATTTGATTGACCAACCACAATATTTCCAAAAGTTTAAAAACATTCATGTTCCAAATAGTAATGATTGAATTTCTTCCTTGATGGTCTGTTTTAGGTTTTCTGTTCCGCTGCCTTGCTCATCAGTAATTGGCAATGAAAACTACTGCTATTGCTATGGAAGCACACAAATCTTGCCCTTGTGTGCTATTTAGAGGGTAGTTTTATGCCAATACATTCACGTCTTTTTGTAAGCTAATCATGAATTGTTGATTTAATTGCAAAAAATATTCAAATATGTACAACATTTTTGAAAAAAATTATACAAAAACAATACATGCTTTATAGTTAATTTTAAGGAAACATAATAATAACCATCCCCACAGGGAATAAAGGTGTGTATGTTCATCAATACCAGTTCATCAATGCATATGTATCAATCCTATTTTCTGGTCTTTTTTATCATTTTTAAATCATTGCATGCTTCTTCCTTATTCTTGCTTCATGATTGTTCAAATAGTTGATTTTCATATGCTCTGAATGAGGACAGAAGTGCAAGTTCTGAAAGTGTACATGATGAAACACTGTCTTTTTTTTCAAAATAGATACCAAACTTGCCCACTTCAAATGATCAACAGTTATAGACCTGTCGTTCTAGTATCTATGATTTAGGTATATTTCTGTATAATCTTTCCATATTTCATCAATCCAAAGCAGTTGTGCTGTGAAGCGCCTATCAAGCAAACTGGTGACCATCAGAAACTTGTCTTCTGATTGGGCTGTGACTTTGGGTCTGCCTGATCTCTTCCAATAAGAGTTTCTTCCAGTTTCCAATTGCATTTGGATTGTGAAGGACACTGTATTCGACACTTTGATTTCTTTTTGCAATTTCTTTAAATGAAAGGCCTACATTTCTTAGGGTAATAATGCTCTGTCTCATTTAATTTGTTACAGGGCTCCAGATGGCGACTAAAATGGTCGCCAATGCGACTTGATTTTCTATTTTGCGACTAGTTTTTTCACTCCAGTCGCCAGTGGCGACTCTCTCTCTCAATCTAAGAAAAAGTTTTAAATTTAAAGCAGCAGAAACGGCTTTTAATTATATGCGAACACTCTCAACCCGCGTCTGCCTTTCCTATTACACTATCACGTGATTAAAGCCAAACCGAAGCGAGGTATCATCTGACACGCCTACTCTGCTTCAAACGTCATCTCGCTAACTGCTGTGGATAGGGATCGGAAATAGAAGAGAATCGGGCCACGTCTACTCCTCGAATTCCATCCTGACTTTCCACGTAACACGTGAAATGTTCTAAGTTTCAATGTAACACATAAAATGGCCAAACGAAAAATTTCCGACTTTTTCTCAATGCCCACTCATCCAAATCATGCCTTGTCTACTTCTGAAAGAACCGAAGATAATTCAGTCAGTGGGTTATCTGAGGTACAGCCACCGGCATCCGGAAATGTACAGTTATTAAAGGATGACAACTCCATCCTGTTACCAAAGTCTTTTGCGCCCGTGGCTCCGACGTCTGTAAGACAGTTTAAAGCGGCTTGGTTACAGACAAGGGAAAGATGTATTGCAGCTTTTGTTCACAAGCCGGACAAGAAATTGCTGGTAAAACAGAATTCATTTGTGGTACGAGCCATTTTAAAAAGGAAACTGTGAAAAAGCATGGTGAGAGTAAGAAACACAAGAACGCCAGAGACTGTGTGATCGCTAGGTCTGCTCCTCGTGACACCCCCATAGCAAAGGCAGTGCAACGTGCTTGTGAGAAAGTGACAGAAAATGAGCTGAAAGAATTAAAAATAAAATTCAATGCAGCATATATGATTGCACTGGAAGAAATACTGTTCACAAAGTTTAAATCTCAAATTCTGCTGATGAAGAAGAATGGCATGGATGTGTCAAAAACATATGATACAGCATGTGCAGAGTTTGTAGGTTGCATTGCAGATGAATTAAAAAGTAATGTGCTGGAAGAAGCTTTAAAGGTAAACTACATCTCTGTTATAACTGATTGTGGAACAGATGTCTCAGGGAAAGACAATGTCATCACATACTGTAGGTACGTTGTATCTGATGGAACACCTAAGACTCATCTAGTAGGTTTGGCTGAGATTGATTATGGTCATGCAGAAGGGATTCAAAACACCATTAAATCACTGCTTCAGAATGCTGACCCAACCAACCCAAATTGGTGGGTACATAAAATGAGCAGATGGAGCAGATGGTGCAAGCGTGAACATGGGTGCAACAGGGGGAATAGGGGCACCTTTCAGAAAAGAGATAGGTGAACATGCTCTGTCTTTCCACTGTCTACCCCATCGGCTGGAACTGGCAATGCTAAAAACACAAAGGTCAGTGCCAATGATTGAAAAAGTTTATCACCTTCTACAACTAGTGTGGAAAACGTATCATTTCAGTCCCAAAAGCAAGCAGGAGCTGAAGGCTATAGGAGCAAAGTTAGGATGCACAGTACGAAACCCATCAGCAGTAAAAACTCAGCGCTGGTTGCCACACATTTATCAGGCACACTCAGTTTTTCTCCATTCAAACTATGCAACAGGTCAGGGGCAGCACACTGTTGGTCATCATCATATGGAGCACCTTGCAGTCATGTCCAAAAACATAGACATAAAGGGAAGAGCCAAACACATTGTTCAGCAAATGGAAAGCCTGTCTTTCGTTGCCTTTTGTCACTTTTTACATGACCTTTTTCAGAGGTCACAAAGCTGAGCCTTACACTTCAAAAAAATTCTCATATACTTCCTCAGGCAGTTGCTGCAATTGTGGGCTGTGTGGTAACAATTAAAGGATTGAAGGAAAATGCTTTGAGAAGGGAAGCTGCAGGAATTCTTAACAGCTCATACTGTAGGTTCTCAGACTGAAGGTTCAGTGCAACAGGAAGGGCCATCAACAAGCAGGAGTGAGAGAGCTGCAAGTAGCCACACAGTCATAACCTTCCAAAATGTTAAATTGAAAGGCCCCCAAAATCAGGCCACATACAGAAGTGATCTAAAGGCCGCAATTGAAAAAACAGTTGACATTACTGTTAAAGAATTGGAGATCAGGTTTGCAAACATGATGTCAGGTGTTACACAGCACAGACATTCAAAGGGATCAGAAATCATCAAGTCATTTTCAGTGTTTTGTCATGATGCATGGCCAGAGGACATTGATAGCTATGGCAAGTGTGAGATAGACACACTTGTTAAATGGTACAGGGAGCTCTTATCAAACAATGGCTGTCACAGCTATGCAGAAGGAATGGCTAATGTTGAAAATATTAGTGAAGGTTCAGTTTATGGATAAGACTTACGGTGACCTATGGACAGTGATGCTGAGCAAGGAGCCGTTCTGTACAGATTTTAAAAATCTGCTTCACTTAGTCGAAATAATGCTGGTGCTTCCGATATGTGCAGCTCAGTGCGAGCGAGGATTTTCAGCACAAAACAGAATAAAATCAAAAGTGCGCAACTCTCTAAGTGTAGAAACACTGGAAGACTTGGTAAGGATCAGTAAGGGCCCTACACTTGAACTTTTTGACCCAGAGCCCAGTGTAAAGCACTGGTTGTCAGCCAGCAAAAAAAAAGTGCAGACCAAAGTATACTGGCTGGCCTAATGATGCTGACATTGTAATGGTTAGTGACAGTGAACTTGAAGAGTAAGTAATTTCTTTATATTTGTACACTCATTGCGAAATGATTATTTCAGAAATGATTGTTTATAATGTTTGTTATTGTGTTAATTCTTGTGTTATTATGTGTAAGACATTTTCAGTGTTTGTATTTGTAGTGTTTCTTACACATGTTGTGTATAAGACTCTGGACTTGAAGTATTGCTTATTAGTAAATGTTTGCACTGTTCACATTTATGTGTCATTTATTCTTCTGTTATTATTATCTGTAAGACCTTGCAGAGGACACTAGTAGGCAGGTCAAATAGCTCAGATAGGAGAAAGGAAAGGCAGTGTGAGTAGACCGAAGAAACAAATAAACAATACAAGTAAA
Source organism: Polypterus bichir lapradei (assembly GCA_026402145.1). Lineage (NCBI taxonomy): Eukaryota > Metazoa > Chordata > Cladistia > Polypteriformes > Polypteridae > Polypterus > Polypterus bichir. The sequence continues at coordinate 17,954,869 of JANRMT010062806.1, read as the reverse complement.
TATTATTTGTTTACTTCACATTTGGCATACGGTAGAGATTATGGCTCCAAAAAAAAGCATTTGGCTCCTAAATATTTTGGGTTTAGGAGCCAATGGCTCCCAAATTTTTTTTCTGTCTGGAGCCCTGTGTTAATTGCCATTTTAGGTCATTCACTGCATTTCTTCAATTTGAAGTAAAACTGTAAAAACAGAAGTGTTGTAAAACTTTTGACCGGTAGTATACATATATTGCATATATTATATATATATATATATCACTAGAATTCCTGAAGCCCACAAATATATATTGTCACACACGTGCGCGTCGGAGGAAGCTAAAGGGCTTGAGTAAGGACAGTTCCGAGACATACCGGGATGTGGCAGACTGAACTGACTCTCTTTCTCCCTTGCCTGCAGACCATTCACGAGAGATCCCACCTGGTCCTCTTGACGTCACTTCCGGGACCGAGCCAATATGAGGAGACCTTGGTGGCTCCGGCCCCTGTGATGTCACGTCCGGGCTCACACCAATGGCAGAAGACCTTCATGAGCTCGACCCCTTTGACTCCACTTCCTGTCTTTCCCTTTAAAAGCCTCCACCTTTTCTCTATTCCCTCAGTTCTGTTTTGGACTTGGTTTTGTGCACAGCAGTGCTGTATTCATTTGATCGACTTTGCAGCCAGGAAATCAATTATACAGGTGGCTGCCCCAAACCTTTTCATGACTCATATGTCTGACCAAAGTGCTGTACATTTAAAAACATCAACATAAAATAGTAATATACGATTTAGCCAAAAGAAGCACAACAGAAACACATAAAAATAATTTGTATAAATATATCTATACATATACATATATCTACACATACACACATCTAGGTAGGCAAAATAAAGCCTAGTAAGCCAGAGAAAACAGATGTGTTTTTAAAATAGATTTAAAAATAGTCAGACTAGGAGCCATTCGGATTTCAATAGGCAGATCATTCCAAAGACGAGGCCCAATTACCGAGAAAGCACGGTCACCTCTACGCTTGAGTCTGGAGTGTGGAATTAAAAGAAGGTTCTGATCACAGGATCTCAAACTTCTCAGGGGGATATATTGGTGAAGCAATTCAGATAAATAGATGGGTGCTTGTTGGTGTAGTGTTTTAAAAACAAATAATAAGATTTTAAAATGTATTCTAAATTGAACAGGCAACCAATGAAGGGACTTCAGAAGCGGAGTCACATGATCCATTTTTTTCTTTTTTAAAAGAAATTTAGCAGCTGCGTTCTGGACCAATTGAAGACGGGCAATTTGGGATTTGGAGATGCTATAATAAAGAGAGTTGCAATAGTCGAGGCGAGATGTAATAAAAGCATGTATGGCCATCTCCAGGGTCTTGTCAGTGAGATAAGGTTTAATTTTTGCAAGCCTGCGAAGCTGATAAAAGCTAGATCCGATCACGGCAGAGACTTGTTTGTCAAGTTTTAATGAGTCATCTAACAGGACACCCAGATTCCGAACCTGTGAAGACCTGAAAGCTGATAAAGGTCGCAGGTCAAATTCCGGGGCCTTCATATGTTCAGAAGGGCCGAAGACTATCACCTCAGTCTTCTCTTCATTTAAAGATAAGAAGTTTTGGGATAGTCAAGATTTAACTTCATCTAAACAGGATAACAAGGCATTCATAGCCAGGGGATCATTTTTCTTAAAAGGTAAATAAATTTGTGTATCATCAGCATAAAGGTGAAATGATACCCCATGTTTTCTAAAAATAGAGCCTAGAGGTAGCATATACAGAGAAAATAAAGTGGGAGACAACACAGAGCCTTGAGGAAGACCACAGGAGAGAGAGGACGTCGAGGAGGAGAAGTCTCCTAGCCTAACCACGTATTTCCTATCAGATAAAAATGACTGAAACCATTTTAAAACTGTGCCAGAAAGACCCACCCAGGACTCTAGTCTATTTAGTAATATCGAATGATTAATAGTGTCGAAAGCAGCTGATAAATCTAATAGAACAAGGACCACAGAATCCCCCGTATCAGTGGCTAAAAAGATGTCATTTAACACTCTCAAGAGGGCTGATTCGGTACTGTAGGCCGCCTTGAAACCAGACTGAAAATGCTCAAACAAATTGTTTAAAGCAAGAAAAGATTGAAGTTGGAAAAACACAATCTTTTCCAAAACCTGAGAAAGAAACGGTAGGACCGAGATAGGGCGATAGTTTTTAAAAACTGACAAATCGAGTGAAGGCTTCTTGAGGAGGGGAGTAACAGTAGCCACTTTCAAATTAGAAGGAACCACGCCTGTTGAGAGGCACTTATTAAAAAAGGACACTAGGCCCGGTCCGATCGAATCAATGATTTGTATTAAAAATCTAGGATGGATAGCGTCATATGGAGAGGAGGATGGCTTCAGTTTAGCAATAGTATCTTTGAGTGACTATATAGAGACTGGTTCAAAAGTATCCCAAGACATAGACAACGGCAGAGGAGCAGGCTGCTTGGTAGAGAAGATATGGGCTCCCAGACCATGTTTACTTACTTTGTCTTTAAAAAAATCTCGAGAAGCTTTCACAAAGGGCAACAGAAGCAACTGACACAGTGTGTACCGGGGGATTGACAACAGAATTAATAACAGAAAACATGACCTTAGGTCTAGACTGATTATGCAAAATTAAATTAGAAAAATAGGTTGCCTTAGCTGATTTGGCAGCTCTCTGATAAGCCAATAGACTATCTTTGAACAGCTGTAGAGAAATGTGTAACCTGTCTTTTTTCCACTTACGCTCAGCCTTTCTACAAATCTGCCTTAGTAGCCAAGTCTCTGCAGAATGCCACACTTCAGATTTAGGTTTGAGCTTAAGAGGTTTCAAAGGAGCAGTTTCATTCATTACATCAAGCCAGGCATTTTGTAACAGACTGAGATGTTCGTCTGCATCCAAGTCTGATAATGGAGAATCCAACAGTAGATGAGAGCAAAGCTTTGTAAAGCACTGACTAAAATTGACACTAAACTGAGGTGAGTATACCCTAGTCAGAGATGTCACTTTAGAAGAAACATAAGGAAGGCTAGGAAGACACATGGAAAATAAAACAGGCTTGTGATCAGAGAGCAAATAGTCAGAGACAATAACATCAGTAATATCAACTCCATAAGAGAGGATGAGGTCAAGAGTATGTCCATGAATGTGAGTGGGACTTTTAACCCACTGTGTCAGATTAAAAGCCTCGATTAAATTAAGAAATTCCCTCGAGAGAGGGTTTGACTGACAACAAACATGAACGTTAAAATCGCCCATCAATAAAAGGCGATCAAAATTTAGTAACAATATTACCAATAAAGTCAGTGAATTGCTGAAGAAAGTCCTTATCTGAGTGAGGAGGACGGTAAATCAGCCCTAGGCAGATAGGACCGTTCCAGTCGAGGTGAATAAGTTGAGCTTCAAAGCTGGTATAAATATCCGGAGAGATCGAGGAACACTGCGCACGGTGAGAGTTTTTCAAAACAGTCGCTAGCCCACCCCCACGTCCGTTTTGGCGGGGGGAATTAAAAAATGTACAGTCTACCGGGACCAACTCAGCGAAGGGGATAAGATCCCCACATTTAATCCATGACTCAGTAATGAACATAAAATCCAGATTTTGCGAGGAGAAAAAGTAATTCAACAGAAATGTCTTGTTTACTGCTGAGCGAGCATTAATTAAAACCATTTTAGGTGAAGGAACAGCGTCGGGTAAGAGAGAGACTCTACACAGCGGCCGTAGCGTACCTGAGTCAACTCCAGATCTGCGGAGATAGTGGCCGATCCGAGGGAGTCCAAGCCGGGGGGTAGAGGGTGAGGACAGGGGAAGAGCAGGTCGAAGCCACCGGTGCGCCTGATCCACGAGATGCCAAATCACAGAGCCTCCTTGTAGCGGCTCGGAAAACGGGCTTGTAATACAGCCCGCATACAGGCGGGCTTTCAACTTGATCGCGAATCCTCCCCTGCATCCGCGTTTCCTCCTGCGTTTCCTCCGAAGAATGTTTAAAGGCCAGCGGCGAATACAGTCCGGAATGACAATTTTGAAATTCTCATGTTGTTTGTTAAAAACACACTCCATCTCCGACTTGTGAAAATTAAAAAGAGTTGATCGAATATCCAAGAGAGACTGACAATCATAGACTATAAGGGCACTACAGTTTGAGTACAGTGCATTCAACCAAACTATTAGGCAGGAGAGCAGTAGACGGCATGCCGACACAGGCGCCATCTTGTCGTTTTTGCAACAATATATATATTAGTGATGCCCCAATCAATCAGCCACATTTCTAAATCAGACAATTTCTACAAAAAAGACTCGATTGGTGATCGGTAAATTGGCCAATCATAAAAAACAATCGTTTTAGTCCCTGCTTTCTAAGCTTTACTGTAATTTATTTACAGTTTTCCTTTACACAAGGTACTACAGTAGTTGAGCCAGAATGCTTCTTTTTTTTTTTGCCACGCACTTCCTGAAGTTTAAACAAACAGCAGGAAGTCAAGGCTTCTTTTGCAAGAAACAACTTAAGTATTAGCCTTTACATTAAAGAAAGTGGAATAATAAACAGAAAAAGACACTGGATGAGTCTTTGAATTATCCTGTGCAGTTAGACAATCAGATGGCAAGCAAAGCTACTTTAATTAATTCAGACCTTTTTATTTCAGATAGATAGATAGATAGGTATTTATTTATTTTGTTCTTTATTTAAAACAGACACCGTTTTAGTTTGGACAACGAGCTTGTGTTAAGTGCAGCAGCTCACATTTTCAACTGGTAAAAGAAATATGTTAGCTAGTCAGCAAAATGTATCTTTTATTTATAAATAACACTTTAGTCTTGTGTCATCTTGATAAACAACTTATGAACATTTCATACATTTGTGTGATTTTTAAAGATTTGAACAGTGTTTATTGTTTGTTGCTGTGTGTCATACATCTTAAGTTTTGGTAAGAAACAAGTACATAATTAAAACAAGTACATAATTAGAACATAATTGCAAATGGTAATCCATATTTATAAATACACTTTAAGAATTAAGAATGTCTAGCTGATACACTGAAGAAAAAAAAAAGACACCTGTGTAAATATAGTAAATGTATATTTTCACAGCAAAAAAGCTACATTGCAATTAATGATTAAAAATTATTAAAATCTATTAGTGCATGTATATTTACATTTGATATATATAATTTTTTGTTGTCAAAGAAATGGTGAAAACTACATTTTTTAAATTATGATTTATTTCAGATAGGTATATTACAGAAAACATTAAACAATATGACAGCTTGTAATTATGAGAAGTATTTTATTTTCTTTTATGCTATATGTATTATGGATTTATATGTTTGTACATATTTTGTTAGTCAAAGCATGCAATTTATTTTATTTTAGTGTTTTTATGGTCACTGAACAATAAGCCTACAGATTTAATTTTGTTAATAGAAAAATGGTCTGTAGTTATAATTATACAAATTCACTTTTAATATAATGAATTTATGCATCTGGTTATGAAGGAGCTTATTGTAAAAAGTTTTTAAAGGGATAAAGAGAAAAAAAAATCAGAAATGGTATTGGAACTAGCCCATCAAGTAAGATGAAATCAGTGATCAGTATCTGCCTTAAAAAAACTGATCGGAGCATCACTAATATATATTACATATATACTGTATGTAGTGACAGTCTCAAATTAAGAAAATTCAATTCAATTTTATCAAGATTGCTATTGAATTAGTTTTCTAAAACTCCTGTTGAACTAATCCTTGCTGTAGTAATCCTAACAAAATATTAATACAGATAACTGCTGGGAATCCACTCACTGGAAGAGGAGGTGAGATGACCTTAACACTGGATGAATACTGTAAATATAATAGAAATTTACTTGATAATTTTTATCAGGAGATAATTCTTAGAAAAGAAGTATTTAAACAAGCATAACGGTGCTTCTGGGTTACAAAAATGATAAACCAATAAAAACATTACTCTAGGTTTTCTTTCATTAATTTCCTTACTGGATTACTGGAAGACTATCACATATACACAAAGTATGCATTAGGGGCTATTTGTGCTATACTATTGTTTCCCAATAATATGTCTAGACAAAGAAAAGTTAAATGTTGCTCCCTCCCTGTTTTTGCTCCATATAGTTCTTACCATACAGTACTACATTCTTGCAATATCTCACCAAGATGCCACAGCACAGGACATTGTGTGATTATAAATTCTCCAAACTGCAACATTCATTCAACCCAGTTTATGGAGAGAAATATTATCTTTTCAAGTTTAAGGCATTTTCATACATCGTATTATATCATATCGAGTCTAAATCCAAAAGGAGGGACAGTTAAAGTCTAAAGTAACATGCATCATCTGTTATTAATGCAGGCAAATTTGTTTAAGTAATACGCAACACTTTATATAAAGTAAGGTGTGCAATAAATTTCAAAATACCAAATCCTTGTACACTGTATGTTGCATTTTACCTTGACAAGAGTCAGGAGTCAGAGTTATAAAATGTGATTGCAGCTCAAATTAGGATTGATAATCCAAAGTTTCTTTTTCATCAGTCTGAAATGACATATTTTAGAAATTCATTATGAACAGGATGTAAACCTACTTCTCAGCATTAATAAATAAAGCTGTATGGGGTGAGAAATTCTAAATATTGAATTGAATTCAATTTGGGTACAGTGAATATGCACTATTTACACTCATGTTTAATTTGATTTAAAAATTTCAGATTTTAAATATCTGTACAAAGATGATCTGCACACTAGAAAAACATAAAACCTTAAAAATGCTGTGTTTCACATGTCTCCTTTTCTTTACCAAAGATAAAGAGTGTATATTAGCCCAGTGGGTGCATCTATGAATGTGCAATGTAATGACTTTAATATGAAAAATAAATGAACACATTAAAAACTTAATCCCCACAATGACAATTGCCAGAATAAAAAGTTCTGTATTAGATATTGTGTACAGGGGTTCCACTCTCATTTAAATCAAGCAAATGAAATCAATTAATGCTAGCAGGCACATATAAACATTATATAAGCATCATTCACAGAAAGTCTGTGATAAACTTCAAAGAGGGTATGTCCCAAAATGTTTTCCTAAGAAAAAAACGTTTTTCTCCCTGCATGACAGAAAAACAGAATTTTACTTTCATATGCAATTTTAGCTCAATTGCCTGTAAACAGATCACTACTTTGGTTTTCTGAAAGCAATGAATACAAAAGGCAAGACAACTTGTTTTAAAATGAAATCTTGGATATAGATAGAGATCACCCTAAGATTAAAAAAGGCTTTAACAGTACACAGTAGAGCTCCTGAAGATGATGTATGCACACACAGCACTCTTTCCAAAATTCTTTCCTTGAGCTTCCATATTTTAATGTCTCTGAAGCATCTTTAAGAAGCAGCTGCCATCAAACATTAATGATTTTCTCAAGGGGGTTAAGGTAACAGCAATTGAGGCATAGATAAATACATTTTTAAAATGCCATGCTGAGCTTGCACATCAAAGATTTTTTTCTAAACTGTTCAAAGCTAAAAGGCACCATATATTTTCTATGCTTTTTAGTGTACTGCTTGAGCAAAAGTATCCTGCTTTGAAATATGTGAATGATGCACTTTTATGTGTGTGATGTCACACTGTTTTATTTCTTCAAATATTATTTTTATTCTGGGGCATTCATCTCATTCTAAGCTATGCATTTACTAAACAATACAGTGGAGTGAAAAACTATTTGCCCCCTTCCTGATTTCTTATTCTTTTGCATGTTTGTCACACAAAATGTTTCTGATCATCAAACACATTTAACCATTAGTCAAATATAACACAAGTAAACACAAAATGCAGTTTTTAAATGATGGTTTTTATTATTTAGGGAGAAAAAAAATCCAAACCTACATGGCCCTGTGTGAAAAAGTAATTGCCCCCTGAACCTAATAACTGGTTGGGCCACCCCTTAGCAGCAATAACTGCAATCAAGCATTTGCGATAACTTGCAATGAGTCTTTTACAGCGCTCTGGAGGAATTTTGGCCCACTCATCTTTGCAGAATTGTTGTAATTCAGCTTTATTTGAGGGTTTTCTAGCATGAACCGCCTTTTTAAGGTCATGCCATAGCATCTCAATTGGATTCAGGTCAGGACTTTGACTAGGCCACTCCAAAGTCTTCATTTTGTTTTTCTTCAGCCATTCAGAGGTGGATTTGCTGGTGTGTTTTGGGTCATTGTCCTGTTGCAGCACCCAAGATCGCTTCAGCTTGAGTTGACGAACAGATGGCGGACATTCTCCTTCAGGATTTTTGGTAGACAGTAGAATTCATGGTTCCATCTATCACAGCAAGCCTTCCAGGTCCTGAAGCAGCAAAACAACCCCAGACCATCACACTACCACCACCATATTTTACTGTTGGTATGATGTTCTTTTTCTGAAATGCTGTGTTCCTTTTACGCCAGATGTAACGGGACATTTGCCTTCCAAAAAGTTCAACTTTTGTCTCATCAGTCCACAAGGTATTTTCCCAAAAGTCTTGGCAATCATTGAGATGTTTCTTAGCAAAATTGAGACGAGCCCTAATGTTCTTTTTGCTTAACAGTGGTTTGCGTCTTGGAAATCTGCCATGCAGGCCGTTTTTGCCCAGTCTCTTTCTTATGGTGGAGTCGTGAACACTGACCTTAATTGAGGCAAGTGAGGCCTGCAGTTCTTTAGACGTTGTCCTGGGGTCTTTTGTGACCTCTCAGATGAGTCGTCTCTGCGCTCTTGGGGTAATTTTGGTCGGCCGGCCACTCCTGGGAAGGTTCACCACTGTTCTATGTTTTTGCCATTTGTGGATAATGGCTCTCACTGTGGTTCGCTGGAGTCCCAAAGCTTTAGAAATGGCTTTATAACCTTTACCAGACTGATAGATCTCAATTACTTCTGTTCTCATTTGTTCCTGAATTTCTTTGGATCTTGGCATGATGTCTAGCTTTTGAGGTGCTTTTCGTCTACTTCTCTGTGTCAGGCAGCTCCTGTTTAAGTGATTTCTTGATTGAAACAGGTGTAGCAGTAATCAGGCCTGGGGGTGGCTACGGAAATTGAACTCAGGTGTGATACACCACAGTTAGGTTATTTTTTAACAAGGGGGGAATTACTTTTTCACACAGGGCCATGTAGGTTTGGATTTTTTTTCTCCCTAAATAATAAAAACCATCATTTAAAAACTGCATTTTGTGTTTACTTATGTTATATTTGACTAATGGTTACATGTGTTTGATGATCAGAAACATTTTATGTGACAAACATGCAAAAGAATAAGAAATCAGGAAGGGGGCAAATAGTTTTTCACACCACTGTACATTTACTTTATATAAAATAAAATCAGTCAACAGAAAATCAGAAAAACAGCAGTGATTATGTCCAAAAGAAATCTTCACCTTTAACAGGCTTAATAACAATCAAATAGTTCTATCCCTTAATGATCTGCTGCATCTCTGGTAAGGTACACAACAGACATCAACTATAAAAAATACAATATTGCATTACTGGTCTCAGCAAGGGAATAACTGCATTAAGATTTGGGGAACAGATAGATTTTGCTCCAAGAAAGTGTACTATCTAGAAACTGGAGAGAAATAAGTAGTGTCACCAAAGACAAACAGCGCAGTGTTTTAGGCTAGGAAAGGGATTTTGGTAAATATCTGCCCAGGGTGGAATACTGCTGCTGGGGAAAACATACCCATTATCTATAACCACTACAATAGGGTTATTAGAAGTAATGCAAGTGGAGATTGCATGGTATGGAAAAGACACATGTCTCCTCCACTAATGGAAGAAGCAGAGAAATCCAGTATATAAGGGTTATGTCAAAGACTCTTTATGAGGCATCACTGGCTATCCACTAATCTTAAATCATTTATTCCAGCTCAGTGTGGTCATGTGAAGATACTGGGCTTAATTTGGTGTGACGTTTCTCACAAAATGCAAATAAATGAAAAGACAAACTTTAGGCATGGGAAAATAAAGTTGGTGCAGCTATACATGTAACAGCTCGGCAGTGGATTAAGGAGTCTTCAATGAAACTGGGGTACTGCAGGGTTTTGGAAAATTATGAGTAATTGGTGGTGCTATCTGTAGAAAACAGCTTTCCAACTAATAGTTTGCGGTGCAGTGGTAAGTATGTGAGTGCAAACAGAATTGGGGATATATTGTTGGTGGCAGTGTTTATAATATTATGGTCAAGTAATGTATCCCTCAAATTGGGCAGCAATTTAAATTGTGAGGTGGTGTATGTTTACCCATGAGTGAAAGTGTATGTAATTGGGTAGTGACTTCCTCATCCAATTTGGCTGCTTCAGTTCTGTGATGTTTTTCTAAGCCAGCTGCACAGCATATTTCCAGGAAAATACTTAGTGAACAAGGTCACTGGTGAACACAGCATATTCATTATGAAAATACTTTAGCAAACTTCACTGATTAACACTACTTGAGTTTGTAGCATTACAAGCATTGATGCTGTTGCTTTTCCAAGTATACTTGCATTTGTAGGCTGATGGTATTCAGCAGTATCATTCCGTTTTTGCACAAGAAAATTATGCATCTTTTTTACGTTGCGTTTAAAAGTGAAATGTTTGTGCTCTTACAGTCTTCTCTCGGTTTGTTCCTACTGGGGAGACAGAGGTTGTGGCTGTCCTACTAAAAGCATCTATGATCTCTTTGGAGCTTTTTAGGTTCTTTTAGTACTTCTTCTTTTAGTACTTCTCCTTTATAAATTAAGTAACTTATTAATTAATTAAGTACACTTTCATATCCTACCGACTTAATGCACCTGCAGTCAAAACCTTTACATTTTTTCAGGGTCCTGATTTACTGCTGCTTTTAATGTATTTTAGTGGCACACAAGACTATCCCTCAATTTCAGTGTATGTAATAATATCAGGAGCTTTTGCCTCAAAGTATGCAGTTGTCAAAATTGGTATCTGTGTATTAGCATCCTCTTCAAATGGCAATGAAATTACTTTACAAAAGAAAAAGGGATTTTACAAAATCAAATTAAGTAATATGTTTTGTTTTACCAGTTTTGATTGGTGTATTGTGCTTTTGTGAATGATTCCACTTACTTACCGGTTCCTCAGTTTTTGTGAATAGTATTTACTTTCTATGAAATTGTGTGTTTTTGCTCCATCACTAAATAAGCCAATCTTGCCCAATTCTAATTCTTCATGTAAAATCTTTACCAAATATCTTGGATTTTAACTATGCAATGGATTAAGTGGCAGTCAAAAACTGATCCCTTTTAAAGATTAATAAATATATTTATATTGTTAATATTTTGCAATGCATTAGTTTGTAAGATTTATTCTAAATATTTTATTCAATTACATGGTATTTTGTGATGTGGCACAGATATGTGCTCTGATGATCTGTAAAAGAAGGACCTGTAGGCCCAAAAATGCCAGTTTATCAAATTAATCAACATGAAAAATATTATTCATTAAAGTAATGTTCCTGTGAGATTAAACAATCATCTTTTGTAACTCGAGCAATGTCTTATCCATTTGAAAATACCATGTTATTGCTATTGCTCACTGTCTATTGTCTCTTTCTCCATCCATGTCTGTTTGCAAATCTTTCTTGCCACATCCACCTTGGGCCAAAATGATCTATTGACTCCCGACTCATTAGTTTAACTTATGAGGCTATCTTACCAGAATGTCTTCTTGTAGTCCCTGGATCAAATCCTCACATGTTTCTCATTTGTCACACATACTCACATCTGTATTTAAAGGGACAATTTACCATCCCTGGGCTTTCTGTTCTTGACCACAACAAGCAGATTTCTATGGTTTCTTCTATAAGACACTTTGTAACCAAGCAATGCTTAACATGTTCAGAAGACATCTTGAATATGCTACCATGGCAGAATTGATATTGGTATCATGCCAGTGCCATTTGACACTTTATTTCTGGAGCATGACAAGAAGTATTTATTAAAAGGTTTACCACAGGCATTGACTGGCACCATATCTATCTGAGTTCCTCCTGATGCTGCTCCGATAGGATCTGACTTTCGTTAAAATGAAATTGCCTTGATAGATAGATAGATAGATAGATAGATAGATAGATAGATAGATAGAT
>JANRMT010062806.1:17893914-17926377 GCA_026402145.1 Polypterus bichir lapradei | reverse complement strand
TATATATATATATATATATATATATATATATATATATATATATATATGTGTGTGTGTGTAGGCTCAAACCCATTATGACAGCAGCAATCCAGCTGTGAGAAAACAGTAAAAAGGAGGCGTGTCAGACGTCGTGGTACATTTTCTGATGCAGCTAGACGAAACAACTTCGTGACGCTGCCGCCAAATACACAAAACAATTACTTTGACAATCATGTTACATTATTTTTAAAATGTTTCCTTTTCTTTTTCATAACTTCTTTAACACACGACATCACTGTGAAGCACGGGTGTTTTGCTATATATATATATATATATATATCACAGCGACACTCATAACAGTCACAAAACAATTACATTGACAATCATGTTACGTTATTTTCAAAATGTTTCCTTTTGTTTCTCTTTCCTTCTTTAACACACTACTTCTCCGCTGCCAAGCGCGGGTATTCTGCTAGTATATATATATATATTATATATATATATATATATTATACTTTACACATAAAATATATGCTGTTGTACCTTGCATAACTGAATAAACTCTATGGCACAATAACAATTCAATACATTTATGGTCACTACAGTATTTGGATTTAATAATCGCCATGTGGGAAAAGGCTGACTTGCATAAATAAGTAGAGTCGAATAATGCAGTCAAGGAGCTTTTGAATTCAGCCGAGTGAAAAATGACAGTTGTCCGATTAACTGCGATTTTAGTTCCCTCTTTTTTCTCTTTCTCAGATCGCTTTTTGGAAGGACGTCAGTTTCGTAGTTTTTATGAACAGTTCGAAAGTGCCTTTCCACATTTTCCTTCTTTGGAATAACAATGATAGATTGACAGATCAGACAAACGCACTTCAATTGTGACATTGTGAGAAAAAATCCTCATCCAATTCCACATATAGCCCATACCCTCCCCAAACAATTTTTTTTCAAATCCCTTCTTTAGTCGATATAAATTGGAAGGCTAACTAGATCACAGCCGGAGTTTTGCAGAAGCTTGCGCGTTTGATCGTGAGTGCGGGATGACCAGTGTGTTAGAAGAGAACAGATCTCAAACTGGCTGCCCTGTATGTCAATCAAGTGGCAAATGCCATAGGGAGGATATATGATAGACTATCGTTTAATTTTTTTTTTTTTTTAATGCAACGCGATCTACCTGCACTACCTTTGCGATCTACCGGTCGATCGTGATCAACGCATTGGGCACCCCTGCTGTAATTGAACCTCCTAGGGTTAAGTAAATACAGGATACTTTCACCTTATAAAAAGTGAAAAAATAACACCACTGCTAATGGAATTCCACTTCAGACGTCCATCTTCCGTTCCGGATGAGACCAATTCCCATATACTGTTATCTATAAACTGGGCTAAATGTGCAATATCCTTTAGTGCAATAACATTTTTTTCACAAAAGTAGTGTCATTTACTTTTTTGTACCCAGTGTAGTAGTGGCACTTGTAATTTCGTTGTCATTTTTTACAATGACAATAAAGGCTTTCTACTGCTATTCAATTACTGTCTATACTCTCTCCCTTCTTATTTAAATGTTTTTTCTTTTTGTTAATAAAATGACAGATATGGATAAGAATTCCATTGTACTTGTTAAATACAGAATGTCAATATATTACTGTATAAAAGTTTCCAAGCACTGCTAAAAACAAATTCTTAAGCAGCGGGATTGCAGAAAGTGTACTCTTGTGGCTAAGCATTATTTAGACTGACAAATAAGGAATAATAAACATTTCTGCATTACCTACACAGATATATATAGATATATGTGTTCAAAATTCTTCAGCTATATGAAATGAAAAGGCAGGACTCGCTGCTACAGTTTATGTGAAAAAAAATGCCTAGAATATTAGAACTTATAGTTAACAAGCAGGTGTCAACATTATTGTACATCTTCAGACATAAGCTGAAGACACAGTATTTTGTCTGATCTCTGCTGCGGAGTCCACTATATTAAGGACGGCACATGATTTCAATTTTTTTTCTTTAATATGAATTTACTTTAACATCTCTGAAACATTCCTTGACTAGCAGGTCATGCCACTACTGTCATTTAACAGAATGCTAGCACAAGCCATCTACAGAGTGACAAATGGAATTATTTTCTGGAACACTATGACTTTTGAACTTAAAAAAAAAAAATCTGAATAAAGGGCAGTGTAGCTATGTGACAGAGTATGTGAATGCAACCTTTTGATCTTCATTCGACACAAAAAAGAGTTGAGTTAGGATATCCATTTATGGATAAGCAAATGCAATTGAAAAGAAAGGTAATTATTTTTAATTAATTTTCTTCATTACTTTTCGGCTGTTTTATTGGTATTCTGTGTATATGTGTTATTAGCTGTGAGCCTCAGGGTTAATTTTTAACATATTAATTCATTCTTTCATTTGCTCATTATCAAACCTGCTTAATCAAGCTTAGATTAAAAGTAACCATCGGCTCTCCTGGCAAAGGTATTAACCAATCCTGGAAGGGGTGCTAAAAAAAGTCTTAACTACTGAAAATAAAAAATAATGCATAAATATGGAGGCCATACAGGAGTGATGAAGATTGTTGTACAGTCAAAATGGTAAAGTGTTTTGTTAAATTTACTACTATTTTCCAGACAAATACCATTTTGACAAGTACTTGATTTGAAACATAAATAAATGGAGTTAGATAAGAGAAACACAGTCAGATTTGAAGTAGCAAGAATCCAAAGACTTGTAGGAACAGATCTCTTGCTGTTCCTGTATTTTGCTGCTGTTTAACTACCACTGAAATATTGTCTCCTTGGCACTACAGAGAATCTTTGGCTTGAGAGCTATGTGCATCAGAGTTAAACACCCCTGCTAAATTCAAGCATGCAGGACTGACTAAGTTATAAATGTCAGACTAAGTGGACAGCTATTGCTTACAATTAATATCTCTCAGATTTGCTAAACTTGAAAAAATACCAGTACTGATGGTATAACCATTTCCAATCAGACCCTATCAAAGGAAGTCAGAAGTGTGACGAAAAGTCTCTTGGACCCTAAAAGGACAAACTCAGAGTGTAACTTCTCTCATCTAGTTACCAAATCTCTAAAATATCTCAATTTCTTAATAATAATAATAAGGCATTTTATTAATATAGCACCTTTCATATGCTGAAATTGCATTATAAACATTCCATTGTTTATGAGGGAATAATATGAATAGAAGCCCTAGAAAAAGTTAAATACAGTAACAATAGATAGAAACCAATATCAAAGCATCAGAAACAAAATAAAAGTTAAATACATTAAACGTAAAGTTCTATGTTATAGCAAGAAATGATAAACAGGAACAATTTGTAAAATTCTCTATTTTTTATTTATTTGAAAGCAAAGCACTACAGCATAATACAACTCAATCAAACACTAATATGCAAAATTCTAGAGAAGATGATAAACAACATAATTTGTAATACTACATACTATCATAAGTAATAAGACATAAAAAATGAAGTGACAGAAACAGTAACAATGTCTCGGTATGTTAAAAGCCTTTCTGAATAGATGTGTTCTGAGTTGTTTTTTAAATGAATAAATTGAGTCAGCAGATCTAATTACTATAAAGAGGACATTAAAGTCTGGATGCAATAGAGCAGAAAGCTCAGTCACTGATAGAGCACAGGTTAGTTTGAAGCACAGTAAGATTGCCAGCATCAGTGGAGCATAGTGGAGTGGGGGCAGCGTGGTGGCTCTGAGGCTAAGGATTTAAGCTGGTTCCCAAAGGTTGCCGGTTCAAATCCCCGTCACTGCCAAAAGAGATCCTACTCTGCTGAGCCCTTGAGCAAGGCCCTTAACAATTGAACATTGTACGGGGTGCTGTACAATGGCTGACCCTGCGCTCTGACCACAAGGGGTATGCGAAAACTAACAAATTCCTAATACGAGAAATTGTATAAAGCTAAATAAAGAACAAAAAGACTATAGTGCCGCAGGAGGTTACTCATGTAGTTCAATCCAAAACCATTTTAAAGGTTAGCAAATTTGGTATTCAGTGTGCATTAGGACTTTTGCAGATGAGTTCTGAAACAGTTTGAGCCGAGATAATAGATGATAAGGTGCACCTGCCAACAGAGATTTATACACATAAATATAAAGTGTGAGCATATACAAGCATGTCAAATTCAGAAAAAGAAAGGAACCAGTGATCACAGAACATCTTGAGGAGGCAGAAGCAAGAAACTTTGTTAATGTGATTTATGTTAGTTGAGTACGAAAGTGAGGAATCAAAAATAAAACCAAGATTTTTTCTTGATGCCAAACATATAATATCACCACCTAGATTAAATAAAAATGAGTACATTTGGTTAAGGTGGGATTTAGCGTATGTGTTCTGCTTTGGTATACTTTCATTTTAAAGACATGCTACTCCATGTCATGATCTAGGAATTCTCTGATTCAATTTTAACAATGAAACAAATCTGAGTATTATCCTTATAAAAATATAACCTAGTAAGTAAAATAATTAGTTAATTGGAACAGAGCAGTTTTGCAGCCGTAATCTTCTCTTAAGCCTGACAAAAAGGGTTCCATGAGGAAGTAATTTGTGAGACGGAAACCACAAAATGCTCAAGAGCAGTAAATAGTGAAGATAAGTGAGGGATAGTTCAAACGTTGAAAAGATTGTCCTCCTCAAGCACTGTATTTTTTAATGTAGAGGTTACAGAAGCAGTTTTCAAAGTAGCTAGGACAGTGCCAGTGCCAAGGGATGTATTTATTGCTGTTATGACAGACAGAATTATGTGGTAGCAGTAACGGTGCACTGCATGATAACATGCAGTGAAAACACTTGACTTGAACATTCATAGTTTTCATACTCTTTCTCTGTACGTTTAGCATTCATTTGCTCAGAGGTTGATGCACTTGCTGCTTCGTGAGCAGCTCTTCTTTTCTTCACCTTAGTGGCCCAGTTCTCTTCTTTCGTTGGCATCTTTTTGCGTTAAAACTGATTAAGTCAGTGTTTGTGTTGCAATTACTTTGTACTTTTTCTTTAATTTTTCACTTAAGCTGGCACTTAAGTCTTCAATCTGCCTCAAGAATGATTTAAGATATGAAGAGGTAGGGGAAGAGACTGCAAAGGCAGTAGGGATGAGAATGGCACCTGTACGCATGCGCTACATGGTCGCCCTGCTGCCGAGAGTTAATTCTACAATAAAATAAAATAAAAATGAAAAGTGGAATAACATTAGAGATCAATCATCACCCCGAAAGCGGAAAGTAGACGTCACGTTATATATGTGTACCAAATTTCAGGTCAATAGGTCAAACAGTTTGCAAGCTACAGGTGATTTAAAATTCTAGGCAGACAAACAAACAGCCATGGTAGTGTAGTATATATAAAGAAAAGCAGGATTTGATAGGTGTACATGGGATAAGATCTAGTTCATAAGCAGTGAGTCTCATTTTACAAAGCAGAATATTGATGGATGAAGATGACATTAGTGAAATTTTGGTAAGAGAGCTAGATAGAGAGTGAAGGCAGATAGGAAAATAAAAAGATGATGAACAAGCCTTAGTTAATTATTTAAGTTTGTAATTTTACCATGAAAAAGGTAAGGGATTTCTTACACGCAGTTTATTAATTGATAATAAGGCCGGGTAGAAGTAGTTTATTAACGACAGAGAATAAAATCCGTGGGCTATCACTCTGCTATTATATACATGGTTAGAGAATCTAAGTTACTTTGAAAGCCTGGGCATGCACAGAGGGGTCAGTTTTACACCACATATTCTCAAGGTGTTGGCCAACAGTTTTCATAGATTATATTTGTAAGGTTTCTGGAGGAAATTTGACATTTATAGTTAAAGACAGAAGGAGGTATAAGACTAAAAAAATATCAATGCTTTAAGGTCTAAGAGCCACTAAGTTCAATTTTTGATCACAGAAGTGAGTAGGAAAATTAACATGCTGCACTATGCTAAGAAATTTCAAAGTTATCCATAATATTAAGTGTTAAGAAACTCACACCAAAGTAAACGACTATGAAGAATCATAGCCTAGAGATAACAAGACAAAAAACCTTCAATACTGTTGGATAAAACACATATGTACACTTATTAACTTGTCTGCCAAGGAGTTCCATTACTGAAACAGCATATTAGTACACACATGGTCATTAGTGTTTCAAGATAAATAATCTGTCATGCATACGCATTAACATTAATTACAACAATATTCAACATGGAAGAAGATCAGTCTATCTCCTAACCCACTTATTGTAAACCAGACATAGGGTAGCAGAGTTGGAATCTCTCCTGGCAGCGACAGGCACAAGGTTGACAATCACTCGTGCTAAGCCAATACAGAGTTTCCAATTAAACTAAACTTCACGTCTTTAAGATGCATAAGAAAAGCTATAGTACTGTAAAACTAACTCCTTCAAGACTCTCAAAAAATATGCAGTCTAGAGACAGACATTGACCAGAAGTAAATCTTAGCAATGCCTGGTACGGCCAAATTTTAAATCAAACTGATAGCCCTGGATCCTTAATCCAGCAGAGCTAGCATCATTGCCACCAATTAATAATATTAAAACATGGGCTTCAGAGTCTAGTGAGTTTAGGTCCATCAAGTTATTTTATTGTAGTTTCTTTCACAATAAACAGCCTCATAGGACAGTTTATGAACAGCACAGTTAGACTGCTGCTCAGATTTGTATCCTTGGCAAATCTTTTACTGTTATGAAAATGACTTTAAGAACACAATAACACAGAGACAGACATACAGTAAAAATAGTCCAAATTATTCAAATTATGTGGTCAGTTTAACTTCTACAAAAGAAACTAAAAAGGTAATATCTGGCATTCTAATGATCAAGATACACCAATTTTCTAACTTTCTATTATGTGAATTTTCTTTCACTGTAACTGCTTAAGACGATTTGTACACTTTTTACAAGTTTTTCTTCACAGAGGAGAACCACAGACACATGGAAAAAGTTACCAAGTTGTGTGGAAAATAGTAAAACTTTCGGGACTTTCAAACTTGGCCTATTATCACTTACATTTTAATGTTCTAAATTCTTTTTGACCATCAATACTTTATACATACTAAGTGTGGTAGACGGCCGGGACGCCCCTGCACTTTATATTCAGGGGGAGCAGCCCTGGGCCGTGCAATACCTCCTCCTGGGCGCTAGATGGCCGTCCCCTTGGGTTAGAGCGGTGCCTCGGTTTTCCGCAGGGCTCCATAGGAATTGGAGTTGGGTGCAGCCCTGTTGGGTCCCGCAGGCACCACCAGGGGGTGCTGCAGCTGGGATTCCTGAGCCCGTATGGGCAATGTATTCACCACACCTGGAAGTGCAGCCAGAACTCGGCAATCAAGCACCTGGAGCACTTCTGGGTGAACTATAAAAGGGGCCAGCAGCCACCACCTCGGGAGCCAGAATCGGGAGGAGGAGGACAAGATTGCCTGGGAGGAATGGTGGAAAAAGAAGAAAAGAATTAGTGTGGTTTTTGGGACTGTGCTGTGGCTGGGGAACACGGGGAAGATGTGCCCCTGGCAGAAGAAAAATAAATTTGTGTTTTATTTTTACGTGCCTCCATGTCCATCTGTGTCAGGTCGGGCGCCTATATAGCGCCTTTTCACAGAAGTAAAGATTTTACATAACAGCAAAAAAAATGTTTAAAATGAAAAAAAAAACTTTTGGCACAATAATGTTTGTAATATTAAAATGGTTACATGAAATGTCTGTGTAATAAAAAACTGTAATTGCAGTTATCCTGAAGCTGTAAGGTTCACCCACACAGTTAGAAGAAGTGTTAAAACAGGAGACAAGGATGCAACATGATGTCTTTCAGTACCACATTGCATGTTTCAGAAGTGCAGAGTTAAATGGATGTCAGTAAGCACTGTGTGATTTGCTATGAAGTATCTTGTTTTGTATTCGCCTTCAGTAAAGTAAAAGCAGGCAAGCGTGGCAGGAGATACACAAAGTAATTTGGAATTGCAGTCATTATATGGTGCAGACCAGTCTATGACAGCCAATTAGAGCCACAGCATTAACACATTTTGTCATACTTTTTAACACCAAGGCATCAAGCTGCTTACAGCAACCCAAAAGGCTATTTTTCCCCTCTTGCCTAACCTTGACAGGTCTCATACTTGTATGACAAGCTTCTCATGAGATTCACACTGTAGTACATTTTTCTCACTTTCAAAATCATTTCATATTTGAAGAAAGAAAACAAATTGGATTGTTGCCTGTAAAGGTGGGGGAGTGCAGGTTACTGCATATCATAAATGAACACTTTCTTGGTTTCCTGTGCATTAGCTGTAGGATTTTGATGTGCATTTCAGCAAGCTGAATTCTAAAATAAATGCAAGAAACGTTTCACAGTTTTGATAAATTAGAAGAAAAGTTTACCCCCCCCCAGTGCCCCTTGTTAATTAGAAATAAATAAAAATAGGTGAAATGTGAAAAAAAGTTGTTTTGTACTGAATAAGAAAAGAAACAGCACAGTTTTGAGCTTAACAAAAAACATGGTAAGGCAAATGGAAAGGTCTGGTGGAACAGTAAAGATTTCAGGGAAATATGTGAAATTCTAATTGATCCTGAGATAGCTGCAATGAGTTAGCCAAGCATGCCCCTGCATATCCCTTCTTTAATACGGAAAATTTTAAAAATGAAATCAAGGTTAATAAAGGGCAGAATAATCATGAGAATTAAATCACACACAGGTCAATGTTTGTACCCTTCAAACACATACATCTGCCACAACTCTGAGAATTTGGGGAGAATTAATGTCAGACTCTGATGGTTTCTGAAGTGAAATGGAAAACCAATTTAAAATAGGAAGCACTGAACCTGTATAATAGGTTCAGAGTAGTTAAGGCTCACATAAATTATCCCCAGTAGGTTATTGTTCCTGACATATGGTTTAAGTAACTGATTATCTCTGGCAGGGCTACTAATCATACAGGGAATGTTTATTTACAAAATAAACATGCAAATCTTTGGGGCATAATAAATTGTTTATTAAAAAAGGATGACATTTTCATCTAACAGTCGGATCTTTTATCTTATTTCATTCAGAACAGCACCACCCAATTTATTTTTTTCCCTTTAAATAAACGCATCTGAACAAATGTTGTAATTATCCTATAAACAGCCACAGCCAGGAGAAGGGAAGTGGTGTTATTACCATATACACTATAATAGCAATTAAATGGGATTATCCTTTTGTACCCCAACTCATTTTCAATTGATTTCTTAGACACTTTTCAGCATTTTTTGTGCTTTTTCGGAAATTTCTGTTGGTGCTAGGGCCTAACAAAAAACACAAACACAAAACGATTCCAAATACCTGCCCTTGTTAACAATAAAAGCGTCTGACTAAATCAATAGCCTTAGAGACATCTGTGTCAAAAGGCAAATCTTAAACACACAAAAGAGAATTGGTAATGCTGTAAATTGTAATTTAGGAAACTCAATGCCACAAATATATAGTGCATTCAATTTTTTTTCAGCATTTTTTGTGCTTTTTCTGAAATTTCTGTTGGTGCTAGGGCCTTCACATGGTACTGGAGATGACAAAATAAAATGGTGAGTATACCTACTGTTTCAGATGAATGCTATGTTTATAATAATTTGCAGTTTGTTCATATTTATTACTGGCAAAGGATGAACTATATGATTATTGTATTTTAGCAGGGTTACACAGTACTGCATGTGGTGGAGACACCAAATAAATCTGAAAATTAAACAATGTGCAAATGACAATCAAACGTTCTACAACATGATTGGTCTTTTAGTTTGTACAACTTGAAAAATACTGTAGTAAGAAAAAAAGCACACCTTAATCATAAGGCAGCTAGATATAGAGAAAGAACCCCAAAAATGTAATATCATATATTAGAACTGTTAAAAAATTAATTTTTTGACAGTTAAAAACATGATATATTTTTTTAGGAATTTTAATTGCAGGAGATATCTGGCAACATCCAAAGTATATGTTCATGCACACCAATATATTCAGTCCACAAAAAGTACCAAAGGCCTTTATCTATTTATTTACATGTTACTTTGATCCAGCAAGAAATAAAAATGCACTTAATGAGACTTTAGTTCTTATCAACACACAAAGCATTATAACATTACAATAAAACCAGTATTTACACATCTAAAAAGGGTCTAGTGAAGATGGTTTAGTACACATGTGTACAGTTAAATGGTTTCTCATCATCTCCAAGTATAATGATGTTCTAAAGTTAGCTACCACAGCTCATAACACAAAACGTATAGCCTAAATTCAAAAGAACATATACAGTAAATGTGTGTCATTGGAAAATCATCAACAGTGAAAGACTATAAAAATGTACAAGACATTGAAAACCTTAAATGGAACAAATAATACCATTATAAATAAACATAGAATGCACACCTCAAATGTGAATTTTAACAGAGCCAAACACTATGCAATGTAAACATCCTATGCTACAAACAAGAAAAAAAGCATTCCACATCAAAGAATGGAGAAACAATGGAAACAATCATCACTGTAGTAATTTAGCTGCTTCACGTTTCCCTTGTGTTCAATGAAGTACCTATTTACACAAAGCTTGATGTTGAGAAATGGAATGTTAAAAGTTCCCAAATGAAATCAAAACTGATTCTATGATCTGCCTCCCTAAAATAACTCCTCTCTAGGTTTACATCCACTTAAGGACACACTTTGGCCAGACTTATTCAATTAAGAAATGTCTGAAGTACTTTTAGGATGATTACAAGTGATTCCTGGAATGTCTGTGGCATTTTTATATTTACTTGGCTACCTAGTATTTGCTAATGTTTGTATATGGACAAATTATCATTTCTGTTCTTTATCTTTATATAGCATTGTAAGTTAAAGTTAAATTATACTGCCTAATACCGTTTATAATATTGCACTATAATAATTATAATATTGTTGGGGAATTTGTGCCATGGGGATTTCAAATTCAGTTAAATTCCTAATAGCAATAGTATTTTCAATTGACACCACACACTGTTCAAACCATTCTAAAGCCCAATTAGTCAATTCGGGATTGTGTGGGACTGGAGCCTGCCTCAGCAGTACTGAGGACAGGGCAGGAACCAGCCCTAAGTAGGCCCCAGTCCAGCACAGATCCTATTCACAAACTCAGCCAGGAGGCCAATTAGGAGTTGAATCAGAGTACCTGTAGAAGATCCATGAAAGGACAGAAACAATATGCAAACTATACAAAAACCAGGATTGAGCGTGATATATAAACATCAGATGCTGGAGGCATAAGAAATTAGTCCTAACCAATGCATCACTAGACCACTCTTCATATCGGTCACATATTGTTATTTGTACAAGGAAAGATAGATTCCCACACATTAACAGCCACATATCCAAAAATGATTTCACTGAAGCTGTTGGGATTGTCAGACAGGCGCCTTGTTGATACAACAACCAACACAATAATGAATGTAATATAGCCCGTCAGTGTTGGCATTCCTGTAGAAAAAGCTCAGCTGATAAAATGCACTATTGTGCACTGCACAGTAAAGTGCAACTGGCAACATAAGCTTTGTTAATGTTCAGACCAGGGCAAACTGTTGTTAAAACAAAAGACTCAAAAATTAATGTTTTTTATTTAACAAATACCGTATATCATCCAAAAAGCAATCTAACAAAGACGGGCAAGACATAATAAACGTTGAGGCAGAAAGATATGGATAATAAATTAAGAAAGGTAAATCCAAAAACAACTCTAAAAATAACTTAGAGGTTAAACACTAATGATCCCACCATGAATAAAGGATAATAATTTGAAATCCAAAAAACAAAGAAACGAGAAAAGCTGTAAACTCTAGAAAAATATAGACAAACACATGACAGAGCTCTAGATGTGATGTTGCAAAGGTATAGAACATAAGGCTCAAGCAAAAAACACTATTTAAGCTCCTACAATTTATGTGTCGTGTAGGCAATAAGGGTTGCATGGAAATAGACACACTTAGTAGGAGTCAATGACTAATAAAATAGAAGGAATGGCTAAGGGTGGATCTATAGGTCTTTCCGGCCAAGTGGGAGAAAGGAGCCAAAAAACTTCTGGAATAAAACTAAAGAACATTCAGGCAGTTAGCAAAACATGTAGCAAGACATGGTTCCTAGCCAGGCTACCTGAGACAATTTTGCTTTTTTCAGAGCGAGGCCAGAGAAGACTGACAGGTGGTAAGAAGAGGTGTAAAGCAAATATAACACAGAAATTGATTTTGGAGGTGAGCCACTTGTCCTGATTGACAGGAGTTAAGGTCTGTACATATTAGGATAAGTGGTATCTAGGTTTTTTATTATTTATCTATTTTATTGTGCTCTGCATTCTTCCTGTGTTTACTGTTCATTATAAATGTTCCTATTTTTCTTTCTTCAATACACCTTCACATTATTTTGGATAAGGAGAAACATTAGCAGCATGCTTTATTTACATGCAACATAAGTCAACAACTTCATTTCTACCTTAAGCAAAGATGACTTAAGAATGACAAAAATTTAAATACTTTCTTTTAAATATTTTAAAATAAACCTGTTTTACATTCTTATTTGAAGTTGTGTTAGTATATACTGGGGTTAAGAGTTTCTTAAGTATTATTACTAAAGAAATTTCTAAATTTTGAGGAATATATATGGTTGAGATAAAGCTCCTGGAAAGCTAGTTTATCAGTATTTTAGAAAAAGTCCTCTAGTCTCAGCCACTTGTTACAAAGGTCAGCAAAAAAAGAATTTCACTTTACTGTACTCTGTAGACATGACAATAATGACACTTCTAAACCTATAGTTAAATTATTTATCAATACAAACTCATAAAATTAGCATGTTAATTTGTTACCAATACGTTAAGATAAATCATAAACCAAATAAGGATTTTCATCTAAGTTCTCAGTGATAGCCTTTTTTTTTCCAGGATGGAGTTAAGTTAAGTTTGTTTTTGGCACTGCCTCAATCATCAATTCCACCAAATTTAGCACAATATTCTTTTAGCCCCAGATCCCAAAAGTAAAAGGTATTCATTCACAAAGTAATAGTTTAACAAATTATTTCAGGATTTATCAATGTTAACTAGATCATAAATTACCATCACATTACCAACAACTCTTAAGATAATACTGTATACACAAAGCCTGAGGTTTAGATTAATTGAGATATATGGAGATATTATTAATGGAAGACACATAGAAGACTGTGAATTAAAAACTGCCTCAGAATATTAAAAGGTTTGCTATGTTTAATTTAATGATATGAATTAAGAAATACGATCTCAGCAGGTAAACATTAAAAAAGATGCTATGTAAATATGAATTCTTAAAAGTAAGTACTGTTTTATTGATGAATGCATGTCATTCTACAGCCTTGTATTTAACCACAATGAAGAAATTATCCAATATGTTCATTTTGGGATTTGATTAGGTACATTTAGCTCTTTTGAATACCCTGCAAGTAAACAACAGTTATACTGTGTAGAAAACATATTGTTTCAATTCTACCGGATATGCTCCACTGTCAGCTCTGCCATACCAGAATTTGCTTCCTATAGTGACTTGTGTTTCTTTTACTGCTTCTGTAATTTTTTTATATATTTTTTGCCCAAACTTTCTACTTTAAACAATGCAATTGCAATAACAGAGGAGTTTGGGGACATTTCTTTGTTCTAATAAGACAGCCTAGGGCAGGGGTGGGCAAAGTCATTCCTAGAGGGCCATAGTGGCTGCTGGTGTTTGTTCCAACCCAATTGCTTAATAAGATGCCCTTATTGGTCAAGTGACACTTCACTTGATTTTTACTGTGTCACTCATTAGGATTTTCAACCTTAATTGCTTATTTTAGGCGTAAACAGCTTTATTCTCGATTTTCTCAATTCTCTTATTAGCAATAAAATTCAAATGACAAAATAAACAAGCAGTCCTCAATTTAGCTTATTTCCATTTACACATGTGTGTACTTATCATGCACTATTTGATTTCATTAAATTAATAACTAATAATTAAGCAACTGGGTTGGAACAAAAACCTGCACCCACTGCGGCCCTACAGGACTGACTTTGCCCACCCCTAGGGTGAATAACGTATTCCATTTTAAACAAAGTACTTGTATGCATCCAAGTGGCAAGTTTCTCCTTTTCCTTCTTTTGTGAAACAAATTAATACAGTTTGACTTAAAAAATACCCTGGCCCCATGCACGTGTACACACACACAAACACGCATACCTATCCAGACAAATCAAATGCAGTATTCTGTACATAGGAATGTTAAATATACCACAATTAAAGGCAAACAAACTTAAAAAGAGAGTGATTTGGAACATGTATCCATTTACTAAAATTTCAAATGAAGGTCCATAAAAGCATAATTGTTAATGATTTGTGAATCCTGGTTTTGCTGTCCTTTACACCATATGCGTTATATAGAAAACAGGGAAACCACAGTATACGTTTACTTCTTTTCTTTTAAAATTTTCTTGAAATTCCTTTTATTCAAAAAAACAGAAATAAACAAACAAAATAAGACATAGACCAAAAGTCTTGTAGTTATATGGACCAAAGCAATGTAAGGTGTGGTGTGAGGCGACCCAGTGATTGGAGACAGAGGATGAAATGCTGACACCTTCTTTTCAACTAGAAGTGGAAAAAGTACAGAGTGTTCTGTGTTACTGTTGTGTTAGAGTTACTTAAAATATAAAAACAGTGCTCCTACAAACTTTGTTTTTTGGTCGCTGCTAAGGACCTACTAAGGAATTTTTAAAGCTTTTTTGCCTATAGAAATGTTTCATTGCTGTTCTTATTTCAACTCACGCAGGAACAAGTGCTTGGAAAAGTGTTTTAAAAAGTTAGTAGCTGCAGGAACTGGCCAGTCTTTAAGTAAATTGGCACAGTCGCTGTTAAAGTAACCATGTAGAAACAGTCAAGGAGACTGTTGACGTATAGTTTTAGGAGGTTACTGCATGCAAGGAAATTCCTAAGGACTGGAAAAAGGCAAATATTACCCAATATATAAAAAGGATGTTTGGGCAGATCCAAGTAAGCTTAAAATGGCCAGTAAGCTTAAAATGCATCACAGGTAAATTAATGGAAGAAATTATTAAGAATAAGATTGGGAAAACTTGGCAGGAACAGGTGTTTTACTGAAGAGTCAGTATTGCTTCAGACAACTGAGATCGTGTTTTACTAACATGCTGGAATTCTATGAGGAAGCAACAAAAGGATATGATCAGAGTATGATATAATTTATCTCGCCTTTTAGTAAGCATTTGATAAGATACCACTCGAGAGGTTGGGCATCAAAGTAAAAGACGTGGGAGTTCAGGGTAGGTGTGTAGGTGGGTGGAGAACTGGCTAAAACACAGGAAGCAGAGGGTGATGGTTCAGGGAATGTTATCAGAATTGGCTGACATTAAGAGCGGTGTCTCTCAGGAGTCAATGCTTGGGTGACTGCTATATTTATATATTTATTATGTGTATATATTGTCACAATAATAGACAGAAGACATCAAAAAAGTTTGGGGCAGCCACCCGTATATTATGCCCTGGCTGCAAAATGGGTTTGTTTGAGATGAGTTGTGTTCAGGTTCATGTCCAAAGCAGAAGTGCTTGAGAGGTGTAAAGAAACCGGAAGTGACCTCATTCTTGGCGCCAGAACCAGAAGTGACATCATCATTGCCGCATGCATTTGGGAGACTCATACAGATGCAAATACCAGCCGAACCAGGGGTTGGCGCTGCCCGCTAACTCTTTCTTCTGTCTCTCTGCAGAACAACTGAAGACTCTACACCATAACAATATAATTTCTAGTTCCAACACTCAAGACCCCACCTCTTCCTGATGTCACTTCCAGTTCCAGAACACTATTCACCTATGATATCGATTCCTGCAGCAAACTATATATACCACCTCCATTTTCTTTTTGTCAGTTCCGTTTTGAACTCTCCCTCTGAAGACGTCATTTCCTTTTTTTGCTACGGTATACCGAGGATCCTCCCAAACCTTTGACGGTGTTTATGTCCTTATTTTACAATATATAAATAATTTGGACAGGAATATAAATAACAGAGGGACTTGGAGAGCATACAGATTTGGTCAGATGTTTTGGAAATTAAATTTAATGTAAGGATATGTTAAGCATTACACATAGGAAGTAAAAATGTCAGATTTAAATACACAATGAGAGGTATGACAATTGAAAGTACGCCATATGAGAATGATTTAGGTGTTGTAGTTGACAAGTCACCATCAGCTTGAAGACAGCATTCAAAAGAAGGCCAGCAGACAACTAGGTTATATACTGTAGCACAATGTTCTATTCAAGGCAATGAAGGTTATGGTCAAGGTTTATAACTTACTAGTGATGGCTTATCTGGAGTACTAGGTGCAGTTTTTTGTCTCCAGGCTACAAAAAAGACATAGTGCTATTAAAAGTAAAGAGAAAAGCAACAAGGTTGATTCTAGGACTATGGGGGATGAGCTATGAGGAAAGATTAAAAGAGCTGAGCTTTTTTATATTAAGAAAAAGAAGATTATGAGGTGACATACATGAAGTGTTTAAAATTATGAAAGGAACTAGGGGGGTGTCCCTCCTTGGCAGCCTGTGGCGGCCCACCCCGATTGCTTGCTTCGCTTACCATCAGTCCATGGGTATATTCCAACATGTTCAAAACTCTGACCCTGAGATTTATTTATAGTTATAGCAAATGCTAAAACTATTGAAAATTGTTGTCTGTGTGAGATGAATGATAGTTTATTTCCAGAAGTATTACCAGTATCTAACTTAATTTGCAAGAGTAATACGACTTCTCCTGCATGATCACCAGTCATGATTTTGCCTACAACTGAATGTTTATGTACTTTACAATTTATAAGTGTGTGCCCTTACATAGGCTTTATTTGTTGACTACAAACACAGCACTGAACTACTACTGTTCTTAGTGGAGAAGATGTATATAAGATATTTTGTTTGACATATGCGCATTAAATTGTTGTATTCTGTTAAAGAAGATGAAAAAAATGATATAGATGTATACTATATAACATGGTTTTGAAGAAAAATGAGCATTACATGAAAACATTGCACAATTTCGCTCATCTTTAGATATATAGAGAGTAGATTAGTACAGTGGACAGAGACTGTTACTTTACAATGAGTTCAACAAGAAGACATGGACACAATTGGAAACTTAAGGGTAAATTTTTCATAAACATTAGGAAATTTTTCTTCACACAGAAAACCATACAAACAGGGAATAAGTGTGGTAGACAGCAGGATTTTAGGGAGCTCTGTGTCACTCCCACTACAAATTGCCATAACATTAGTCTCCCCCTCAGATCTGGCCAAGATAACATTAAAATTATTCCATGAAAAAGTTAAATCCCTATGGCTATAAAGCTTTTTCTTTTGTAAGAAATTTCTAGTGCTTTCAGGCACAGTCTGAAATGTGGCAACATTTTTACACATTTTTCTTTATTTTTTATTTTCTTTTAATGTACCCACTAATCCAAGGGCCCTTAACCTATTTCACTGAGGGCTGTAGCTATAGTTGTCAACAAGAATATTTCAGTGAAACAACATATTTCATTGAAAAAGATGCTAAAAGATTTGATTAGATATAAAATATTTCCCTGGCAATGACATCAATGTAAACCAGATTTTTACAAAAAAAATACCAATGCAGTGGAGCACTGAACAAATAGAAGACAGACCACTTTTATAATTAGCAAGAACTTAATCAGTGCCATCTTCCATTTGTTCAACTGAAAATTAAAAGACCCTCTATAGTTTATTTTTTAAAGTAAAATGTTAAGTCTTCATAAAAAAACATACGCTTAAATTAGTTAGCTTGCTTATGGTGCCTGGGAGACAGATGAGAGATAGCACAACAAAGCTGTTATTGTAGATTACTATCCATGAGATGCAACTTCCTATTTCTAATTAATAAACACTGAACTAGTCGATAAAATGTTACTGTACCTGCTAACTCGATATGGGTAGAGTTTGACAAAAAAAGATAAAACAGAAGAGTGGTTGTACTTCCAGTTTTCTTGGAGACATTTTCACTGTGTTTTAAACCTGAAAAAAGCACATCAAGAGTAAACTAGCGAAGAACAATGCAGGGAAAAAATGTCAATTTCCAGTTGAGAAACCACAACAAAATGTTTGTGAAGTCTTGTCGTCACATATGAATTAGGGATGTCACAAAAATGATATTTCTGTACAAATTTGATATCAGGGTTCTGAAAATGTAACGGTACCAGCTTTTTTACAATATTGCTAGTACCAGGAAAGTCGGTACTATACTCACATGTGACTGCAAGTATACAGGTTACTCTGGAAGCCATAATAAAACAATGCCCCACCCCACCTATTTGCAGATCATCAACAGCCAATTGGATTGCATGTTTTTGCCACTTGGCTTATGTGACTTAATTCATCTAACTCTTCCCACAACAGTAATATTAAATAAAGTGTAACGGAGCACGTCACAGAAAAATCACTAATATACAGTATAATGTAAAGCAACAATCTCCTCAACAGAGCGAAGCTCTGGAGGTTCCAGGCTTGACTTTATTGGAGTTATTGCTGTTTCATGAGTAGTCAAATTAACATTGTGTAAAGTCATCTGTTGTGTTAATTTTTCATTTTTTTTTTCACTAATGAGGGGAGAGATGGCTTCAAACCAGTCAGAAGCACAGTAAAGGAAAAAAAACCATGAAGCGGCAGCTTGTTAGCAAACAGCTAACATTACATCAATTGACACTACATTAAAGCCAGCGGTTTACTGGAGTAACAATAGAGTAGCATTATGTGTAATAGTATTGATATTGTGTGTTTAACAGGCATTATCTAAAGTTATTGTATCCAACTGACATATGGTTCTGGATTATTTATTACCATAATACAGACCTCAGGACCTGTACACATTATTATAGGCTACGGACGTTAGTCGACACATGAAGTGCTCATTCTGTTATTGTATTGAGTGTACATTTGTAAATGTCATTGACACATAGGCAGCTCTATGCTTATTAGTTAGTTATTGGCTACATTACACCAGAAAAGCAACGTTGACATATAAAAAGAGCAAACAGCTAATTTCAACTTTTGGTTAATTTTACTGTCAGCTAACATCATTAGTTAATATTGCTATCTGCTGTCATTGGAAGAAAAAAAGAAGTTTCAATAAATTCATAAGTGTAGGCCAGGGGGCTGCAGGTTTTTGCTCCAACCAATTGCTTAATCAGAAGCACTTATTGCTCAAGTAACATTTCTCCATCACTTTGGTTTTCTCGCTTATTAGGATTTTGAACCCTTACTGCTTATTTTAGTCTTAAATACCTGTATTCTTGGTTTTTAATTGTTCCTAATTAGCAATAACATGCAAATGACAAAATAAACTAGTATTTCTCCATTTAGCTTGTTTCCATTTACACCTTTGTGTATTCATCATGCATTATTGGGATTAATTAAATACTTAAAAGGAAAGTGAAGAGAAAAAAGTGAAGAACTCAGAATTACTACTCTATTTTAGCCTTCATTTGGGCAATCATTTGGATGATATCCTTAGAAAGGGGAAGAAAATCTAGAATATGAGAATGACCTAACATAACAGAGTTAAAGCACTAACAATCCATGAAATTAAATTATTGGCAAGAGTTGCTTTATAATTAAGCAACCGGATTAGAACAAAAACCTGCAGCCACTGCAGCCCTCTAGGACTGTGATTGAGGACCCCTGGTGTAGGTGATAATATTCACATGTTCTGACATGACAGTGAGGCACAAGAAAGCAAGTGCAAAGTGATTTTATTTAAAATCAACAAACCAAAACAAAGTGTCCAAATTAAAGTGCAGTGCTTCAAAAATCTTCACATAAATAATACAATAAAAACAGGTGAAAGGTGGAGGTTAAAATCCAATAGAAAAAAAATCCTTTTAAAACTGAGGTTAAAACAATGGTTGGAAGCAGTCTTTTAAAACAAATCCCGGTGCCTTCTTTTACTGGTGACTTGACAGCTACCCAGCTTTAACTCCCTAAGAAGACAAGAAAAAACTCCAGAAAAAGACCCTGTAAGGGAAAAAATTGAAAAAATCTTGGGAAAGGCAATTCAGAAAGAGACCCCTTTCCAGGTAGGTTGAGCATGCAATGGGTGTAAAATGGGTGTCAAAACGGGGTACATACAATACACAAAACTGAGCACAAGTAATCCTCTTCACAGAGCTAAATGGCCAATCTATCATCGCCACCCCATGAATACAATATAACATAATATAGTCTGATGAACTGCGGTGGGTTGGTGCCCTGCCTGGGATTGGTTCCTGCCTTGCGCCCCGTGTTGGCTGGGATTGGCTCCAGCAGAGCCCCGTGACCCTGTGTTCGGATTCAACGGGTTGGAAAATGGATGGATGGATAGTCTGATGAAAAGTCCCTTTTACCCAATGATTCCAGTGGTCCTTTATAGAGATGACTTTTACATGGACAAGCAAAGAACTTGGCAATAGAGCAGTGACACCAAGTGTCACATTCATGTATCAAGAAGAGAAACAGAATAGGTAAGTGTCAGTAACAGTTTTTAAATATCATATTACTTATATTTTGGTAGTATTGACTAACCACAGAGATGCACTATGCAGTACGCAAAGCTAATCAGCAACTGTACTCCGTGTATGCTAAACTGAACTAGTGAGTCTTCAACATGGATTTAAAAGCTGAGACTGAAGGTGCACCTCTTATAGTAACATAGATCATCCCACAGCTTCAGGGCCTTGTAACTGAAAGCTGAACTTCCCACTGTAATTTTCTTAATTCTTGGAATCATATGCAGACCAGCATCTTGAGATCTTAATGCACGCTCAAATTTGTAAGTAATAAGTTCAGATAATTAAGTAGAACCATGGCCATTTAAGGCTTTATATGTTAAAAGGAGGATTTTGAAACCTGTCCTAAACATAACAGGGAGCCAGTGTAATGACTGAAGTATTGTGCCATCAGCACATTTCTGTACATACTGGAATTGATTTGATAAATAAGAACAAAACTAGGCCGGTAAGCCCAATGTCAGTTTCCAGGATGTGTGGTAAAACAGAATGGTCAATTGGATCAAACGCTGCGCTTAAATCTAACAACATGATTACAGTGGAATTTTCTACATCACAAGATATCAGAATTTCATTTACAACATGTGTTACAAGGAGCACTGTTTCTGCACTACGACCAGTGTAGAAGGCAGACAGAAATTTCTCAAATAAATTGTGATGTGTAAGATGAGACTGAAGCTGATTGGTGAGACTCACATAGATGCAAATACCAGATAATTTTTCAAGTATCTTATAGAGAATGGGTACCGTAAATCTGAAATGGGTCTATAATTATTAAGTGTATATGGGTCTAGATCTGACTTTTTAAGTAATGATTTGATAACTGAAACTTTTAGTGCATCAGGTACTGCTCTATGCAATAATGAGCTATTGATAATGCCAAGAACAGGTGTTGCAGGAACATCAATTGCACTTTTTACTAATTTTGTTGAATCTAGGGAACAAGTGGTTTCATTTTAGAAATTAAAGTTAAGACTTCCTGCTCCTGTTACAAGATTAAAATTTCTAAACAGTTGAATGCAAGGTGAGACAGGGTTTGCCAAACATATCTTGTGTCTTGATTTTTTAATTTTCTCATTAAAGAAGTTCATAAAGATTGTACTGCTCA
This sequence comes from Polypterus bichir lapradei, assembly GCA_026402145.1. Taxonomy (NCBI): domain Eukaryota; kingdom Metazoa; phylum Chordata; class Cladistia; order Polypteriformes; family Polypteridae; genus Polypterus; species Polypterus bichir. Next base: position 17,904,654 of record JANRMT010062806.1, on the reverse strand, counting down.
TGTCTGCTGGTATTTTGCACTGTAGTTCTGAGTTCCCATTTGTTAAATTAGGCACTGTTATAAAGACAACACAAAGATTATTATTGCTGTTATCTATTATTTTAGAATAATTGTATTATTAGTTTTTATTGTATTATTATTATATAGTAATAGTAGTAGTAGTTGTATTTTATATTATTATCTTTATTACTATTATTAATATTAATGGTAACAGTAATATTAAAAATGTTTTTGTTCTTGTGGTTTCACATATCACAAGTGATACAGTTGGCTGTATCAAGTAATAAAGAGTGTCAGCACTTGATACCCTGGACTATTTATATTATTATTACTACTGGTAAGGCCTTCATTTATATAGGAAACAAAACATGTGGTATATCATTACCATTAATCTATAGGTTCCTCTCCGGATTGCAGAAACCCTTCCAGTTACCAGTTTATCCAAACTTAAACTCATGAAGACATACGTGAGGTCATTCATGGCACAAGAACATATAATCAGCTAGACTATCATAAGCATCTCTATGGAAGCTGTCGTGTGATGACCTTATAGATGACTTTGCTTTCAGAAAATGTAGACGTGAGCTCTTGTGATATTTGACCAAGAGACTGAAGAAACCCCTGCACATTCACTTTCAAGTTTTGATTATTAAAAAAAAAAAATGCATTTGACGTTAAAAAATTTGATTAGGATTGTGATGTGTGCATGTTTGTTTATTTATTATTTATTTACATATGTATTGTTCAAATTAAAGTTGTTATAAGAAACATTAATGTAATGTGTCATGTTAAGAGAAGAACGCATCTGAAGCACATCCACTGTACAGATTTTCTTTTCTTTTTCCAAACAGTTACAACTGAACAACACATAAAAATACTTCCTCCTCTTTTCTTTACACACACACCTCCTTTTCTGTCATCCCCGACTATCAAAACCACTGTAATAACTCATTGTTAACTACACCATTACCACACAGTGGTTTCAGGGACAGTCAGGGTGAGGGTGGGACAATTCCACTTATAGCCCCAGTTTGGCTAGGGGCTGCATTGATAATACATGAGAAAAATGTGAGTGAAACTACATATAAAAAAGGCCCACAGTGATGATGCACTACTGCATCAGCACATGCTGAAAAGAAAATCAGTGGTGGTCATATCAGGAAATGCTTTTGTGCTTGTGCAAGAAATTTCAGCAAGGGAGTGCAGGACTCATACTTATTTAAAAAAAACACATACAGTATAGGCTTGCCTTATTCTCACTTTTATTCACTATAGAATTAATTCAGAAACAATTTTGTGCATGCTCTAGGAGCTAAACAATGCTACAGATCTAATGTGGTGTTACTGTTTAATTTGCATTTTCACCCATTTATAAGAGAAGATGAAAAGATAAATAATCACTTTTAAACAGTGTCCTACACAGTCCCTACAAATGAACAGTGAAGTTTCACATTCCTTCTCTGATTGTAATGAGAACATCTACGGGTGTCCATCGGTCGAAGTATCTGTTCATTATCTAACTAGTGTATACAGGTCAGGGTGTCACTTGGGTTCAACATTTACACCCATTCACAGGTTATGCATCTATATGCGAGATGTGGGAGGACTGCCAGCGCAAACAGCAGTTGTAGCAAGTAAACATCGACCAAGATTCAAATGACTATTTGGCTTGTCGACACCGGTGAAGACATGAGTTGCTCTGAAGGACAAAGCACGTGTCCTATTAATAAAACATGTACCGTGTTAACAGAGACATGTAGTTAAACAGTAAACTTCATTGCTAAATACAACTCTGCAAACACTGAATTTATGTTGTTTGTTTAGTTTTTGAAGGGAAAATATCGTTCATTAGTATAGCTCCTAAGTAAAAGCACATGTCATATACTGTATTGGAATGGTATGTTGAAGAATATGTAATGCTGTCTCACAGTTATAAATTTATTGAGTACAGGTATTGATGACTCGAGTACTTTTCATATTCTGGACTTCTACACAGACATATGAAATAAAGTCTGCTCACTCACACAAGAAACCTTGAAAACAGCAAAACAAAAGTTGTTTATAGGAGTCCTGAAATAAAGAATTAATGTAAAACTGACAGGTTTGATTTTTCACAGGAATCATTAAATTTGGGAAAATGTAAAAAAAGGAGGGACAGATATGGAAAATTAAAGCACCATGAAGTTTCTGACATTTGAAAACTCATTTAATTGGACTAATTGATTAAATATTACTCTTTAGATATTATACTTAAATCAGTTAATGATATAAATATAAATTTTACAATAACAAATATTACAAACTTAAATGATTGACTCACTCACAAACCAGACATTAAAATAATGTTACAAAACCAGCTTTAAAGAGTTGGTTTAAATAGAAATATCTGGAATTATCTTGTAATACAATTATTTAACAATGCATATATAGTAATGTTTTAATTTTTATATTAAGTATAGATTTTAAGCAGTGGAGTTCAGTTACTGGACAAAAAATGTCAGAGAATAAATTCAGAATGTGCACATTCGAATATAAATCAAGTAGTTCAAGATATATTATTCTTTATAAACCCTATGATGAAATCCCAACAAAGTTATAAACCCCATTTGTTGTTATACTGTCTGGATATCCATTTCTGCCACACAATACAATTCAAGCCTTGTATTGTTATTTTGATATTTATAAATGCCAATAATAGTTTACTTAAATGATAGTTGGATAAGTATTTGATGGATATGAGTATTTTAAAGCTGTAGTCACTGTTAGCATTTATACTTTTTATTGTGTTATAGAACAATGCACAATATTGTTCATGTCAATAAATTGAGATACATTAATAAAAACCCATTGAATGTGATTTCTGATTTTGCAATGGTATGGAAAAGTATAGAGCATCGTAAAATTTCACTAGAATTGGTATTGAATACAAAAATTCTGATATCATGACATCTCTAATGTGAATTGAAACTATTTGTACCCATGGCCATTGAAATTTTTCTTTGAGGCATTAAAGCTCTCATGAGGCATAATAAAATGTTTTAATAAAATGATTTGACTGACACACCAATCATGAGAAGTTTACAAGCATTTAGGTACAGTGGATTCAGACCCTAACACTTTTTGCCCACTTTTTTGTGTTGTAGATTAAATCTTAAATAAATTAATTAATTTGCCATTTTTGGTCATCAATCTACACTTAGTAACTCGTAAGGACAAAGTGAAAACATGCTTTCAGAAAAAATACAAATTTATTTAAATCAAAAATTTAAATCTCTTTAGTTTATTTAAGTATTCAGGCCCTTGGTTGTGGCACTGCAAAATATGGTCAGGTGCATCCTGTTTGCTTTAATTATCCTTAAAACATGTCTGAAACCTGATTGGAGTCCACCTGTGTGAAGCTGAACTGTTTGGATGTAGTTTAGAAAGGTATTTACCTGTGTAGGAGCACAGTGACTTCAATAATTGTGAAATGGAAGAAGTTATGGAACCACCAGGACACCTCTAAGAGATGACCGTCTAACCAAACTGAGCAAACAGACAAGAAAGAACTTAGTCAGGAAGGTGAGCAGGAACACAATGGTCACTTAGAGCTTCAGGAGTCATTTGCTGAGATGAAGGAGCCTGTCAGAAGGATGATACTCTAGGCAGCACTGATCAATTAGACAATAATGGCAGAGTGGCCAGATGAGTAAAACGCACATGGTAGCCCACTTGATATATGACACCATGATGAAAATTATTATCTCGTCTGATGAGACAAAAATTAAACTTTTTAGGCAGAACTCCTAACATCATGTCTGGCATAAGACCAAGAACTACTCTTCATCTGGCTAATACTTTCCCTATGGTGAAGCAAGATGGTGGAATTATATGGGGATGCTTTTCAGAGGCAGGGACAGGGAGTCTAGTCAGGATTGAGGGAAGGATAAATGCAGCCCAATAGAGACGGGTCCTTGAAGAAATCTTGATACAGGCTACACACAAACTCAAATAGGGGTGACAGTTTACCTTTTAGCACATAAATGAACCAAAGCATACAGCCAGGACAATGTTGGAGTGGCTTCAGAACAAGTCTCCGAGTGCCCTTGAGAGGCCTATCCAGAGCCCAGACTTAAATCCCATAGAACATCTGTGAAGAGACCTGAAAATGGTTAAAACAGATGCTTCTGATTCATTCTACCTGGAAGAATGGGAAATTCAGATGTGCAAAGGTGAAGTATAGCTTACTGTTAAACATAAACACGTGGAGAAGTTACCAAATCAAATGATTTGCGATTGTGTGTCAGTACCATCCAGGACGTGTGTGGACAAAATGTGAGGTGGATCGCAAGTTGAGAACCCCTGAACTAAGCTCAGGTGAGGTTGTGGAGCATGCACTGGTACAGTGCGTTACCGCACCCACCACACAGCCTGTGATCCTGGTTGGCAACTCCCCAGGCAGACACAAGGTCCAGTCTCACCCTTCGGAAATGACTATACAGTAACTGCTGCAGCCTTATGTTACGTGGGCGTCCCCTTGACCTGGTCCAGCCACTCGAGTGCTCAACAATGAGGATCCTGCGAGCTGGATCACCCCTGGGAAATCGCGCCATATGGCCATATTGCCTAACTGACGCTCCCTCACAATGCAGGTAATGTGCCTCATTTGGGACTCCGTGAGCACAACACAACACAAAGGCAAACCAGGGGTAACCAGGGATTTTCCAAAGAGACACAGTAGCAAAAGTGTCCAGCCTTTGTCTCAGATCACTGGATCCATGTCTCGCAAGCATATATCAAGACAGTAAGAACAAGGACTCTAAAGGACTTGGACTTTTCTCCTTTTGCAAAGATACCAGGAGCGCTACACACCCCTTTCCAGCAGCCTCATGACCACACTGATCTCCCAATCCGTCTACTGGCTTCATAGGAAGAGTCACAAGAGACATGAATGTCAATGCTGAGTTAAGTAAACCTCTAGAAAAGGTCGACACTCTCCCTGTAGATAGACACACTGCTGATGGCTGTGCCAAAGAGTTCATTAAAGGCCTGGACATTGGTTTTTATCCAGGACACTCGCAAGCCCAGACACTCAGACTCCTCGTTCAGTCTCGTCTCTCAAGAACCCTAATCACAACCTCCATTGACTCTGTGGAGATCACAGCATCATCAGCAAAGTTAATATAGTGCCTGTCAATTTTATTTTCTCACTTGGGACCATCTCAGGCTATACAGAAAGGAAGTACTTAGGATGCCGGCCCCTATGTAAAAGCTTAAGTTATTTACTTAGGAACTTAAGTTAGTGAAATTTTTTGTGAGGACTTCTGTTTAATTTTAATGAAATCAGCAGATACAGATGAGCAGACATAGCCATTGATATGTTTGTAAGGTTTGCTTCTGGTATTTTGTCATTAGATTTTTAAAATCTGTATACTTAATCATAAATAATGATTTTTAAACTGAACATGTATAATTGATTGTACACACTTTAATAGCAACCCACTCCTACGAACCTTCATTTGGATTTTAAAATAGATACAGATCACAAAAACAATTTGACTATCCTTGCAAGTCTGTTTTCCTTTAACACTGGTTTATTATTTTTTTAATATACATTATATTGCATATTACTTGTCTCGATATGTATGCACATGGGGACACCAGAGGCACTGATGCTCAGGGACATCATAGAGTCTTAATTTGACCCTGAATATGCCTTGTCCAGAATCTTTTCCTGCCTTTCACCCAGTGCTGAGAGGTACAGTTGGGTCCATTATTGGTGATTGTGTAAGAAAAAAAGGCAATTAAACATTACTGCAGCCATTTTTTGATACAAGAGTAAAATAAGGTTACTCTAAAGTTGCCTCTGCTTATGTATCATATACAGTTGTTTTAGTCATTTCTAATAACCCATGGAAATATGTACAGAGATGCCTAAAGCAAACATGTCACAGGAGTTCAACATATTTAATACTGTCATTTAATTTGAGTGCCAGTAAATCAACAATGCATCAAATTTTCACACCCACTTAATGTAACCCTGAGAACATTATAAATCTAAAAAAAATAGACTATGTAAAACTAGAGATGAAAGAGATAAATTAACTGCCTTTACAGTTTGCTTTACAAACTACTTATAAAATTGGTATACAGTTTGTTTATGGAACCTTTGATTTAATATTTAAGCCATATACATTATAGGATTTTCACCCTTTATTAAAATGAGCATATTTTAGAAAAATGGGAGAGTATGACTGGTGTTTTCTATACATGTTCGCATATTGACATGTAATTTAATGACTGATATAGTTATTAATTATACTGGTCTGCACCAAAATTCACCTGTGAAAAATTTCAGTGTACTTGATAGATTTAGGTGTGCTGAATCAGTTTCTGAAATTGTATTTTCTTTACTACAAAACCATTTCGACAAGATACCTGATTCAGTGAACACACTCTTTTTTAAAAAAAAAAAAAAAAAAAAAAGTAGATGTTTTAAAAATAACTTAAAACGTTGTTTTATAGCATAAGAATTTTTCAAGCTCAGAACATTATTACAAGTATATTTCAGCTGGAAAATGGCATTCTTCCTCATTCTTAATGTTAATTGTTGAGGGAATAACAGAAAATAGAAAATCAAGTATTTGTTACATGTTCTGTTCTCAGTCAGTATTTTTTTTCTCTTTTCTTATTCCTTCAAAATAGCCAGGAATTTATATTTATATGGTTAGAAAGATGCATTTTACCATCCAGAAGAAAGAAAGTTGTTGTTTAAATGTTTATTACAGAAATATGGAAAGTTGGGTGACCAGGTAAAAGGTAAATAAATGGTATAAACTGTTATTGAAAAAATAAGTGTGTGTCACAAATTTTTAGTAATATATCTGTAAAAATGCATATAAACACAAAAGGAATATGCAAATTTCACACAAAATGAGGTTAGAATTTTAACCAAGGAGTCTGTAAACATGAGGTCACGGCTCTGACCATTACAGTGTCCACTGGTTAACAAGCTTTTTTTTTTTTCTTTATTTACAGATATGTGACAAACCTGAACTTGAACACTGATGGATATTTAATCTATATTAATAAAAGGCAAAGCCCTCACTGACTGACTGACTGACTCACTCACTCACTAATTCTCCACCTTCCCGTGTAGGAAGAAGGCTGAAATTTGGCAGGCTCATTCTTTACAGCTTACTTACAAAAGTTAGGCAGGTTTCATTTTGAAATTCTATGTGTAACGGTCATAACTGGAACCTACTTCTGTACATATATACCGGCCATGGCCACAGCTCGGTCGCCGTGTGAGGCGGAGTTACGTCCCTCATCGTCTCGCCCCCCACGTAATTCAGTGCCTGTCCATATAACGCTGTCTGTCACTGGCAATCCAATAGAAACACTCTACCGCTAAATATTCACGGGTGAAGGGCCGTGCTTATGCAGACGAAGATGAGATGGTCAGGGTGGTGTTTAGCACAAACTCGGTGAAACTGTGAGAGAAACTTTTAAGTGCCGGGTCTTACCTAACATTAAATAAAGCCGTGGACATCGCACGACATATCACAAGCACAGCTGAGAACCTTCGATGCATGTACACCGAGCGGCTCACGTGAACTGACTGTGAACGCAGTACGCAGACAAAAAGCAACAGCTCCAAAAAGCGCTGAACAAAAACCGCATTACACAATTGAGAAGGCCGCAAAAGAATATGAAGTGAGTGACGCATACAAGCATATTCATAAGTGCAGCTACTGCGGAAACAAAGCACACAGTGGAAAAATTCAATGTCCAGCTAAAGGAAGACAGTGTAAAATAAACCCGTGCATGCAGTGTGTCACGTCTCAAATAAAGAGGAAGACAAGCTGTTTATTGATGCAGTAAGAAAGGAATCAATGAATGAAACCTTTTATCTTTACAACGGTTGACAGACACGGACTGTAACTTTAACACAACACATCCTCCAAATACGAACCTAATTGAAAGAAATAATGATAATCAAATCCTTGATGACAGCAACACTCATAACAGTCACAAAACAATTACATTGACAATGATATTACGTTATTTTTAAAATGTTCCCTTTTCTTTTTCATAACTTCTTTAACACACTATCTCACCGCTGCGAAGCGTGGTTATTTTGCTATATATATCCCGATCTACATACTTTCAACTAAACGGACCAAACGCCATGGCGCAACTGAAGAGGCTTCGCCTCTAGCACTGACGTCCGAGGTTCGATTCCTGAGAGGGGATGCAGTGAGTGTGTACACCTGATGAGCCCAGAATTAGGGCGAAACTCGTGTCGCATACTCTTTGCATTATTTGACAGTAAAACTATTTCTATATATATATATATATATATATATATATATATATACACACACCTGTATATATACACCTATATATATATATATATATATATATATATACACACACACATATGAGGTGTGGCAGAAAAGTAATGAGACTGGCAACACTGCAAGCGATCTGGCAACGCTGCGCTGTTGTCCTTGATAGAGCACGTGTATCAGTACCCTCCCATAGCTCAGTGCGAGTTTCAACTCCTTCCGTTAACTACGTGATTTTTATGACTGCTATTAGCGAAGTTGTTTTTTTGGTTGTGCGTCACGCAAAATGGAACAGCGGAATTTGGAGCAACGTTGTGCCATTAAATTTTGTGTTAAGCTTGGAGAATCAGCAAGTGTGACGTTTGAAAAGTTAAAACAGGCCTATGGGGAACATTTTTTATCCCGAGCTCAAGTTTTTCAGGGAGGCCTTCAACTTCGAAAACCAATGAAAACATCGAACGTGTGAACACTCTTGTGAGATCAGACCGTCGTTTAACATTAAGAATGTTGAGTGAACAATTAAATTTGAACAGATTTACCGTTCATCAAATTTTGACTGAACATTTGCACATGCGAAAGGTCTGTGCCAAAATGGTGCCGAAAAACCTCACAATTGAGCAGAAGGACAATCGAAAAAACGCATTCCTGTGGTTCCCCAGCCCCCTTATTCACTTGACCTCAGTCCGTGTGACTTTTTCCTTTTTCCTAAACTGAAAAATGTCCTCAAAGGACGTCATTTCGGGACTTTAGAAAACATCCAAAAGAGTGTAACGGACATGCTGAAGACCATACCGGTTGAAGACTTCCAGCGCTGCTACCAACAGTGGGAACAACGTCTCCATCGGTGTGTAGCTGCCCAAGGGAACTACTTTGAAGGGGATAACATTGATGTTTGAAAAAAATAAAAACTTTGGTAAATAAAAAATCAGTCTCATTACTTTTCTGCCACACCTCGTATATACACATACATATATATCAGCACTTCCCGATTCATTTTACCCTCGCACCCCCTGTGACTGACGAGGCCGATTTCGCACCATTGGTTTGAGAAGAAGTATGAAAAAATATGAGGTTAACGCAGAAAAACAGATCATCAATTGAAGCTTTATGAATAATGGATACTTTATTCGCCATCAATAATTGTTTTGGTAAAGCCATACTCAGTGTGATCCTCCTTCCATTTTCTAATTTTTTCGCGACTAGCCATGATTAAATTAACGGTAAAAAAGTAAGAGCGAAGCGACGGTGACTTATTGAGGCAGGCAGGCGACAGCACAATAGCACGCGGGCTCGATGTGGTGCGCGTCAAGTCGATCTAAAATGCGCAATCAGATTCGAAAAAATATATCTTTTCAAGTTCTATTTGGATATAAGTAGGTTCTATTTAGTTGACAGAAATATCTTTGGTAGGAATGTAAGTTGAATTTAGTCTTTAAATTTCTATAGTGAAGAAAAATGTATGCAATGATGATTAAATTTAACTTACATTCCTACCAAAGATTTTTCTGTCGACTAAACAAAAATTACTTATATTTAAAATTTAAATGGAACTTCAACAGATATGATAGTTCATAATACCCAGGCAGCACTAAGTGCACGTAAGAGCGGAAGTCATCCGTTTTAACAGCAGTGAATTGCACTGATACGAAATACCCTGCCCATTTGATTATTTAGGAATGGATAAATTAAGATTTTGTACAAATAATGTTTTTCATTTTCCTTCCTCGATGGATTCTGGCACCCCAAGCAACAGTTGCTCGCACCCCAAAGGGTATATATATATATATATATATATATATATATATATATATAGTCAGGGATGCCAGGGGCGACGACCCGGCCGGGATGCCTTGAGGGACCGGAAGTGGCCGTGCGCCCATCTGGGATCACGTGGGGGCCACCTCCCTGGTTTCTTTGGTAGCCACGGGTAAAGGGCTTGGAAGCCCAACCCTGTAGGGGCCCGTGGTCACCGCCAGGGGGCGCCCCAATGCCTTGGGAATCCTGGACCTCAGCACTTCCGCCACACCAGGAAGTGCTGGGGGTAATAGAAGCAGGGACACCTGGAGAGCTTCCGGGAGAACAGCCGGCACTTCCGCCACACTGGGGCGTGTCAGCGGGAGATTGCCGGGGAGCACCTGGAGCTCATCCGGGTGCGGATAAAAGGGGCCCATTCAGGGCGAGAGTCGGGAGCGGAGAGGACTGAGCTTGCTGGAGGATGCAAGGAGGCGGCCTGAAGTGGAAGAAAGGCATTGTTGTGGCCAGGACTTTGGGGACTTTTGGGGGTTTTGTGGTGCACGTGTGAACTTAATATTGTAAATAAACGTGATTGTGGGTGAGATGAACGTGTCTGCCTGTCTGTGTCTGGGCCAGTCTCCACTATATATATATATATATATATATATATATATAT
>JANRMT010062806.1:17850116-17885440 GCA_026402145.1 Polypterus bichir lapradei | reverse complement strand
ATATATATATATACCCGCGCTTCGCAGCGGAGAAGTAGTGTGTTAAAGAAGTTATGAAAAAGAAAAGGGAACATTTTAACAATAACGTAACATGATTGTCAATATACAGTAATTGTTTTGTGAGTGTTGCTGTCATCAAGGATTTGATTATCATTATTTCTTTCAATCAGGTTCGTATTTGTAGGATGTGTTGTGTTCAAGTTACATTCCGTGTTTGTCAATCGTTGTAAAGATAACAGGTTTCATTCATCAATTCGTTTCTTACTGCATCAATAAACAGCTCGTCTTCCTCTTTATCTGAGACGTGACACACTTCATGCACGGGTTTTTTTTTTTACACTGTCTTCCTTTAGCGGGACATTGACTTTTTCCACCGTGTGCTTTGTTTCCGCAGTAGCTGCACTTATGAATATGCTTGTATATATCACACATTTCATATTTTTTTGCTGCCTTCTCAATTGTGTAATTCGGTTTTTATTCAGCACTCTTTGGAACTGTTGCTTTTTGTCTGTGCACTGTGTTAGTTCACGTGAGCCGCTCGGTGTACATGCATCGAAGTTTCCCAGCTGTGCTGGTGCCATGTCGTGCTATGTCCAAGGCTGTATCTAATGTTACCGAAGTCCCGGCACTTAAAACTTTCTCTCGCAGTTTCGCCGAGTTTGTGCCAAACACCACCCTGACCATCTCATCTTCCTCTGCATAAGCACAGTCCTTCACCCGTGAATTTTTAGCGGCAGTGTTTCTATTGGATTGCCGCTGACGGACGGCCTTATATGGTCAGGCACTAAAATACGTGGGAGGCGTAACTCCGCCTCCCACGGGCATCGAGCAGAAGTCTATTATAGTCTATGGACGAAAAAATAGGTTCCAGTTATGACCATTACGCGTAAAATTTAGAAATGAAACCTGCCCAACTTTTATAAGTAAGCTGTAAGGAATGAGCCTGCCAAATTTCAGCCTTCTACCTACACGAGAAGTTGGAGAATTAGTGATGAGTCAGTGAATGAGTGAGTGAGTCAGTGAGGGCTTTGCCTTTTATTAGTGTATATATATATATATATATACATACATATATATATATATATATATATATATATATATACACATACACACAGTGCATCCGGAAAGTATTCACAGCGCATCACTTTTTCAACATTTTGTTATGTTACAGTCTTATTCCAAAATGGATTAAATTCATTTTTTTCCTCAGAATTCTACACACAACACCCCAAAATGACAACGTGAAAAAAGTTTACTTGAGATTTTTGCAAATTTATTAAAAATAAAAAAATTGAGAAAGCACATGTACATAAGTATTCACAGCCTTTGCCATGAAGCTCAAAATTGAGCTCAGGTGCATCCTGTTTCCCCTGATTATCCTTGAGATGTTTCTGCAGCGTAATTGGAGTCCACCTGTGGTAAATTCAGTTGATTGGACATGATTTGGAAAGACACACACCTGTCTATATAAGGTCCCACAGTTGACAGTTCATGTCAGAGCACAAACCAAGCATGATGTCAAAGGAATTGTCTGTAGACCTCCGACACAGGATTGTCTCGAGGCACAAATCTGGGGAAGGTTACAGACAAATTTCTGCTGCTTTGAAGGTCCCAATGAGCACAGTGGCCTCCATCATCCGTAAGTGGAAGAAGTTCGAAACCACCAGAACTCTTCCTAGAGCTGGCCGGCCATCTAAACTGAGCGATCGGGGGAGAAGGGCCTTAGTCAGTTAGGTGACCAAGAACTCCAGAGCTCCAGAGGTCCTCTGTGGAGAGAGGAGAACCTTCCAGAAGGACAACCATCTCTGCAGCAATCTACCAATCAGGCCTGTATGGTAGAGTGGCCAGATGGAAGTCACTCCTTACTAAAAGGCACATGGCAGCCCGCCTGGAGTTTGCCAAAAGGCACCTGAAGGACTCTCAGACCATGAGAAGCAAAATTCTACGGTCTGATGAGACAAAGATTGAACTCTTTGGTGTGAATGCCAGGCGTCACGTTTGAAGGAAACCAGACACCGCTCATCACCAGGCCAATACCATCCCTACAGTGAAGCATGGTGGTGGCAGCATCATGCTGTGGGGATGTGTATCAGCGGCAGGAACTGGGAGACTAGTCAGGATAAAGGGAAAGATGACTGCAGCAATGTACAGAGACATCCTGGATGAAAACCTGCTCCAGAGTGCTCTTGACCTCAGACTGGGGAGACGGTTCATCTTTCAGCAGGACAACGACCCTAAGCACACAGCCAAGATATCAAAGGAGTGGCTTCAGGACAACTCTGTGAATGTCCTTGAGTGGCCCAGCCAGAGCCCAGACTTGAATCCGATTGAACATCTCTGGAGAGATCTTAAAATGGCTGTGCACTGACGCTTCCCATCCGACCTGATGGAGCTTGAGAGGTGCTGCAAAGAGGAATGGGCGAAACTGGCCAAGGATAGATGTGCCAAGCTTGTGGCATCATATTCAAAAAGACTTGAGGCTGTAATTGCTGCCAAAGGTGCATCGACAAAGTATTGAGCAAAGGCTGTGAATACTTATGTACATGTGATTTCTCAGATTTTTTATTTTTAATAAATTTGCAGAAACCTCAAGTAAACTTTTTTTACATTGTCATTATGGGGTGTTGTGTGTAGAATTCTGAGGAAAAAATTAATTTAATCCATTTTGGAATAAGGCTGTAACATAAAAAAATGTGGAAAAAGTGAGGCGCTGTGAATACTTTCTGGATGCACTATATATATATATATAGATAGATATATATAGATAGATATATATAAATCCTAAGCCTAAAAGTACAATGATTTTGTGCAATAATTTTATGTGACGTTTTATGTAATTTTTTTGTCACACTTTAAATCAGGCTTATTTTAAAACCTACATATATATGTTTGGTATCATTCTTTTCAGAATTTATCAAACTTTAATGTGATGTTGTTAGATTTTCAGATTCTTATTCCATATTTAAATTTTAAACTAAAAAATATCAAGAACTCATGTCCCGCATGATGAGACTTTGTGCCAACAGACAAAGAGTATGACAGCTGCTGTACAAGCTTTTAAATGTTCGAAGCGCCACGCAAGATGAAGATCACGCGGCACAGCAGCAGAAGCAGCAGCAGCAATCCAGCAGCTGATCGAGCAAAGAGGAGGTTAAAAAAAAAAAACTGTATTTGTTTCCAATTGAATCACCGTTTAAGAGGGGGTTTTGGAGGAGCGAACGTGTCTCCCTGGGGTGCATTCAGCCCCTCTCTTCACAACGCGAGCGGCAGAGATGCAAAGTGGCTGGTACATAGCACAGGCCAGGGGGTTGGCCAGAGAAGCAAGCAGGAGAAGCCCCTAGTGTTATTATATATATATATATATATATATATATATATATATTGTGTGACGGACAGTCGGGTCCCATGCCCGGCCGGGACGCCTCTGCTGCATACGTCCCGGGGGAGCCATCATGGACATTGCAGTACCTTCCCCGGGGCTCTTGGGGGCAGTCTCCCTGGCCGTGGATCCCTCCTCAGTCTCCCCCGTGGCTCCATGGGACATGAAGTCCACCACAGCAGCCCGGTTGGGAGATGGGGTGGCCACTAGGGGGTGCTGCAGAGAACCAGCCACCACACTGGATGGTTTATCAGCCCCACCCGGAGGTGCAATTAAGACCAGCTGGTCAGGCACCCTGGAACACTTCCGGGTGGGGTATAAAAGGGCCTGCCTCCCAGCAATCAGGGCCAGAATCGGGAGGAAGAGGACGAGGTTGCCTGGGAGGAGTGGTGGAGGAAGGAAGCGTTTGGTTTGTGTGGGTTTTTGTGCTTGGACTGTGTTGGGCCTGTGGGACATGGGGAAGACGTGTGCCCAAGGCTGAAGAAATAAAATAAAAACCCTTGAGTGTGAACACGTGCCTCTGCGTGGTCTGTGCCGGGTCGGGTGCTATATAGCGCCTTATTCACAATATATTTTATTTATATATATATATATATATATATATATATATATATATATACACACACACTACCATTCAAATGTTTGGACACAACCAGAAATTTTCCTGTTTTTGATAAAAAAAATTGATACCTTTTTTCTTAAGATACCATCAATGGATTCAAAAATATAACCAAGATATTACTAGTATTTCTAATGGCTATTACTGCTTAAAATGACAGATTTTTAATATATTATTCAAACATAAATACAAAGCCCCAATTTTAGTTGCCTTCAGCATCCTAATGGTAACCTCCGCTAGCTTGCCCTTAATTCGTCATACATACATGAACATTAGAACACACATGAGAATTGTCCATTCAGCTCAACAAAGCTTGCTAGTCCTATTCGCTTAATCCATCCATCCATCCATTATCCAACCCGCTATATCCTAACTACAGGGTCATGGGGGTCTGTTAGAGCCAATCCTAGCCAACACAGGGCACAAGGCAGGAAACAAGCCCCGGGCAGGGCACCAGCCCACCTCAGGGCTATCCGCATAATAATTCTTCTGTTTTTTTTTGTAAACATTTTAATGAGTTTATTAAAATCATATACCATTCCATACAGCAAGTCAAGTTTTACAAAACTAGGTTCGAAACAAATCATCGCCAAACCATGAGATACCTAGCTGTTAGACATTAATAATACAAAAGTATTATTAAACTATTTGCTATATATTATTCTCCATTATACCATTCATTTTCCAAACCTTAAAAGTGCACTTCTTCAGTATTTTAATCTTTTTCCAAATATTGGTAAAGGCACTACTTAAACTGTGTTAAGAACAGAAATATGCAGATTTTTTGGCACACATACAGCGCATTGCTACAGGCATGCTTGCATCATATATTATACATCTGCGCTACTACAGCAACATCTCACATTTCACTCATTCAGTTAGCATGACACAATTAGATTTTAACACCATTTTGTCATTTTATTGACAGTGCCGTAGTATTACACTTGTGCTGGAAGTATTAATATACGTTTTCACATATGACATAATTTTACTGACATGAAGCTAACCAGTTCCATGCATGCAGTCATTCTGCCCACCATAGATCTTTTTGAAAACAAGAAGAGCCTACATTAGTAGCACAAGGCCCAAGACAGGAAATAGTCCAGGAAGGTGTTTTTGTATTTCCCGGGACACATTCCCACTGTTACAAAATTATATGTATCACAAATAACTGGATAAAAATAAACTTGCTCATTTATTTATAGGTTTTAACATGTATGCCTATAACTTCTCTTCAGTTCTTGACACACTGTCAAACTAGCTGTCACTGGAGGCATGCATGATTACAATGATGCCAAGCAGGTGAAAATTATTGCAAAATAACATACAGTAATTCTTTCATGAAATAAAACAATATAAATTTGTTTGCAGAATAAGCTTCAGTGCTTAGAAAACCTGTGCATATATTTAAGCTCATTAATATGATAGCTTTTCAGCTGATTGTTTGAATTTGTGCTACAGTAGACTAACTTTATTATAGTTGGTTACAGTGTGAAATTGTTTTAGAAATAGATTCTAGGGCTTTAACACTTTTACAACTTGAAATTGTCCTGTGTGTACTTTTAAAAACATGTCTTATTAAAGATTCATTCTTGTACTTTTATCCAAGATTATTGGTCAGTTTCTGGATTTAGGATAAAAATGGTGAGCTAGATCATTAGGCCTGCTCTCATTCTCTGTCCCATTAGCAAACTAGATTGGTATAGGCAATATAAAAATGTTTGTTTTTTTCATGTACTTCAGTCACTTGTAAACTGAAATCCAGTCAACAGCTCAAAGCTTGTATTTCTGAACTGTCTTTAGGTAATATAATATTTAAATTAAGATCACTTGCTTTATTATGTATTAAATATAACATAAATAAACAATTAGAAAATACATTACATGATAAACATAATAATCATTGCTGATATATTCCATTTAGTGTAGTTGGCTTCATTTTTAAAGCAATGAAGATAGACCACCTAGGTCCTACGTTCATTTATGTAAGAAGTGTATTTTCCTGAATAGTATGTAGTCTGTATTCTTTTACCTTTTCTCCTATGATGGCAGAATGGAAACAGAGTTAAAACTGACACTGCAATGGTGGATGTAAATGTAAGAGGACTGTAAAACATCATTAAAATCATAGCTTTAGCAATGTCAAGATAAGCTTAACAGCTCAACAACAAATTTATTGTGCTTTATTAAGATAAATATAGTCAAATCCATACTCAAAACTAACATAACGTTTAATGCACAATGACTAAAGGATCAGGATCTCCAGTATCATTTAATCAGACAGAAAAGGTGTGTTATCTTTAGTTTACTGTGCCTGCATGCCCTTACTGAGAATGGGAAGAAGGAAACATAAAAAGAAATTAGTCTGGGAGGCGTATTTTAGGTATATTGACACAATATCACTTTATTCACTATGTGGAACATGCCGCTTTAAAATTACATTGTGCAAATTGCAATAAAGGCTCAAAGGCAGTATTGTGATATTAAAAATTCTGATTCTTTATTAAGATGAAATCAGGCAGAAGGGAGTTGCTTTGTTGTTGCAGACACTGAATCGTTTAGGGATGTCTGCTACGGTGCAGTTCTGGCTTTTTGAAAATCAATTTTCACTTAATTGCAATAAGTCTCCTTTTCATTTCCTTAACTTTTATCATAGTATGAAGGGTGTCTTAATTTTTGGTCAGTGATAAAAGGGTATTGTACAAGAAGTGGTGGGTTAGGTTATAAAGAAACTGTAACAGTAACTATGCAATAGAAATTAACAACAACCAAATATCCTTGCCATTTTAAGGTCACAAAAGCAAAAAAGCAAGATTCTTCAGGAAAAATTCAGCTTATTAATTAATTTATGAATCGTATAAAACAAAACAGGTAATTTACAATTCTCTTTTGGCCTATTTACCACTAGTTATATCATAGGAAAATAAAGAGTGGCTTATTATGTTCCTTAATGAACTGTGTTATGATTAAGGCTATTAATGTGATTGGTTTATTAACTTTCTCTTATTTATTATTTATTCAAAGAGCTTCCTATTTCCTTTTGCTTTACCTGCAATAATGAATGTGGGTATTCAGAACTTGCTATTTTTCCATTATTTGGACATTTTCACTGCTATTCAATCTCTATCTATGGGATCTAAGAGAAGACATTTAAACAATTCCACCTAATTCAAGTTGATAGTTACAATCAAACTTTTATTGATTTCATATTAATCCTTTGATTGCATTTTTAGAGGTGAGTATACTTTTAACTTAATTGATCTACTGTTACATTGCTTAGATTTACTGCATTCTGAGCTTCTGCTACCTTTTTATGACACATAATATCTAAAAAAATATTACAGATTAAATTTTATTGCATGCAACTGGATGTGAGAAATATGTCCAAGTAAAACTGTTTGTCTGTACATTAAAGTATCATAAAACACTTTTCAGAACAGAAAAACAATGTTATTGCAACTCATCCACATGACTATAGGGCCAAATGAGACAAAAAGTCCACATGCCTCCAACTTCATGATATGGTAGAAAGAATATAGTTTCATTTCAAAAGCTGTATTCACTGTTGCTGCTTATTTATAGTTGGGCTGAGTGGCCTGTATTGTCAAAATTGTTCTAATGCAACAGACTGAGACGAATAGGATATGTATTCTGTAGTTCTTAATAATACAACTTGCAATTGTATCGAGTAAAATAAATATAATGATGTAACAACATCCTTGGCTAAGTTACATATTTCTGTGATGGCATGCTACCTTGATTACTAAATATACAGTAGCTTGGACACCCTAAAGAACACCCATGATTTTATCTGGTAACTGAAACATGCGTAACCTATATATTCACTTGTGAACTCATCTCTTCAATCTGTAATGTTTCTTTCCACTTTATTCCAGAGGGTACAGACCTATAAATACCTGGGAGTGCAGCTGGATGACAAATTGGACTGGACTGCCAATACTGATGCTCTGTGTAAGAAAGGTCAGAGCCGAATATACTTCCTTAGAAGGCTGGCGTTCTTCAACATCTGTAATAAGATGCTGCAGATGTTCTACCAGACGGTTGTGGCGAGTGCCCTCTTCTACCCGGTGGTGTGCTGGGAAGGCAGCATAAAGAAGAAGGACATCTCACGCCTGGACACACTTGTTAGGAAGGCAGGCTCTATTGTAGGAATGAAGCTGGACAGTTTAACATCTGTAGCAAAGCAGCGGGCGCTAAGCAAACTCCTGTCAATCATGGAGAATTCACTGCATCCACTGAACAGTGTCATCTCCAGGCAGGAGAGTAGCTTCAGTGACAGACTGCTGTCACTGTCCTGCACCACTGACAGACTGAGGAGATCGTTCCTCCCCCACACTATGCGACTCTTCAATTCCACCCGGGGTAGTAAATGCTAACATTATTCAAAGTTATTGTCTGCTTTTACATGCATTTTTATTACTCTTTAATTTAATGTTGTTTTTTTGTATCAGTATACTGCTGCTGGATTATTTCCCCTTGGGATTAATAAAGTATCTATCTATCTATCAGATCATAACACACTGTTTACTTTTCATTGCTCTTCCAGACATTTGCAATTCAGTGTACAATGACAACCATACATTAAGAAGGATGAGGTTAATCACTTTCTAAAAGAGGGTTCAGTGCTTGTATACTTTTAATTTAAACATAGTTTTTTTTATTAGATTAAAAATGTGTTACAGTCTCTCCGGCTTCTTTATATGTCACCAGAAAATCCATCATGTCACTGTGTTTAAGATATATATATGTTGTCAGGCATGTGTATCAAAGGGTGACCTTCTGGGCTCACCAGAGATAAGCACCACCACTCTGGGACACAAGGGAGAACTATCACATACAGTACTGTCTCTTTTTTTTGCCCACAGCTCCAAGAAACAGCCCAATGAGGACAACTGACTCTGCCCCTTCCAGTGCAGCAACTATAAAGCCAAGATGCTCCCAGAAGTGATCATGTCACTTTGGGAAGGGCATACTGCTGGACGGAGCTCCAACCTGAACCTTTACCCCTGCAGAGCTTGATTTTCCTTTTGCTAAAGAGGCAACCTAGACTGCTCTTTTTTGTGAGTTCCACTTGGATCACTGTGCAAATGTTTATTATGGTTAGTTGCAAGGATGTTATTCCTAAACTGTGCTTCTTATTATAGTGTATTCGGGAATGTGGAGTTTTGTCTTGTACACTGTTCAAGTATGTGGTGGCACAAATGACAATTTAGTTTTATCACCATTGATCACAATTCTTTATTACCACCTCTAGACTTTTTAATTCAATTTATTATTTTTCTTAATGTAACTTGTTTTACTATATTTATTTACAAGGATTAAGGTATTATGTGTTTTTAAACTGCATGGCTCATTTCAAAATGACTGTCAAAGATCTAGTTTAACATGTTTCCTTCATAAGTTATAATTAAAAAAATCAAATATTGTTAGATCTCCTTTTTTCCATTTCACAACATATTCGGGATATAGGTATTCATTCTAGGGTTGTTTTTCAAGCATACTAATATATGCTACAACTTATATAATAGTAGTATTAGAATGCACTCCCTTGACTTTTATCCACATTTAACACACATATAAAGTCCACAGTACAAGAAGGAAGCCAAAGGCTTATGCAGTTGATGCACTGAACACAAAGTGATCCAAACTATCGACAATGGAACTGGAAGCAAACCACCACACAATGTTCAGTTCTAACTTCACAGTTGTAGAATTCATTTTTAGCATAATGAAAGGACCAACTTCAAAAGATCACAATTTACATTTACTTATTTGGCTGATGTCTTTATCCAAGGTGACTTAAAAAATTTATGATACAATTAATTACACTTCTTTTCATTTTCCACAGGCAGGCCAAGTGACTTGTTCATAGTCACACAGTGTCAGCGACAGGATTCAACTCCACAACCTCAGGGTTTGACGCCCAAAACCTTAACCTCTATACTCTATGCCTGCCTGTGCGCACTAAACCACAATTGTGAGGCAGTTTAGTAAAATTACAATAAGAGGAAAGATTAAAGGTGTTGAACTTTTTAGTCTGAGTAATTAGAAATCAAGCCTTCATTATATACATTTCTTAGATTATCAGTGGAATTAAATAAGTAAAAGCACATTTCATGACATACATTTTCCTTTAAATTCAGATAAGGAGGACAGAAGTTTTGAGGCAAGGTAGTTACAATCATTAATCGTGACTCCAAAGAGAGGTGTAGTTACATGTTGATTAGCACATACAGGTAAACATTTCATTGTATTCTGTACATTTGACCACAATGACTCTATAAACCCTATTGTCAAACTCATAAGTACAGACCTTATGGGTTCCAGATTAAATCACATAAAGTACTAATAATAAAATTTTCTAGATTTCATGGCAAATTGTTTATTTGCTTCTAGTGAAAGGTATAATTTTAACAATATAGATTTAAGGCTTACAGGCTTTAAAAAGATAGGGTTATGCAGAGGAATGTCTTCAAAATGTATGTGAAATCCAAATATTGTTTGCAATAACACATCCTCTGTAAAATATGTCTGATCTTTGAACTTAATTTAAATTTTATTTAAAAATCTTATATGAATATTTCATTTATCATACTCACAAAGTTTTCATAGACTTTGTTCTAGCCTGCATTCACTGCAGTGGAAGCAGTAGCAGTCTACTGTGTTTTATCTTCCAAATGAAAATGTCAATACCCCCAAAAACACCTCTCCCAGACATTAACCAATTAGGTAAAATAATGAAAGTTAATTAAATGAAAAATACAGAAAATTAAAAAAAATCTAAATTCCAAAATTCAAAACTAATAAAGCAACAAGAGAAAAAAAGGTGTAATAATTAATGCACAATGAATTAAACAAATTCTTAAACAAGTGGTCAACAAATTAAAAATTCGAAATCCAAACAATGTTTAAGTAAAGCACAAAACACAAGAAATTCAGTCACCTAAATAGTGAAAGACTGCAAAACTTACAAAAAACATTAAATATGCTGAAGAATAGAGTTGAAAGCAATTAATGCCACAGGAGATTGGCTCTGATAACAGGTGCCTTTAAATATCCCCTAGTTAAATGTGGCCCTAATGGCCATAACACCTGAGAAGATGAATTTAATTAGGAGGACATCCTGCCAGGAAAGAAATCAATGAAAGGTAAAATAATATGTAACATTAGAAATGGTACATGAACAGGAGGGAAATTACAACGGAAAATTAAAGGAAGGGTGAGACAAAACAAAAAGTTCAACACAAAGCACATATTGATTACTAATCATATACAGTACAATTTGTAGAATATTGTATAATTTTGAATTCAAAAATTAATTAAAGGTAAAAAAACTTACTGTTTTCAGCAAGACATTAAATACTTGTTTGAATATTACAAACAATATTTTAAAACATTTCCCAAAAAATTACAATTTAAAATTTTAAAATAACAAGGAACAGTTATTTTGACATATATTTTTATAAAAAATAAATTCATTCTGTCCATAGCACACTAAGGTTATCATCTGTCCTCGAACAGCTGTCTTTCCTCTTTAACAGGCTGAAATGACATCTATGTCAACTTAATGTGTGCTTTCCACTCTTGCCTCCAGTTTGTTCTCAAAATAATGAGCTATCAAACTGGTACTAGAAATGTGGATTTGTGCATTTTGGAAAAAAAACCTTCTGCAAATGAATGAAGCAGTTAAACTTTTCAAAGTACTCATCCCCAAACTATTGTAATTTAGTTTAAAAAGAACATTTTTGTTTAAGATATATAGTTCAGGTAAACAAAATTTTTAGCTGACTGGTGTGTGGGAAAATGCAAGAAACAGAATTCTCATTTACTAGACAGTTCATTGCAATAACAATTTTCAAGGTAAATGATAGAATTGCATTTAATAGGCAAAGCTCAAACTGTTAGATTTGGGAGACTGTATACATTGCTGAAAGCAATCAATTTCCTTGCTACTACACAAGATCTTTAGATGAAGTAATAAGCCAGTACATGTCAACTTCAAAAATTGTCTTTGTGAATATTTTTTTTTTAAATCAATGTAATTAGCAATCTTCACAGTTTTGGCATAAAAAACAAGAAGCAAATAAATACACAGAAAAGAATTCAGTAAAATATTTTATAAAAACTTCAAACTATCCTTTATTTCTTATTTTAGGATGCCATGGTAAATAATATTTTGCCAAACCCTGAATAGCCAATTGCAGTATTTTCCCAAGTAAGCTACAGTCAATATGCTCAAGAGGCATACATTATTGTTGTAAAAATGCTTTTTATTATTTTCCCAGCATCGTAAGACTAAACTCTTCACTTTGAAGGAAACTGTGTTGCTCCTTGTCTAAAATATGGTGTAAAAAAGCAAGACAAGAGAATCTAATTTTGATCTAAGCCAGGGAGGCTCGTCAACTCATTTATAAGCCAGTATTTAAGAGCTCTTTGAACAGAAATATTTTTCATTTTTATCTGAAAACTTGAATCTGAGTCAAACTGCTGCTTTTATGAGCATATAACAATCAATTCTATGTTAAAATGACAGTGCAGTTGTTTCTTGGGTACAGATTCACAAATTGTTATAAAGATAAGTCAAAGAAAATATTTATTACAAATCACCTTAAAAGAAAAAATATTTACCTTTTCTGTTTTAAGAAATAATTTTTTCTTATACCTTTTCTTATATATGTAAATTACTTTAAAAAACATTTATTGCTATGTATTTTCCATTTCAGGGCAGGCAGAATTAGACATAAACCTGAAAATACATAAATCAATTGTGACCAAGCACTGTCTGCAATTTTTGTCACAGCAGACCAAAAGGATTTAGATATAAACATGATCTAATATTTCCCTCAGCAAAATATATTGATTTTTCGAGCATTATCACTTACCTAATTCCGTGCTCTTAATTTAAATTAAAATAATATAATTTAATAAATACAAAAAAGTCAAGGGTTGTGTAAATCTATATTAGATCAATTCTAACTTATTATAAGCAAGTTAAGTCACTAGGATTACAAACACTACTTTAAATTGCACTTTAATTATTATTTAATTAGCCAAGAATTATTTAAATTCTTGGCTTTCACAACACTAAGTAAAGCCAGAAAAATAATCAGATTAAAAGGCAAGTGAATTGAACATTGTAAAGAAAGCTTCACTAGTGTTTTAAACCAAAATTCTTGCTAAGGTTTTCAAAGACATTGTACACACTTGGAAGCTCTTCTCTGGAAATCTAACAAATAGATTTATAGGATTTGGCACAGTCTTAACATGAAATTAAGAAATTCACTCAGACAGGATCATAGGTTGCAAATTGCCAGAAAAGAAACCATATTAAAAAATAAACAATGCTTGTTTTGTGTGTCTGATAGGTAATATGATAAAATATGCCATACTGTATAACATTAGAAACAAAACAACGTACACTAGCTGTCTCATCAAGATGACTACTCAAAAGCTAAATGGTGTTCTAGTTTACTAACTGTATTCTACAGCATCCTATTGGTCATCTGTTTACTTTTAGTTGCACTTTTACTTTCCCCTTGTGGAGAATGGCCAGCCGTTTATCCCGGCCAATACCCCCAAACCGCCAGGTTTGTTTTCAATTCTACAGGGGGAGAATACCAGGAGGACGGAGGCAGTGCTACGGGTGCCGAAGGTTGGGCCATATTTGGCAAAACTGTCCTTGGAGAGAGGGGGACAAGATGTCGAATTGGTCTAATATTCCCCCTAGGTTCTCCAGGGACCAAGATATTCGGATCAATCAAGGCTCAACCGGAACATCCTCTTGGAGGAAGACTTCCCTCTCGGGGCAGGCCAATCCGAATCATTATAATTCGTCGCTGGGAGGGGAATACTGTGGAGAATGGCCGGCCGTTTATCCCGGCCAATACCCCCAAGCCGCCAGGTGGAGCCCTCCTTGCAGTATGGAGGTCCCCAGAAGACCAGCAGGGCATCATGGACAATGGAGTTTTTATGCACAGCCCTGCTGGATGCCATGGGGGCCACTAGGGGACGCTGCAGGGAGGGATAATGGATATTTTCCCTACGCCCCGGAAGCACACGTGGACAAGAGGAATGACGTGCTTCCGAGGTGAAGAAAAGAACTTGTACCTGACCCGGAAGTGATTGAGAGTCACATGGACTGGGGATTAGGAACACTTCCGGGTCAGGAGATATAAAAAGACTGTGGGAGCTCCCAGACGGCGAGCTGAGCTGGGTGGAAGGGTGGCAACGCGTCTCGGAGTTGGAGGATTGATTTATTGTGTATTTGTTATTAGTATATGGGTATTGTGGAGGACAGGGTGCTTTGTGCACTGTGGAATATTAATAAAGTCAGCATTTGGACTTTTACCTGTTTGGAGTTGTGGACAGGGGTTCAAGGGAGCGAGAGCGCCCCCTATCTACCACACCCTTTAACATACCATACCACACTAATAAATAAACCTCACAAAACAACCAGGGTATGCCGCTTTCAATTCTCAGTGATATTAAATGGAGGTCTGCATTTTTAGTAATTATGATAAAATGTAAATTATAGTTCTTAACACCAAAGTACTTTTGATAAGTCTTTTACATACATTTTGCTCTAACTTGACATTTATTCCATGTTTTTTTTCATTTATGCAGCATTACACATTTTATTCTTCAGCCACTGTCATCCCCAGGAATATGTAATTCATGGTATATTCAAGACTCTAGCACAGGGGTCCCCAAACTACACCCCACGAGTCGAATACGGCCCTACACTGTCACTTTAATGGCCATCTAAACAATAACCACAATGTGTGTGTTGTCCAGCATGCTGAACATTAAATTCCCAAACATAGGCCTACGTAAACCAAAGTAAATGCAATTTGGGCACCTGGAATGACCATAGAAACATTAAAAAATACCCATATAACCTCCCACAATCATTTCACCCTAACTCATTAAGTGAATCCTGAACTAGCTGCATTAAACAATGTCAAAAGAAAAATCAATTCAGAGTGCAGGATATTCAATCAACAGTGGACCAATGACTATTTTTTTTTTGTTCAGTGCAAGGACAAAGCCATTTTTCTCATATGTCAACAGTCCACAGCTGTCTTCAAAGAATACAACTTGTGTCAGCACTATGAATATCAACATAAAGAGAAATATTATTGTCTGACGGGGCACATGAGGTCATAAAAAAAATTAAAACGTGGATTGACAATTCAGCAGAATGCATTTTTACAACAAGAACAGATAAATATTTTGTCGGTTTGTGCCAGTTTTCAAGTAGACAAGCTAATAGCCACCAATGGTAGACCATTTACAGTCTGGTTTCTGTTGCTAAGGACATGTGTCCAGAACAATAACAATTACACGTAGGGTAGAAAAAATGGGAGACAATTTGCTTATGCATTTGCAAAGGAAATCTAAAGACAAGTGTTATTTTTTGCTGGTACTTGACGAAAGCAATGATGTTTGTGATAAGGCACAGCTTTTGATATTCATTCTGGGAACTAATGAGCAATTCAAAATTACAAAAGAGCTCACTGCACTGCAACAGGATAGGTCATCTATGAAAAAGTCTGTCAAACTGCAGATAATTTGTGGCTCAACTGGTCTAATTTAACCAGCATGACAAATGACGGTGCCCCGAGTATGGTGGGTTTTGCAAGAGAAGTGGTCGCATGCATTGAGAGAGATGCACGAATTCAGTCACACATGTCTGATTGCAATACACTGTTTAATCAACCAGCAATCAACCTAACAAGAAAAAAGTACATTTTCTGAATAACTACAGATAGGTGGCACTTATTCCAGTCGCATTGAAGCGATTTGTGAGACACATCAAGTGAAATATTCCAGATGGATATTACTATTTCTGTTGTAAATACTGTCATAATTAGCCTACAAAAGATGTCATTTCACTAACATTCCATACCATTGTGGCACATGTAGATCATAAAAGCTATATCAGAGACCTGTTTTCAAACTATAGCTCAGCATTTAATATTGTTGTGAAACCAAAGCTGATAATCAAATTCCTTAATTTAAGACATAGTGCCACCCTCTGTAGCTAAAATTTGGACTTCATTACCAATGGATTTCAGCATGTGTGTAATGGCAGTATTATATCCTCCTAATGTTGGAGAAGTAGTAAAATTTTGACTTCTGCTTTCAGACCTGATAGTACCAGTACCAAAACAGTTCAGAAGCAAATAACAGATAACTTTAAAACCACCCTAAGCCTCCCTGCTGCGCCACACAATTGCAGGCATCATACTCACAGCATCCCTCTTGAAATGTGCAATCGTTAAAGCAATAATAGGGTAAGTACCCCATAAAGTCCCAAATGCATCAAAGCAAGTGAAGCGGTTTCTTAGAACCATCACGAAGTCAAAGCCTTGGTTTTGTTTCAAGAAGTACATAGAAAGGACATTTTTACATGTACACACTACATGGAAATGCTGCATGCTAAGATAAAATTACAGATGCTAAAAAATGTCTCTGTTTTCAGTTTTACAGTTAAGTATAGCAGATATATTTCAGTGTATCCTGTCATCCATTCAGAAAAAGAGGGTACCATGCCGATTCTTTAACAACTGCTGAAGCACTTCAAAAATTAAAATGGAAAGTATAGACCACAAAACCTGGCTCACTGGGTACTCTGTATGACCAGGCACTCTTTACTTCGCAGGCACAGCATTTTCATCAGTGGTCTAAGTCTATATAGTTATTCTTAGTATTCTCTGTACAGAGGCATCTTGAAGAATGATATGAGTACATTAAGTATTCATGAAAATATATTAAACATGGTAGATATTTATTGGTTTACAATATCATTAAGATAGTAGGCTCAGAATTTGGTTTTTCTGAGTTCAAACCAAAGTTCTGGTAGCACAAATATTCAGGGAAACATTTCATAAAAAATTATTATTATAAATATTTTTTACAAAAAACCTAGATTCTGTTTCATTATGAGTTTTAGTAAAGATAGTCATGGAAATTCTAAAAAAATCTACTGATCCCATTTTGCTAGCAACAAAGTAACAAAGACCAGGGTCCTCATGTGTAACGCCGTGCGTAGAATTCGCACTATAACATGAAGTAAGCACAAAAGCCGAAATGTGCTTACGCACAGAAAATTCCAGATGCAGGAATCTGTGCGTACTCCAACTTCCGCGTTCTTCCGCTCCATAAATCCCAAACAGCGTGAAAACTAACGCACGTGCACGCACCTTCTGTCTCGCCCCGTCTCCTCCCAGAATTACGCCTCTTTGAATATGCAAATCAATATAAATAGAACTTAAGCTCAGTGTTCTGTGAAAAGGCAATGGCAAAAGCAAGAATTCTGCAAGAATTTCAGTGAATACCAAGTGGAGGCAAAGAAAAACATACTATTTGTTGGTTTATAAAGTGGTATAATCAACAAAAGGAAGTTGTTTGAGTGACATAGCATGTTGGAGAAACAAGCTCAAGTTCACAAAGTCGCACAGTGCCCGACATAAAAAGGCAGTTGTCACAAATCAAAGTCGCTGTGAAAAGGCAAGACGTAGCCCACCATCCGAGCGTTATATGAAAGCTTATTAGGGTACAGTGAGAAAAAAGGCACAGAGTAGGAAAAAAAGCACGAAATGTTAACTTCAATCTCGAAATATCCACTTTAATCACATAGTTTATTTTGTCATTAAAGTAGAACATAAACTTCATCTTAAAATTGTTTAATTTACTAGTTTCCCAAATCCCATCGTAACTAAAGTAGCACGTTAAATGCTTTGTTTTGTATTTGATCTTCAATGTGCTCTGTGTGTGTGAATCACTATGTGCTTCCGTTCTTTCTCTTTCTCCGACAGGACTCAGAATCCATTACATTCATGATATTACAGCTCTCTGAATAATTAAAATACTGAGATGTATACATGATATCTTTTTCATGATGATATGAGTTAAAGCAAGTTATTAAACAGGGGAACACGGTGCGTGATTGTGCGTGACCTTCGATGAAATTACTGTAGCAGTACTGTCTCTTTCAAACGTACTATTCTCCAATTCCTGTCCTTACTTTTCTTTCTCCAAATACCCAATCACCACACAATCAGCTCTGTAATAGACATTAAGCCATCTGTAAGCTTACGATGATTCTTCAAAACTTTTAAGGAACACTGAAATATCTTCATAGTACATGTTTAATTGTTCGGTCTATCCTTCCAGTGTTGCGCCATCCTCAGCAAATATACAGCACGAGGCAGGAACAATACGTGAACTTGCTAGCGCTGCAGCACAGTGTCCTCACATGTTTAAATGTTAACAATACAGATTATTTAAATGAAGTTAAAGTTGTATCTGTATAATATAATCAACATATTTTGCTGCATTTCATCTTAAAAATGATATTGTCATCATATGTAAATACGTGCTTTATAAAGTGGCGCAGGTTGTGCAATCTTATAACTGTAGTGCAAGTTTACAGTGAGGTGATTGTACTTATAAGTACAAACAGTTCTACAAGGAGCAATTGATTGAGTGTGTTTATAGTTCTTGGGATGAAACTGTTTTTGAACCGCGAGGTCCGTACAGGTGTAGAAGAAGAGTGTTCTCCTCGGCACCTTGTGCCCTGTGTATTTGGTAATTAAGTTTCATAACAGTGCTCTTTCAGTAAAAAAGAAAGCTTGATTTATTGAACTGACAAAAATATGTTACCCAATGCCTAACTTCCTCAAAGTACATGGCTCAGGAAAGAAGAAAGATCATAAGATTGCAGGGCATATGTGCAAGGCGCCTGTATGTTTTAAGGGGAACTTAGATAATGTCTAGTTCAGATATTACATCATTTACAGAATCATAAGATAGAGGGGTATTTAAAGCTCCCCCTAGCCGTTGTTCAGGGTTCAGAGGAACAGCCTGCTGCGAACGACTGTGCTCTCTGCATCTCTACTTTCTGTGACTCCTGATGTAGAATAAATAAGAACTTGTGAAAAACATCACCTGCTGTCGAGTCTGCAATTTCTTTCGCCCACACAGGAAAGGCTTTGAAACGTTTTGCCGTGGCTGAGGCAGAGTGGGCTTGATGCTGTATACAGATAATTCTCTTTCCGATCAGCTGCTGCTGATTCCCCACTCAGATACGGTGATATAAATACTCAGAGTGGTGCAGTGAGAGTAATATGGAAAAAGATGATCCGTTGAGGCAACCCTTAATGGTAGCAGCTGAAAGAAGGAAAAAAATGTGCAGTGTGGGTTACAACGCTAAAGCAGTTATGGTGTTTGGAATACTATGACTATTCCCTGGGCCATTATATTGTTACAGGTTAATTACAATCAGATGCATTACACTAATAAAGAATATGCGGTTAGTTTCAGTGTGTTTATAAAGCCGCGTCAGGAATGTGGTTCTAACAAATAAAGGGTAACCACACAGGAACAGTAGCACTGCTTTGATGCTGGGTGCCGCCAGTCTGCAAAACCGAGTGGAGAACTTGCGTACGACAAGGTATGAGGTACCATGGAAAAGTGCGTGGCTTTACACCAAGTGTAGGTTTTATACATCGCGATTTGAACGTGGAAACGTTCTTACGCAACATTTCTATGCGTACGCACCGTTTATACATGAGGCCCCAGAAGATGAATGCATTAACCAGAAAACAAGCAGGACCAAAACCAAGACTGACTGTTTGGCAACACATAATATGTGTTACAAAATATAATCCGTAAACCTAGGTTAAAATAGATGAAGTCTATCAGTAAGATCACTCATGAAAGTTTTTTTAGGTATTAATCACAATTTTGGACAAAGCTTATAGTGCATTGCAAACTTAAATGGTATTGCAACATTGATGTCAAATGTTGCAACTTTCAGGACATGTGAACCTAGTAAAAGCTTACAGATGGCTTAACGTCTATTACAGAGCTGAACAAAATAACCAAAACCTAACAATAAAATGTATTTATTTGTTTTGAAACAAAACAAGAGCAAAAATGTAAAGTGAAAGTAAACTCAGAATAGCTTAGGGCCCCTGATGAAAATATGCAAAATGCACAGGTAAAATTAAGCTGCTGAGAAACCCTACACATTTTTCTTCTGTTTGAATTTTTAGTAAAGCTAGTCATGAAAAATATTTTAATAAGACTGTATTGTGAAGCCGGAAGGTGCTCAACCACAAAACCATAATATTTACAAAATAGAACAAAATAAATAAAAAATGGACATCTACTGAAATTTGTTTTGAGATATCTAAGATAGCAGATTTCCCTCACCTGGGCGTGTTTACTTTAACTAAGTAAGGGCAGGTGGAATTTGAAACTAGGCTGAGAGAAGCAGATAAACAGTTTCTGGTAAATATAAAAGAAAGAAAGAAAAGTCCAAAAAACATTTCTGATATCTGGTGTAAATGCATATAATAGCGCATGGCACAGTGGCGCAGTGGTAGCGCTGCTGCCTCACAGTTAGGAGACCCAGGTTCGCTTTCCAGGTCCTCCCTGCGTGAAGTTTGCACGTTCTCACCATTTCTGCGTGGGTTTCCTCCGGGTACTCCGTGCAGGTTTGGTGTATTGGCAATCCTAAATTGTGCCTGGTGTGTGCCCTGTGTTGGCTGGGATTGGCTCCAGCAGACTCCTGTCACCCTGTAGTTAGGATATAGCAGGCTGGATAATGGATGGAGGCATATACAGGTAATAGATATACAGGTATATAGATGTACAATATAGAATTACAGACTATATCTTAATTCTCATATTTTGTTCAAATTTTATTTATTTATTTTTTTTACTTTTTTTTAATGAAACATGCTTGCAAAACTTACACAAACCTTATTAATAAATATTGAGTATGGGCTAAAACTGTACTATCACCTTATTAATAAATATTGAGTATGGACTAAAACTGTACTATTATTTCAGCTGCTTTAAATGTGTTTGTAATTGAAATGGCAATGCTGTGGCCATGACACTATTCTTAACAAATTGTAGTTGTTGATTGCCCCAGTTAGTGAAGACCCATAAAGGTAACAATATAGCTATGATAGAATGTAGACGTTGTTAATTATTATATACTAGCCATGTGCGCCCAACTACGTTGCGCGTGTTAAAGTTGTCTGTGAAGGGCTCCCTGTTTAAACGCGGCTGCCAGTCGTGAATTGGGCCCTTCGTCGAACAGCATTATGATTTTTTATAAGGGAAATAAAATTACAAAAGAAAACCCTTGGATATTGATTCGATAGGAACGGCCTACTCGGAATCACTGTCCGAATCGTAATTATGTGGTGGTGTAGGAGCATTTCTGCTTCTGTCCGTTCACAGTCCGTCTCGTTTTCATGACGCTGTCATTTCCTCTCATGATCTCTTCTCAACCTCTCTCTAATCTCGCAGGTTGCTTTGTGGCAATCCAAAGAGTAAGGCAATATACACAGAGCAATGGTTATAAAAGGGGGACACATAGGTATTCAGGCTCTTTAAAGCATAAATAGGGATCACTTCACTGACATGTGAGCAAGCCACAGTACAACTGTGAGACGCGCAGCACTCACCGGCTACAACGTAACAATAATAATTTCCGGAACGTGCTGTTACGTTGTCATTCATTTTACTCACTGTCTTTCTTTCATACATATGTTACGTAGCCACGTACCTTTTATCTTCGGCAATCTCATTCTCTAACCAGGCCTCAGAAGCTGACCAGCGTAACACTGTCCACCACCCCTTTCGTTATTCCGGCACATTGTTGACATCCGTGAGTAACAACAACATACTAAACTGGAAGGTGGTCTATGCATGCGTGGAATTCGCGGACAAACAAAGATCAAGATCTAAATGAAGATCTCTTTAGTTAATTTAAAGCACAACAATTTGTTTAGTTTGAATGTCTGTGTTTTGAGGTGTGACTGGCGTACTACAGTCTTCAGTAGTATAAGCCTGGAGGAGATTCTTAATGCAATGCCTATGTTTTAGCTGTCTCTCTACTGCCATCTAGTGCTTCTTCTTCTTCTAATTCATTCGCGGACAAACAAAGATCAAGATCCAAATGAAGATTATATATAGAGATATTTGATCATACTTAAATTTAATCATAATTTCATTGTTATCCATCCTGAATTACTCAGAAAACAAAAATAGTCTGTAAAGATAGCACTTTACATTTACTTACTACATTAAAAACATGAACAGAAATGAAATTCTCAGGAAAAGAAAAGCTACTTGATTCTTGGCTCCAAGACTTGTGCTCATATGTAAATGTGTCTGTCCCAAATTACTAAAATTCTGTAGCTTTTAGTTTACTTCATAGGACAATTCTGGCAATATTGGGACATGTGTTCAAATAATTCCACATACCAAATATCTTTGTTTTGAAAGTTTTAGTAAAAGTTCAAAGCAAAACAATTCACTCAAAAAACAGAGAAAAAAATGGTATTATCGAAAAGAAGAGTTCTTGATTAAAGGAAGCTGTGCTTAAGGCTTATTTATCTTGTTTCATTTCTCTTGAAGTTTGGTCATATAGTCACATTATGTGAAGAACGTTAAGCACGATCAGTAAACTGTATGCTAATCTCCTATTTGCAAACTTATCTTACAGTCCATGCTACCAGTGGAACTATTTCTAATTGGCTAAATTAACAGTCAGTTTTACAGTTATGGCAAAAAAAGTTCTATTTTGTGTTAGCTTACAGGGGGTAAAAGACTATGCCATAATCTAACTATGAGAAACTGATATTCTATTGAAATTAAGCAAACACTTAAATGAATTTACAATTATCATTAACTTTCTACTGCAGTGGGTTGGCGCCCTGCACGGGATCGGTTCCTGCCTTGTGCCCTGTGTTGGTTGGGATTGGCTCCAGCAGACCCCCGTGACCCTGTGTTCGGATTCAGCGGGTTGGAAAATGGATGGATGGATGGATTAACTTTCTAAGATTGGCTCTTACATTTATGGTGTCTAATTGTTTTGTGTAGGAGCAAAGACAATTACTATATTTAATTTCAAAATGTAACACAAAACTATGAACATGTGCAAATGAACATTTAAGTATTTCCTATTTCAAGTATTAGCTGTTTCTTATAGTAGCCAGTTTATTCACAAGCCTGTCTAGAGTGCTGGGTTATGTCTGCAGACTAACTATTCTAATTGCGCCTTTGGCATCTGGCATTGTCTTGATGATTCAACCCATTACCCAAGAGCTGCGAGGTGTAGCATCATCTACTACTAAAACAATGTCTGTTGGTACAAAATTTCATCTTGGAGTAAACCATTTTTTACCTTCATGAAGTACTGGCAAATACTCTTTAGACCATCTTTTCCATAACAAATCAGCCATGTATTAAACTTGCTTCCAGCGTCTTCAAGTATACTGGTCATTTTTCTCAAGTCTAGGAGGCTTCTTGGGCTGTGTCTTCAGTAACAGTAAATGACTGGGTGTTAAAGGTCCCAAATTGTTTGGGTCATTTGATGTCTTTGTAAGGGGACTGTTATTGATGATTGATTCCACTTCACACATTACGGTTTGGAGACTTTCATCATCAAGTGCTTGTTGGTTGAGTATCGAGTACAGAATTTTTCTTATTCTTCTGATTTGTATTTCCCATACACAACCTTGATCAGATGCTGATGGCAGGTTGAAAATCCATTTAATTTATTTTTTCATTGTGACATTGCTTATTGCTTATTTTGTTTTTTGGTTGTTTTCTAACGGCTTCTTGTAGCTCTCTTTCTGCTCCAATAACGTTTGTTCCATTATCTGAGGGGATAATTTTTACTTGTCATCTTCTGCAAATGAATCGACGTATAGCATTGATACAAGAATTTGTGTCCAAGCTGTGTGCAATCTCTTTGTGTACAGCTGTGATCATTAGACAGGTGAAAATTACTCCATACATTTTGATTAGATTTTGATCTGTTTTAACCTGAATAGGACCTAAATAATCAACTACATTGGAGAAAGGTGGTTGGTCAGGTAGCAACTGATCTTCTGGCAAATCTGCCATTTTTTGCTCACCTGCTTTTGCACTGTATTTTCTGCATGTTGTACACTTTGAAATGATTTTTCTGATAATTGAGTTTGCTTGAGGTACCCAATATTCCTGTCACAACTGTGCAAGCTTATAATTGTGCCCACAATGTCCAGTTTTATGTGGCTGTGGTGGAAGATAACAGAAGCAATATGTGACCATTTGTGGAGAACTGCAGGATATTTAGCTTCTTCTGGCATTGTAGCTTTGTTGAGTCTGCCTCCGACATTCAGTATTCCATCTTGTTTGACCTGGTCCAGTTTAAACATTTGACTGTTCTTTTTTTTTTTTTTACACTGGAATTTTTCTTCAAAGTCTTTAATTTTTCTTGAAATTCTTGTAATTGACTCAGACGGATGAGCACTGATTTGGCTTTAGCCAAGTCTTCCAAATAGATTGGGTTTGATTTTAATGTCAGTTTGTACCTTTTCATGTTTTATGTGATGGAACATTTTTTTTTCTAGGTTACGCTCAGATTGACTGACTTAAAGATCAAATGTCTTTCTTTCATACTTTTAGTGCAACGGTACGTTTTAAAACTTGAGAAGCTAAGCCACAGCTTTCTTTAAGCGTATCCATTCTGAGAAGTGATGAGTTTATTTACAGGTTCAGTGATCTCTTCTACACTTGTCATATTAACTGCTCATATTTTAATTTCTGGATTATCTTCAGAAAATTAATCAATTCAGTTGATCTGGTCTTTTTGGCCACTGATGTTCTGGCTTCAATAAGAAACTTAGGCCTTGTGACCATGTGGTGATTTTGAGAGAGCTTCCTGTGCTTAGGCAAATGTGACATACCTCCATTGTGAAGATTGTGATTTCTGATCAATGTGATTCTGTTGGCAACAAAGGTCTTGAATTGAGCGTTTTCATTTGAAATATATTTTAGCACTGTGGTGCTGGCAGTCCAAAATGTAGATTCATGTAAGCGTATTTAAAGTTCACCTTTTAGCATATTATTCATTTTGACTGCTACAACGGCCATTGTTAGCTCCATTCTTGGATTTGTAACATGCTTCAAAAGGTGCCACTTTTGACATCCGCATTAGAAGTGAACATTAGTTAAGTGAAGATATGCGACAGTGCCATATCCATCTTCATTGGTATCTGGAGAATGCATTTGTGCTGACTTCTTGGTTCCAAACCATGCAAGTCTGATATATCTGTTCACCTTTTAATTTGCTAATAACTGCAAGTCATCCATCCATTTTTTCCATTTCCGAACATGGTTGACTTGTAATTCTTCATCCCAACCATATCTCTCTTTGCACAAGTCTCTTAAGATAAGCTTTGCTAGCAGGATAACTGGTGCTAAAAATCTGAGAGGGTAATAAACTGAACTGACAGCAGACAGAATACCATGCCTTGTAGGTGGCTTAACGTGTAACTATCTGAAATTTGAATCTGTCAATTTCAGTGCACCACTGGATGCCAAGTATACATTCTAAATCCTTTTGTTCAATAGCTCTGTCTTCTTCAGGAACACTTCTCTGCTGTTACTCACATACTTGTTCAGGCAGAATCCCCCTCTGAAGCATAGAGCTTGGAGATCTTTTGGCAGTTTCACTGTATGTTCTTCTTTTGCAACTTACATTAAGCTGTCATCTATATCGAACTTATTGAGAGCAGCGTTAACAGATTCCTCAGGAAACATTTCTCTTGCATCTTCAGCTGTTTTACACAAAGTATAAGAAGCACAACTGGGTAAAGAAGTAGCACCAAAAAGATGTACTGTTATTTTAACACTAGAATTACCAAAGCCTACAAAAAAAAAAAAACTTGTAAATCCGGCCCACCTTAAATCCCTTCGCACCTCTCCATCAGTGTCATGTCTCTTGTAAACGTGTCGATACGCAACAAGCAGCAAGCATCCTGCTATTACATCCCCCCACCGCCACAGAATGGGCACAAAGTTTTTGCAGCTCAAGTCTGTTTACCTGTGTGTTAGTTGCTTAGAGTTGTATCGAGTAAATACTATATCGTTATTTGGAACACATGCATTTCATGTGTGTTCCATGTCTACAACAATCTATGTAAACACATTGTTAAATCAGAAATGTTTTTTCATGTTTTAGTAATAATTGACAAAACGTAGACATGAAGTGTATAATGTGTGAAGCCTGAAGTCTAAAATCAAATAAACACTTTCACAAAACATACAAGTATAACAAAAGAAGTGCGCTTCTATTCAAGAATATAACTGCAGAAAAAGAACCCATGTTAAGGTGCAACATTGACACGCCTTTGATACAACCACTTTGGTGGTGCAGCAGTAAGAACTGCTGATTGGTAATCAAAAGTTCACAGGTTCTACTCCAGACGACTCAGTTTTGAGAAGTGAGCTGCTCTTATTCTTGCTATTTTAGAATAAAAACATACATTTGATTTGAGTCTGTAACAGCCGGTGTAAATTTATGGTACTTGTAAAGGTTAGCTTTGTTTTGTTTTTTTATTCAGTTTTATTCTCCCAGTCACGTTCACACTCCACCCGATCTGACACTGTTGTTTTCACATAAAGACATCCTATAACAGAGGTGAACTCAGATGATGATGAGGGTTCTACATCAGAGAAAGAATGCACATGCAGCGGTGTGGGAATGTGATAGCAGGCTACTTGCTGCTTATTGACACATTTACAAGACAAATGATGCTGACGGAGAGGTGTGAAGGAATTTAAGGTGGGAGGGATTTACAAGTTTTTTCGTAGGCTTTGGTAATTCTACTGTTAAATTCTTCCAAATCTTTACTTGGATTACATTCAGCCCACCACAAAAAGCAAAGAAGATCAGTGTCTATGTCTGAGACTTTAACTTGGTAGAACACTGAATTAATGTCTGCCATTAACACAACTAGTTCCTCTTTTGTAAGGATGCCAATGAGTGTATTAGTTAGGTTGTGGCCATTCAGTAGTTGTTCATTAAGAGATGTCCCTTGTTTGGTGGCTTAGCAATCAAAGACCACTCAAATCCTATTTTTCTTTGATGAGACATACCTTGTTGTGGAATGTAACACTCTCTGCCTTCATTACAATTTGGCTCTACAACGATCTGGATGAATGTAGGATGACAGGAAATGTGAGGCAAGAATTGTTGAACACATAACTAAAACAAACTTTTTTAAATGTACAGTATAATTGATAAAATGTTGTCGTCCCTATCTGGATTATGGCAATTATAGGGGGATAACACTGCCCTCGGTGCCGGGTAAGGTCCTTGCTAGGGTTGTCCTCAATAGGATCTGTGATCACTTGCTCACCTACCAATGACCACAGCAGTCTGGTTTTACGCTTAAGAAGTCTACCATTGGCCACATCCTGACACTGAGGGTTCTCATGGAGCACAAACGCGAATATCGGCCGAGTTTCTTTGCAGTCTTTGTTGATTTTTGTAAATTGTTCGACTCAGTTGATCTAGCTGCCCTCTGGGACATCCTGAAATGTTGTGGGATCCCCTCAACCCTCAAGGTTGCTGGATATCTTGGCCGGCCTGTACACTGGTACTGTGAGTGCCCTGCATAGTGGAGGCAGATTCTCTGGATTTTTCTTGATTCTGGGTTTCGTCAGGGGTGTGTTTTTGCTCCAATTCTGTTCAATGCTTGCATGGACTGGAAGCTGGAAAATGTTGGGGGTTCAGCAGCTGTGGGGCATCTGTTGGCGAAGAAAGATTCACTGATCTTGACTTTGCCAATGATGCTGTTGGCAACGATCTTCATGGAGTCAATGGAGGCTCTGATCGGGGCTCTTGAGAGCCTGAGCGAGGAGTCCAAGTGTCCAGGCTTATGAGTGTTCTGGATAAAAACCAAGATCCAGGTCTTTAATGACCTGTTAGGAACAGCCATCAGCTGTGTGTCTGGCTGCAGAGACAGTGTCGACCTTGCCGAGCAGTTTACTTACCTCGGCATCGACATTCATGTCTCTGGTGACTCTTCCTATGAATTAAGCAGACAGATTGGGAGTGCATGGGGGGTCATGAGGTCGCTGGAAAGGGGTGTGTGGTGCTCTCGATATCTTTGCCAAAGGTGCAGTGACCAGATTCGAAGACTGGACTCCTTTGGTATTGTGTCACTTTGGAGAATCCTTGGGTACTGATGGTTTGATTGTGTCGAATGAGCAGTTGCTCTTGGAATTCTGAATGAGACACATTAGCTGCATTGTGAGGGAGCATCAGTTATGGAACTACGGCCATGTGGAGCAATTCTCAGAGGGTGATCCGGCTTGCAGGATCCTCATTGATGAAGACCCAAGATGCTGGACCGGGCCAAGGGGACGCCCACTTAACACCTGGCTATGGCAGATAGATAGTAATTTTCGGAGGACGGGAATGGACCATGTTTCTGCCTTGGAGGTTGCCAACCAGGATTCTGTGCTGTTTCGTCGTGTGGTGGGTGCTGCAATGCACTGTACCAGTGCATGCTCCCCAACCTGACCTGACCCACATATTTAAAGGGAAATATGCTGGGTACTACAATACCGTTTTCATCCATGATCATCTCTGT
Organism: Polypterus bichir lapradei; assembly: GCA_026402145.1. Lineage (NCBI taxonomy): Eukaryota > Metazoa > Chordata > Cladistia > Polypteriformes > Polypteridae > Polypterus > Polypterus bichir. The sequence continues at coordinate 17,856,963 of JANRMT010062806.1, read as the reverse complement.
GTTGACACTATAATATCACTTGTGATTCACATATAAATGTTCATATTCATTTGGGGGAATGCTTTAACATTAACTCACATGGATTGGTGGAGAAATCTATAATCCATCTATAAGTCCATTCATGATATATATCATGGTGTAATCTACAGTACAGGCCAAAAGTTTGGACACACCTCCTCATTCAATGTGTTTTCTTTATTTTCATGACCATTTACAGCACTCCATCACTCTCCTTCTTGGTCAAATAGCCCTTACACAGCCTGGAGGTGTGTTTAGGGTCATTGTCCTGTTGAAAAATAAATGATCGTCCAACTAACCTGACTTCTGCACAACACAACTGCTGGTCCCAACCCCATTGATAAAGGAAGAAATTCCATTAAATAACCCTGATAAGGCACACCTGTGAAGTGAAAACCATTTCAGGTGACTACCTGTTGAAGCTCATCGAGAGAATGCCAAGAGTGTGCAAAGCAGTAATCAGAGCAAAGGGTGGCTATTTTGAAGAAACTAGAATATAAAACATGTTTTCAGTTATTTCACCTTTTTTTGTTAAGTACATAACTCCACATGTGTTCATTCATAGTTTTGATGCCTTCAGTCATGAAAATAAAGGAAACACATTAAATGAGGAGGTGTGTCCAAACTTTTGGCCTGTACTGTATGTGCATATACTTTTAAGACTTAAGCACTTTAGGTGCTTATTTTGGCCCAGTTTCAGAAGTTAACAATGGGTAGTTCTACTGTGATATTTCTTTCATAAGAACAATTTTAATCATTTAAGCAATTCCAGAATATTTGTATCGTGGAAATAGTAAAATAAATAGTAGTATTGTGGAAATAACAAATAAGACTAACTGAATGACAAATAAATTAACATATTACACATGCCTCTTAAGGCAGAATCTTGGAAAATGTGTATTGTATATACTATATAGTAAAAAAATGAAACATGATTGACAAAAAAAAAGAATTTACAGAGCTGTTCTTTCCAATTTCTTTATTTTCTGAATGAAAAAAACAAGCAAGTCTAACTAGAATTTAATACTGACATTCAAAACATCTTTGTAAACATGAAAAGATACAAACCAAAAAAATGCACATCTGTATTGCCTGAATGCTGCCTCAGTAGAGGTTATCAGAAAAAGCCCTACAATCCAGCCTACTAAAATAAGCTTTGACACTTGTCACAATACTGAAATAAGGTGATACAGAAATCGATGTTGGTGGACAATGTTTAGAAAGTTGCTCTAGTGAGGAAATATTTGTACCTAACAAAACATCTTCCATTCCATTGTTTTACAAACTTGAAGATATAGATCATTTTAACATACATGGATCAAAAGATGTAAAAATAATGCTTATTGTTGCTTACTTATAATTTATACTTTAACTTTTATCCTTCTTTTGTAAAACCACTGAGGACCTTTCTATTGACAGCCAAAGGATGTCCTTACTGGATCTTCCTTAATGGTTAATCTAGGGTTACCTTAATTATTCATCTGATTGTGGAAAGTAGTTGCATGTATGTATTAAATCACATATATTTTCTGTTGGCAGCCCAGAATAAATTTTATTGGTTTTGTAGCATTTTATGTTCCTAATTTTTCACATCTGAGCATTATTTTTCTTGGTCAATCAGGTAACATTTGTAAAATGCATGTGGACGCATTCTGCAGAAAGCACATTAACTGAAGATTTTGAATTGACCGTTCAAAAATCTAGAGTTTTAATGATTTGAGAAAAAAATCTAATGTTGTTGTAATCATGTCATAGAGCATACAAAATACAATGTAACAACCCCAAATACGGCAGAGGAGGGACTAACACACAGACACAAGCAACTGTTTTATGGTCCTTAAAAAAACCATTTATTGTTCCTTTAAGAAAAGGCTCTGATCTGCTCCTGCTTTTAGCCTTGGAAGACATCACTCCTCCTCCTCTTCCTCCTTGTCTTCAAAAGGGATTACTGTTCTCATGAGCTGGCTGTCTTCTTTCTTTTGCCAGGTCCAACCTGTCACAATGTTCATAGCACCTTCTTTTAAGATCCTTCACCTGCAGTCTCACTGGTGCCTGCGGAGGCTCAACTGCCTGTTGTCTCACAGGTTTTGAGTCACTACAATAACAACGCAAAATACACATTTTAGCATTAATGAAACAAAATTAGCCAGGACCCTACTGCTATCTGATTTCGCTGTTCATAATTATTATTGCAGAATACATTGTCTTCAAAACACAAATGTTTAAATTAATTCATTCACTGAAACACACTGCTAGTTTTCGGACATGTAGGCTATACACATCTTAATGGCAAGTGAACATTCAAATTTAACTACAGCACATTAAAGCCTGTGAGGACTGAGTGTGCACCATTTTTCCTTACCAGCACTTCATTTTGTTTGTCATGTAGATGTCAAGGCGGCCTCAACCTCTATGACTTTAGATTCTTATTTCATCTTCCTAGTTATACTGCTGTGTTATTTCAGAATTAACAAAAGTGGCTTCCTGATGTGCTGAACTGCATTACCAATGTTATATGAACATTTCTATTGGTTTAAAATTTCTATCAGTGACTCATTTTTACCAGTGTACTGTACACTACCTTTGGAGGCACTGGTATTGATCCTTGAAACAGAAATCAGTTTGTGTGTTTAATGTTACTCTTTATAATATTAAAAGAAAAAAAAAATTATTTCTATATTCCATCCTGTGTATAATTCCCGCCAAACTATTTTATATGGGGATAAGGTTCGGGCTCTGCCTCTACTGTTTAAAAACTCCACAGTTCCTTGTTTCAAAACAATTGTAATGCTTTTGAGTTTAAGATTACCCTACTGCAAGATCTGCTACATATTCTCCTTATATATTTCAACTTTACTGTCATATATTTTCAATGAATTCTTGATTGCATGTCTCCAACAGACCAGTGACAGTAATACAATTCCATCAACACATATTACAATATTCATAAGAAATAATCATGTATTTGTCATTATGAGTAGTTGTTGAGTAACCTTATAACCTGTAAATAAAAACTGAATTTATTTTCGCAAATGCTAGTAATCCTGTATTTTTGCCAGAAGAGAGGGTGAAAAAAATGGCTGTTCATGATGCTAGGGTCTTTGATAAGATTGTTAGCATGAACAAAAGGCTGATGTGAGCCTTACCAAAGAGTTATGTAGCCAGTGATTATGAACTCTACCATGCAAATGCAAAAGTGAGTGTAGATGGAGACATCTGAGCTTTCCTTAGACACACAAGGAAATAAAAGGCTTGGGTGTGCCTTCTTAACTATAGCCAATAAGCACTGTACCTAGCTTGTTGAAAAGCTTTAGTGGTATAAAAGTGATTATTGCTAATCTGTAGCTTATAAACAGTCATTTTGGAGTACTTGATTATTCAGGTGTACCAAAATGGTGTAAAATGCAAGGGACATGACATCCTGTTTGAATGGGCAGTGATGACATGCAAACTACATACAAATGATCTAGAATATTTAGTTGATGTGTCCAATAAAAAGTATCTCAAATAGTTTCACTATAATGGGAGAAAGTGCTACCATCCTTTTTTTGTTTTCTTTTGCAAAGGGATAATTTGTCTTTATGATCCAGATGGAACCTAGAGATTCTCATAGATAGATATTAAAGATATCATTAATGATGCTGGCTAATTGGTGGCTACAGGTTTTTTAAAATGTGTCCTCAAATTCCACCCTGACTAGATGTCTTTTGAATGCCGATTCATTTAAAAATCTTTCTTAAAATCAACAGAAGCACAAAAGACTGAACTATGTGGTGCGGCAGGCAATCACATGGAAGGAATATTAACAAAGGCATAGAAGGAATTAAGTCCATCCAGGAAAGAGAATGTGGGCACAATTGGATTATGTTTCAAATTGTAATTTGTAAGCATCTATAAATCCTGCAGGAGTTTACATATATTCTCAGTCTCCAACTTATCCTCAAACAGGCAATTAGTAACTTAATTGCTTTCATAGCTCATGCTTGCATTTTTCTTGTACATTTCCATATTACAAACATGACAAACATTACTGCAAGTGTTCTCCATATATTTAAGATGTCACGAATGATTCACGTTTTCTTATTTGGAAATATGCATATACAGTACAGTAGTTTGTGTACTCACACAGTGGCCTAGGTATTTTGTGATAAAACCGGTTACTACTGGTGTATACTCATTCAGCTCATAGTTAGTCAAAACATGACCAAAGTTACTGAATCAAAACAATCCTCTTTTAATACCTCTTTTGTCTAGTAGTAAACCTCTTTTCTTACCAGTTCCACATATTACAGTTTTTGGTTAGAATTATGCTTTTGTTACATTTTTATTATTCTCCTCAGCACTATGTTAGTTAATGTCTGGTCTATTTAGGGTTTTTAATTATAGAGAATCCATTGTTAATAATATTTTGTTCTATGTGCAGTCTATTTATTGAAATATTTTAGCATTTTACATATAGTATGTCATGGTTAAGGAAGGGTTATTGTCTTGGCTCAAGTTTAATTTTTTTGCTTTATGAGTTTGTTGTTTTCCAAATATTTATGTTCTTTTTGGTTTTCATTTTTCAATCATTAGTTTATGCAATGTTATTATTTGTGTTAATATTGTATTGTTTTAGTATTTAGTGTGTGTATTATGTAAAGATTTTGTGTTATTTGCCTTGTGTTTTGTGAGTGGAACCTCAGAATGAAGGTCCACCATTGTGTCATTGCTGAAGGACACTGCTCAGCTCACATAGGGGTCAAGGACCTTCAGAGTAGCATTGACTTTTGAAAATTAAAGTATATTATTTAAAGTATTGTTAATATTTATTTTTTATATTTTGCTTTTTTTTTATTCACATTTTTTTTTTGCTAGTTTTTATTTACTTGCTCGTTTGTGTTTTTTTTGGATTATTTAATAAAAAATCTATAATTATAAGAAATTTTGCATTTGTGTGTCCTCTGGACTATAGGCTTTATTTCTTTTTTATTAATTTATTTTTTAATGGTTTACAAGCTCATCTTGATTTTTTTGAGAGTTCTAGCTTTATAAATCCATCCATCCATTTTCCAACCCGCTGAATCCGAACACAAGGTCACGGGGGTCTGCTGGAGCCAATCCCAGCCAACACAGGGCACAAGGCAGGAACCAATCCCGGGCAGGGTGCCAACCCACCGCAGGACACACACAAACACCAAGCACACACTAAGGCCAATTTAGAATCGCCAGTCCACCTAACCTGCACGTCTTTGGACTGTGGGAGGAAACCGGAGCGCCTGGAGGAAACCCACACAGACACGGGGAGAACATGCAAACCCCACGCAGGGAGGACCCGGGAAGCGAACCTGGGTCTCCTAACTGCGAGGCAGCAGCGCTACCACTACGCCACCGTGCCGCCCCAAGTGCACTCCCACATACAATAATTATTGCTGCATTGCCAGTTTTCTTGTAATCACTATACAAATGTCAGTTAATTTCTAAAAACCTCAAGACCCATTTTTCAGCAGGTGCAGACCACAGCCTGGCAAGAGTGTGTTAAATGTGGTGCTGAGCCGCTTAGGATGAGGCCTGCCTTGGGAAGCCAGACCTGGTAGAGATCTGGTCTGGCTTTTAGTTATTTTGAGAACTACACCGATTTTGCTATTTCAATGTATGTGGGAAAAAGACAATAACAGGTTGCCATATTGTTTACATTATGGGATTCAGCTTTTGTTAGCATTTCCTCATCATTGTTAAGGTTCAATAAATAGCAGTGAGTGGTACACGATGTCAGTTGCTTAAAGGTTTGAAGGTTGGCATCACATATATCTTGGTTATCTACATTTTATTGATAATTTAAACAAAAAAATTCTTTCTTGGTGTAGGATTCCCCTTAAGTATTCTAATAGTTTTTTTTATGTTGATGTTTGGTTAGTATTGTGATTTAAGACAAATGTTGGGCTGACTGACAACTATTTTGGGTTTGTTTACATTTAAACCTTGGTCATTACATCATATTAATAATACACACTTTCAGCTGATAGCATATTGGAGGTAAAGAGCATAATGCTATAAGGTGGCCCCTTCACAGCAGACGCGACAATGTAGGAAAATGTTACAGTAAACAGCTGTTTTTTCTTTGCTTAATGTGGTCACCCATTTGAGACTACACTGAAGCTGTATCCAGTGCTAAAATGATGCAATGTAGAACACGACTGTATAAAGAAACAAATATGATTAAGCAAGCATGTGCCAGTGGTGCTGGCATATGTTCTGAATTATGTACGGTTGTAATGGTTTCATGGCAGATGCTTACTAAGTTCACATATTTTCATAGCATACTAAAGCCTTTTACAACTATGTCGGACACTTGCCACACTTACCTACAGAGCATCATTTGTTACAAATCATGATAGAGCATAACCTTTGATAACATGGAACTGGATGAACTAAAGGAGGAAGATATGCAGCCTGAAGCATGTAAAATATCAAAACTCCAGAATCTGTGCTACGTATATTACTTTTTGTTTACTTTTTCTGTAACATACATGCCTTAGGAACGCAGAAGGCATGTTTTCTTAAATCAAAACTTTTGCTGCTTCAAAGTGGAGGTATTCAGTATGTTTGCACTTCTGCCTGTTCAGTACCACTATAAGATGCAAGAGTAGACTAGGTTTTTTTTTTTTTAATTTTTAAAAAAATGCTTCACTTCAATTAATATATACCACTAGCTGAAGCCCGCCGTATCCATCGCTTACAATTTATTCAAAACTAGCAGAATACCCGCGCTTCGCAGCGGAGAAGTAGTGTGTTAAAGAAGGTATGAAAAAGAAAAGGAAAAATTTTAAAAATAACGTAACATGATTGT
>JANRMT010062806.1:17780073-17847611 GCA_026402145.1 Polypterus bichir lapradei | reverse complement strand
GCATGCACTCTCTGTCTTGCTTGCCCTTAGTTAGAGTTGGCAGGCGGGCTTTGGCGGGCGTGCGGTCTCTGTCTTGCTTGCCCTTAGAGTTGGCGGGCGGGCTTTGGCAGACGTGTCTCTCTGTCTTGCTTGCCCTTAGTTAGAGTTGGCAGGCGGGGCTCTGTCGAGCGTATCTCATGGTCTTAGAGTTGGCGGGCGTGGCTCTGTGAGTTGGCGGGCGTGGCTCTCTGTCTTGCGTGCGCTCTCTTGCTTGCGCTCACTGTCTTGCGTACCCTCAGTGAATTATATATATAGATGAATGTTATTAAATTGTTTTAACTTGAAAAATAAGGAACTTATCTTAACAGCTAAGTAATTTCAACTTTGATGTGTCTTCCAAGGATAAAACTGTTTAGGAAGTTCATAAAGTTTTGATATACATTTGGGTAAACACCAGAAAGGTTATTACATGTATTTGTGTTTGTTTTTGAGAACACAATGTGTTTCTTTACCTCCTATGAAGATATTTGTTCAATCTCCTTCTGACAGCTAATACAAAAATCATGTTTAAGTGATATTTTTAGAACCCATTTAAACTAGAGTTTGTAGAGAATTCTTTAGCCATCATTCTATCAACATTTATGCTTACTTTGGCAAACTAGCCTTTTTGTTGCAGGGATCTTAAACTTAGTGCAATTATAGATAATCATCCACTTTGTGCATTGATTAACATTAGTTTTAATTTAAACTGCTTTGTAACCCAAAACCAGGTAGAGGAACCAGAAGTCTCTCTGGCGAGGGTAAGCCTATTCATTTTATAATGACCTCTACCCTATATGGTCAAAACCAAAGTAGATGAAGTTTCTCATCTTGATGTACATTAAATCTGAGCCTTTAAAGTTAAGGTCTAATGGCTTAATTTTGCAGACCCTGGTTTGACAAATCTTAAGAAAACTTGAATCAGTTTACTGGTTGATTATATCAGGGGCCCCAAAAATTGCATTTGTGCTAATCGTTGCTTTGTTGTTCAAGTGCAATTATTCAGTGCTATTTTTTATTTTAGGTCATCTTAAAGTATTTATAGTTTTAAAATGAGAATTAGGTTGCCATATATCTACATCTCCTATATGATACCCTTACTGGAGGGTATTCTCAAAGCACTCAATAAGCAAGGAGTAGAATATTAGGTTCTTAATTCTTGGTTGATAGTATATTCACTTCTGTAGTTGCCTTTGCAAACTTTGTGAAATGGTAAAAATATCATTTACTGAATTCAATTTTTTTTTTCTTTAACAATATAATTAGTTTTAATGAGAACCAATTGCCTAAAAATAGTTTTGCAATGTTTTTCTTTATCAAGCACTTATATTGCTTAATATTTTTGGATAGGTTGCCCCAGTGGCAGAGCTGCTTAAAAAATAGAGACATTAGAAAAATGAGTGCAGCACAGGACAGAAAAACAGCTTTTGACGAAGAGAGAACTAACAGAGAACAAATACACCAATACAATTTCCAAATGTGAATGATGATGGAGATGGTGGCATAAGAGTCCCACATAGGGAGGAAGAACTATACTACCCATTAGTTTGAGATAGTCCCTTAAAATTATTAAGGGAACTAGTCAATTTAAATACAATAAAAGTGAATTAATTTGGTGCTTTTAGTGTCCCCAAAGACCCTTATATTTCATAAAATTTACTTAACCTCTGATATATGTCCAAAATGGAATTTAGCAGCAGTAGCAGTAATAGTAATAGTACAATATTCCCTCCTGTACGGAAGTACAGTAAAATCCTTTCTTGCATGACTGACATGCAACTCCAAAGGTTCTCCACCTGTCTGTAGCTTACCACGCTTAGAGTTAGTAAGTAACTTTACTCAAAGACTCAAAACACAGAGAGACAGAATAAGAGTAATTGTAAAAATGTTTGGAAGAATAAAGGGAGATTAGAAAGACAAAAGATTGATTTAAAAGACAACATTCTTGTCGTCTGGGCATGGAGGGTTTGTATAGGCAGGTCCAGTGGATTGCAATAGATTTATTTTTTCTTTATTTTAATTTCTACTTTGAGTGTCTCCATTTGTTCTTCCCTCACTTTGTGTTTACAACTTTAGAACAAGTGTGGCAAGAAAGGCCACTTAGGCCATTACGCTTGTCAGTCCTATTCGCCTAGATTCTCTGAAACAACATGTTAAGAATTGAATGTACCTAAAGTATTACCCTCTAACCCCCTACTTGGTTGGTAATTCATTGCATATACTTCTTTGTGTGAAAACTTTCAAACATTTGTGTTAAATTTGCTTATAACAAATTTGCAACAGTGTCCCCTGGTTTCTTGCTGAGATTTATTGTTATTTTGAAGTAACACCTATACTAATTCCCTTTACAATTCTAAACTTCTTTATCACTACTTAAATTGAAAAGTTTGAACTCCTTAAATATTTTTTAACATGGACATTATTTGAATGTATCTTTCAATTGATTTTGCCATTTATGATCTTCCTTTGCATACTCTGTCACAAGGCTATTCAGACTATGTATTAACACAGCTTTCATCCTTTAAGTTAAAGTTTAGATTAAATTTTGCACAATTATAGTACACTGTATTTTTCATATTTTTGTTTGATTTCTTTGAACACTCTCATGTCCATCTGAACAGAGAAAGTCAGTTGAATGCGGTGAAAATCTGAATTAAAATTAACATGTAAAAGTCCCATGAGTAACGTGCAAGGCTACACACACATAGCTGAAAGGAAGTTGATCTTTCTGTCTTACAATGACTAACTTTGCATAGTAATATTAATATATTTATTAATTTCTCTCGGATGTAGCAAAATAATATAAAAGTGAGGCTCTGCTTTGTAGTGGTGTAACATTACATTCTGCATGAACAGATTTGTCTAATTCCATCAGCAGATAATTACAGTAAATGGTGTATTCTGTAGGCAACCCATAGCTAATCATTTTTTTTTTTAATACTTTTGCTCTGAAAAGCACTTGTATGCTTGCATAAAATACGAGCATTTGAATTGGTTTGTACATCAATTATGAAATATATAGAAATTGTGTTCAATATGTTATAAATATAACTGGTTTTTGAACATTTCACTCTGATATTTGTGGTCACAGTCATTCTGCCATTTTAGCCAGAAAGAAGGTTACTTTATTTCATTTGGGGGATGAAAAAGCACTGTACATCTTATCCAGCTGAAATGAGGCAAGCTTCATGCAGGAACACGTTCAATCAACACTCCCACTATTTGTTGTTTATTTCTGTGCTGGAATTGGTGAGTGCTAATTAGTGAGCAGACGAAGCCTCTCAAATTTACCTTTTCTAATTTTCCTAGAGATTTTATTTAGATATTATTTTCTCTAAAATATTAAAGCAACAAATAAGAAAAGATTCACAAAAAAAATATTCCAGAGCTTACTGGCAATAGCCATGTCTTCTTTATTCATTTTAACATACGTTCAAAAGGTTGCTGACAGCTTATGCCCGATAAGCACATTTGCAGCATGATTTAAATACCGTTAGTGAACTTCACAAATGCATGCAGCTGTAGTGCCAAGGTCACCATCAGCGTTAGGAAGGAGGCCTCTGAATTACAAATGTCTGGACTCTTCCCAAACCTCTCTGTTGATACATTTAGCATTTCACCCCTCAAGCGGCTCAGTAAAATACTTGACTTCTTCAATAAAACATGAAAGAAATGCAGTTTTCAAAACCATCTTACTATCTGTCCTGAGCATTTCTTAATCGGTTCATTGTCTCTAAGAACTCATATACTGTACACTGGATATGTGTGTCTCTGTTTAGGATACACTAAGTGACATAAATAATGTAGCTAGCAAAATAAACTATTTTGCATACAACATAACTTAATGATTAACAAGCTCAATTTGAAACTACAAGTTGCACAGTTAAAATTAAAATAAACAACATTTTAGGAAATAAAACAAAGATACTCAAAGGGGAGAATGACTATAGTGGTTTCTACTGCTACTGAAATAGCAGTAGAAGCCAGAAGTATTAAACTTCTTCCCCTATGTCTTCCTACATCTTTTAAACCAGATTCTATTTCTGTCTCTCACCACTGAAGGACAATAGCACTCCTCACTCTTACTTCTTGACCAAATCATCTTGCCTATGATGACGCTTTTCCACTTGCTTTTGGAGTTACACACTGATCTGCCTTTTTGTTTAACTAGAGAGAACTCTAAGTATTAGGTGCCTGGTATTCCATAACCACGTCAAGAAAACATATGAGAACTGTTTATACCAACTGCTATTGAAATATAAGCCCTACTGTACATTTACTCCAGAGTGAAATGGATTTTAGGCGAAGTATGATAAGCTTTCCACTCCAGACACACAATTGACTACTCACCTTAAGCAAATCCCTAGTATTCAAAACACAGGGGTTGTCATGTAGCTTGAAGTCTCCATAAGTCTCCACTGATAATCATAAGTTTGGATAACCCAGAACAAAGTTATAATGGAATACTCAAACTGATTGCTAGCCAGAGATGGGAACTCGAGATATTACAGCTCCCAGAAGGGAAGACAGAGAAAAAGAACAGCATGAGAACACCTAAGCAACAATGATGAAACAGAGCAGTTTAAACAAATCATGAGAATGTGTAAATAACAAATTGGGGCATAATTTGCAATGTAAAAGTGAAAAGCGAGAATACAGTGCATCTTAAATTGAAGGAAGCCACACTAGAAATGAGAAAGAAATCCCATCCAAAGCTGAGTATGTGCAAGGAGGGAAACATAAAAGTGAAATTGCCACTGAGTTTTTGATTTTACAAGTAAGGCATTTTAGGAAAATAAGAGTGGCTTATATGAATGAATTTAGAGTGAAGGCAACAACCTACTCAAGGAAGAAAGCAATTTCTAAAAAAAATTACTTGTTTGGAAGGAGAGAGTAAACAGATATTGAGATTCTATTAGGTTTTTCTTCTGCAGTTTACTATTGTCCTGTGTGAAGACTGTCATTTGCAAGATTCTTCTGGAGTTAAGATATTATGCATATATAATAAACTCATACCTAATGTTTTACAGGTACTGTAACAAAGTTATTAGAGATTTGAGATATGATAGTATCCATCAGATATTAATTAATGAAAAAATAAAAAAAACAAAACCCAGCTAACAAATTTGGGCTCAGATGTTTAGACTTATGGGGTCAGGCTCCGTCCATTATTTAAATTGATCATTTAAAACCAAAGTGAATGAAAGAACAGCTCCCTATCACTCAAATCCACAATTTTTGTGACAGTCTGATTTAGTTAATAAGTTTATCTGGCTTTCTGTATTTAAACTACTTCTGTTTTTCATCTCACTGCAGGTGCCAGACTTTTTCTGAACAAATGATTTCACTCTTATGACTGTGTCTTCCTAATGCTTATATTGGAGGCTGAAACTGATTGCAGAACATATAATGGTAATACCAATCTACTCTTGTCTCTCAGCGCCTCAGCTTTAAAGGCTGATGTCTAATATAAATGTGAAGTGACTACAAGGAGCAAAATTGTGCTTCAAGGAGGCGATAGGGTTAGGGTGGTTGAATTGCCAATCCCTTTTACAAACCCAGTAACACTAAAGTGCTGGCTAGTGATTCATTCAGCTCTACAACGAATTACTTATTTCTAACCTTTCCATTCATAGTTGTTGTCGGTGGTGTTGGATTCTAGGAATCCTTTAGTACAACATGTCAAATTTTACAGCTACTGTAAAGGAGATAAATAAAGATTATTACTAAAAACTGAGGCAGTACTAAAAGCAAAAAGTCTTTGTTTTGTGTATAGTACCACAACAAGTAGAAATTACAAATGAAGTATGCTATTCTATTTGTGGGCTAATAGAATGTGTTTGGACTTTTCGGTCTCTAAAAAATCTAGAAGGAATACAAAATCATCATCTCTTTTCATTTTGACTGTGAAGTAAATGTACCATAATCAACTCACAGTAACAAGCCTGACTTCAGATTAGTTTTATGAATTCTTGTTAGTTTTTGACAAGAACAAAATTCCCACCAAGCACAATGGAAGAAAAAATTAGAAAGAAAGAAAATTTCTGACTTTGCAGTTACAGTCACAGTGAGGCAACATAAAGGAGACCCAGCGGTGTTTATTGACACACTTTCACTAAATACGCTGTTGGCTGAAAATACTCAGTGTTAGCGTATCAGAGAAAGGATGCACAGCATTGTTCATAATGCCACTGGTTTGTTTTAATTATCTCCTTTGCTACTATATCTAGAGGATCCAGAGTGTGTCCCATAACTGAGCTCGTCCTTTTAATTAACTTAATTCAGTTGCCCTCTCCGTGATGTGACGTGACCAGTCCAGCTCACCAGAGTGTAACAAACTGTACTGGTTTCTTACATAGTTCCTCTATGTTCCAACCTCTTCATTAATGTGAAACCCCAAGTTGGATTTGCTGTTGTTAAGGTGAAGACAATTCTATTATGTGAAAACAGAGTCAGGATTTACATTAGCATTATTGTTAATTAAAAAGAATTAATTTGCCATTTTAAGGAATGGGCATGAAAATGACAAGGGATAACAAACCTTGGTTCTGTTGAGGACATCTTCCAAAGACACTTCATAATTTCAGAAATAAAGTGCCTACAGTCACACAGTGGTCAAGACTGAACATTTGGAAGCAGAACCTAAAATTTGAATTAAAAAAATTAAATATAGATAAAAGAGGTTTTTTTTTTAAAAAAAAAAATATTGGTAAACATCTATTGTACCTCTTGGCAGTATGACTTCGAGGTAAAGGTACTAAATCCCGACCATGCCACAGTTAAGTTTACTATTTTTATTATTTTAAATTGTAATTTTTTTGCACTGCACATTTTATAATATACGTACCCCCCCACCATAACCCCCTCCCCCCACAGTGATAACATTGGAGGTCAAACAGCAACAGGAAAGGTCCCAGTGTTGGTGTTTCAATCATGTAATGGATAATTAATTCCTAATTAGAGTGTAATTAATTATGTTGTTTACTACATTTTAGAATTATTTATAACAATCATTTTCAAATAGCATGAGACAATATTGTTTGATTGGCTTGTTTTTTGTTTAATGGCCATAATTAGTCAATGGCAGCACAAGCAATAGCTCTTGTCAAATATTTAAGTCATATGTACCCTAGCAAATCCTTTGTGGCCTTAACTAAGCCTCATGGGGCAAGAGCAAAGGGCCACTGCAACTCCCAGACTCTGTTATTCCTGCTGGTCCTCCCCACAAGCCGTAATTCCACAGGGTATGCTTACACATCATTTCATTTGCATGGATTAAACATAGTGCTTTATATGCAACAAATTGAAGTTTTGCTTTTGGAACTTTCCAAATTTTTTTTTTTTTTTTTTTAAATATTTTTAGCCCACAATTGGTTGAACCCACTGATTCAGAACACATGAATGCAGAGGTCTGACTGTACTGTATTACATTTAGATTTTAATATTATATCCTGTGGACGCTAGAGGTCGCTGTTGCCCCGTTGAACCCACCAGACAGACGTCCTATACACACTTGTAAAAACACCAAGAAGCTTTTAATAATAATTTCTTCAATAATAGTGCCCAAAGCACCACACCTCCACAGTTCTTCAATAATTAATACAATTAACAATCCTCCAACTCCCAGCAGCTCCGTCACACTACCACACAACTCTGGCTCAGGCTGCTGGGGTTTCCCACAGTCCTTTTAAAGTCTATGACCCGGAAGTATTTCTTCTCCGGGTCAACTCCACATCTTCCTTCATCAAGTGCCTCGAAAGTACTGCAGGTTTCTGTCCTCGTGACCCCGAAGCACTTCTGGGGTCGTGTAATCATAAAAGTCCCTGGGTTCTTGGCGAGCTCCCCCTGGCGGCACCCAACAGGGCTGAAGAGACAGACTCCATGTCCCATGCTGCCCTGTGGGAATCCGAGAAGCCATTTCTATCCAGGGGAGCTGCCATCTAGCATTCCGGGGGATGTAGTGTCCTGTAAAGGCTGTTTTTTCCAGTTGAGGGACGTCTTGTCCGGACTGAAATGCGGGCCGTCCCTCACAATCCTTATTAAAATATCAACTTAACTCTTATTTATATGTAAAACATAACGTACGTTTGATACAAACACATTCTAAGCATGTCTTGCTAATGCCAAGTTAACTGGTTATAGAATGGCACACTAAGTATGGCAGTAAAACAAGAACAGACATGCACATGGTCCTTGAAAATGTTGGAAATGTAGGAAAGAGGGCATGAATGATCACTCAGTGAATTAATAATCAGTTTTGCCATTAGCAGTTCTACTAATTATTAAACACAGTTAACAAGTTAACCACAAAGGAGGACATTAAATTGATGTAGGTTGACTAAGGCGTCTGTTTCATTTTCAAGCCAGGATGCAACAAATATGAGACCTGTATAATTTAAAAACGAGGTTTATTCAACACATTTGAGTCTACATTACACACTTTCACTGCTGTAATTTAAACTAGACTTACTTTCAACAAATAATCCAAGCAAACTTGCTGGAGTAATACAAACTAATTTATGGCATAAAGATAACAGAAGATGGATACATGCAAGTATATACTGTATATAAAAGGTGGTATTGGTTTACTCTAAGCTAGTCTATACTGGCTTAATTCTCCTTCAGAACAATTTATGTGTGTGTGAGTGTATGTGTGAGACACTACTCTGAACTTTCTTACAGGATTTAGGATGAGAAACAGTTGGAACTTATCCTTCACAAGATTATTAGCTGGCTTAATCCTATCTATTAAATTCAAATTAATAGTTCTTGGAATCAAAGTAAGGTGTATGTATGGTCTGACATAAGCTATGATTTATTCCTTTCTTAGTTGGCTTTTTTCAGACACTTGGAAGAATCTTTAGCCTATTCCATTTCTGTATTCTAGGAGCTCGTCTCCTTCTTCATCTTACTCACACAATCTGGTTAGGAGCAGTACTGCAGGTTCTCTTTTGAGGTTCAAAAACACCACGTTGGTCCTCATGTTGCTAGCCAAGTTATGTCTGAAGGGTCAACTAGTGATAAGTAAGCACATATTAACAAAGTGAATGGGTAGCTTTACATATGGTCTTTCTCTGCTTCAGCACGACCTGACTTTAGCAAGTGCTTGGGGTGTGTGTGTGTGTGTGTGTGTGTGTGAGCACGCCCTGTGGTGGGTTGGTGCCTTGCCTGGGGTTTGTTTCCTGCCTGGCGCCCTGTGTTGGCTGGGATTGGCTCCAGCGGACCCCCATGACCCTGTAGTTAGGATATAGCGGGTTGGATAATGGATGGATGACATTACTCATCCTACTTCTGTTATGGGCGATCTTCAGTTTTTCCAATCCAGCCCCAGTTACCCTTTGGAGTAGAAGGGATTGCTCATTGTTGCGGGCACACTCTGCTCAGGGACATTAGAATTACTTCTTGCCCAGCTGAAGGTATATAAAGGATGGACAAGCAGATGCTGGAGGTCAGCAGCAGTTATATCCACCTCAGGTGACAGTGGGCCTCCCGAGATATCCCAGTATGGGCACCCAAAGTGGTACATGGTAGATGGAGTTCGGAAGTACAACTCTATCAGGCTCTCTGGGTGCTGTTAGAGGGTGCCTTTGGCGGAGGACTTCCCTGGTTTCCCTATAACCCAGAAGTGCTTCCAAAAGGACAACATGGTGCCAGAAGCATTCCAGGCGCCACTTGAAAAGAGCCTGTCAGCTCAGTTGGATGAGTCACTGTTGGGAAGCAGGAGATGACACTCAACAAGAGAAGCAGAAAAGAGAGAACAAGATTCACTGGCTTTGTAATTGTCATTTGGTTATTTTTGCATGTTTGGTGACTCATTTTGTGAAATAAAATCTTTTATTTGAACCTGGGACTGTGTTGGATTCTATTGTGTCTGAGGTTTGGAGCTCAATGGCATCCAACTGTGGTTACAGGAGGTACAATTTGTCAATGAATGTGTCCCTTGTAGGGGTAAACTATTTTTTGTTAAAAGCCTTAGTCATTATATTGCAGTATTAATTCTAACATACAATATATGTGTATAGTTCATGGGAGTGATTTGGTAAGATTACAATTCTGCTGTCATTACCAGTTAGGCTGCCAGAACAAGTACAGACTCTGCCTTTGCAAGCAGCCTATATGAACATATAGACTCAAATGTATCTATCTGGTATGTTTTTTTTAACTCTGTTTTGCCAGCACAGCTTTTCTCTAGCATCACAAAATGAGGTCAGATGATTAAACAAATAAACAATGCAGTTTTGGGGTGAATGAGTTACAGCTATCTAATTTTTACTTGTGGATCAAATATTTATAGTCAGAATACATTCACTGATCCAATCATTAACCAGGCAAAGTAAAATAAATTCAGAGTCTAGCTATCACTCTCTAAATATTCAAACTTGAATTCTACAATTAATTTCACTGAAAATGATGGATTACCTTTGAGATTTATATTACTTAAACGATCTTAATGCACATGTGGAAGGTAGAAGGGATAGACAGTTTACAGTGTTGTATTGCTAATGGATATCATGACTTCTTTTGTCTCAAGTTTGGAAATAATTGTTAAAGGTTATGTCTCTAGAAAATACATTAGACCTTTTATAACAATTCTTGGCAGCAATGTAATGCAAATAGTATGAAATAAATGATGACACACTGGTATACCAATGTCAGGTTGAGAGTTAGGCATAATGTGTAAACTTGGAAATGCTTTTGCTCATAGTCAGATTCTAGCTGAACAGATGATTGCTTTCTTCTGCTCTAAAAAGGTATTTCACAACTTCTTTGACAGCCAGTAATCAAAGCAGAAACCTTGACAATATTAAAAAAGTGACTAGTTGAGATATTGGGACAGCCTTGCTATAAGCTGAACAAACAAGCTTAATTAACTGAATGGTCTTCTCTCTTTTGTCAAATTTCCTTATGTTCTTATATAGAGAAAAGCCTTTCGTGTAAAATTATGACAACAACCAGGGATTGGTCTCGTCCGATGTGAGAGATGGACATCTGAAGTGGAGCTCCGCTAGCAGCGGTGTTATTTTTTATATTATTTGCTTATTATCCTGAGATATCCTGTATTTATTCAACCCAAGTGGACTGCTACAGTATATATGTAAGCATATATAAACATGGCCAGCAAGAAAGGGTGTCCGAAAGAAAAGAAAACTAAAGCTGCACCCAAGCCAAGATCAGCAAGCCCTAGCTCAAGATACGGCCTTTCAGAGAGAGACCTGGAACAGCTGGGCGAAAGTACAGACTCTTCGGGACCAAGGCCCGCTACATTGTCGCCGGCTGAGAGTGAAAAGGGGAGCGAATGTATGATCGGGAGTGCAGATCTCGATAGCTCGCTGATCGGAGAACACCTGAAACTGGAAAGGGCCTTACTGTCCGCAATCTCAATTACTCCACGCGAACCGGGAATAGCTGGGGCACCGGATACAGTAGAGCCTGACGCTTCACCTACGGTACAAGAAAGCACAATTAAAATGTCTAAACTGGAGGTGATGCTCGCTGAGATCGTACAAGATATAAAGAAAACCGAGAAGGCAAATGAGAAAGCAAGGGCAAAGGCACAGGAGAGGCTGAAACAAAAGTTGCTGGAATTGAAACAGGAATGGCAGCAAGCAAACGAAACGCAACGGCTGATGCTGCAACAGGCAAATGAAAGGCTGCGACAAGAAATGCAAGTGGAAATGCGACAGGTGCTGGGTAAAATTGAAATGCTTGCTGATCAATTGGAGGATCTCAAGGAGACATTCACGACTAGGATTGAATTAGCCGAAAATTTAGCTACCAGTGCTGAAGAAAAAGCAGAAAATGTCAGCTCTGAATGCAAAAAAACTCAGAGACAGACTGGCTGCTTTGGAAGATGGAAGTAGAAGGTATAACGTCGGAATTGAAGGTCTGCCTGAGAATCGAGAAAGTTCAAACCCGGTGAAATTCGCTGCTGAACTTTTTTCTAAAATAATCGGGGATGACTTTAAAGCAGAATCTGAGATAGCAGCAGCTTACCGCGTACGCGGATCAAACACCGTTAGACCCAGACCAAGGTCTTTTATAGTTCGTTTTGAACGATTATCATTTAAGCTAGAGGGGATGGCACTCCTCAGAAACAATGAAGATATTACATTTGAAAATAACCACATTCGTATTTTTCCTGACTTCTCTCCAGCAACAGCTACTAAACGCGCAGCCTTCTACAACATCAAACAGCGGTTACGGCAAGCCAGCGTCAAATACAGCCTCTTATATCCGGCAAAACTTAAAGTAGAATGGCAAGGTCATTTCTATGTCTTCGCTAGCAAGGAAGAAGCAGAAAAGGAATTAAGAAAGCTGATCCCGGGACTATTCTGATACATAATAGTGAGTCATGGCGGTAAATGATAAAGCAAGGATTAATAATCTACTGTCTGATCTATTCGTTTTAAAATACGGGTTTTTATCAGCATATATTCTCATTTATTCTCATTATTACTTAGTATTACTAGGGCACTATCTGTTTATGTTTTATTGTGCTTAATTACTTTTTCTTTCCTTTTTTTTTTTTCTTTCTAATTACTTCATCTCTACCCGAAACGAGACTGTTCAATATCATACCCTTGGTTTATTGTTATTGCTATTACTGCATTAAGACTTGTTATGCTTATTTTGGACACATCTTTAACACCATCACTCGGGTTTATTATCTGGGTGTATCATCTTAATGCACTAAAATTGCTGAAGACTATATATATATTTTAAGTGCAAAATTCTTTTTTTTTCTTTTTTTTTCTTTTTTAAAGACTATATTGGTAACAGATATCTCTATCTTTTAACCCTAAAGCGCCGCTGCATTGGGGCTTGTTTTGCTTTGGACGTGCTCTGTCTCTGGGTATGTCAGAGGACTGGGACTGCGTGAAGTGGGTTTTAGCCTCACTTGGGGAGGCAAAAAGGGGGGGTGGGGGGTTAAGGGGGGGAGAGAGAAAGAGAGCAGGCTTGATCTATACCTAATCTATCCTATTAATCTTAATAATTATAACTACCAACGTAATAATAAGCTGCATGGCAACAACTCTAGGGGAAATAGGAAATTAAGGCCGAAGCTGTCTCACTTCCAGTTAAGACTATAAAATGACATCAAAAACTCAGAATCAGTGTCTCCATGACAGGACAGTTAACTTCGTAAGCTGGAATGTTAAAGGCCTGAATCACGAATTAAAGAGAAAGAAAGTACTCTCTCACCTAACAGGTCTAAATGCTAAAATAGTATTTTTACAGGAGACCCACTTACTAAGCAAGGATCAGTTCCGGCTGCAAAAAGACTGGACTGGCCAAATGTTCTATGTATGAGAACTCCCACCCCTCTAGTTTTCTTTGTAAAACTAGAATAGAACAGTACCATTTGTAGCATCAGATGTAGTATTGGATCCTGAAGGGAGATATGTAATGGTCATGGGAGACTTATCTAACTGTAAAATGATTTTGATAAATGTTTATGCACCTAATGTTGATGATAAGGAATTTATACAAAATTTATTTGCATCCATTCCCAATCTGAACTCTCAAAGTTATAATGGCGGGGGACTTCAATTGTGTTCTAAATCCACTTTTAGATAGGACTTCCTCCACAGGGGGAACGGCATCTAACTCCGCAAAGATAATCACAAAGTTTATAACTGATCACAACTTATCAGACCCCTGGAGGTTTTTAAACCCAAATTCAAGAACATATTCTTTCTACTCACCAGTGCATCATTGTTACTCAAGGATTGATTACTTCTTTATAGACAATAACTTCTTGCCTATGATTAAATCTTGCGAATACGATGCTATTGTTATTTCTGACCATGCACCTATGATCTTGGAGCTAAAATTACTAAGCCCCATACACTCACCCCGCAGATGGCGCCTCAACCCGCTTCTATTAGCTAACGAGAATTGTACGGAATTTATATCCAAACAAATCAAATTCTTTCTAGAGACAAATACATCACCCGAGATCTCTGCAGGAATACTCTGGGAAACTCTTAAGGCCTTCTTAAGAGGTCAGATTATCTCATATCTTTCCCAAAGAAATAAATCCGAAGCCAAGAAAGTAGCAGAGATAAAAAGCGAAATTACTAAAATAGATGAACACCACGCCAGACTACCAAGCGAGACTCTACATAGGAGGAGGCAGGCTCTACATTCAGAATTAAACCTCTTGACAACTAAAGAAACTGAACAACTAATCTACAAATCCAGACATCATTATTATGAACATGGAGAAAAAGCTAATAAGCTTTTAGCTCAAAAAATTCACAAGCAAGAAGTGAGCAAGGCAATCTCGGTAATCACCAACACGAACGGAGATAAATATAAAAAAATGCACTTTCGGAGACTACTATAAATCCCTATATACTACTGAGTTTAAAGAAGACAATACACAATCTAATACATTTCTAGATACATTACAGATACCACAAATAGACGCTTTTAGTGCGGAGGAACTTGATAAACCTCTGGCGTTATCAGAATTACTAGATGCTATAAAGTCACTCCAAGGCGGGAAAGCAGCAGGCCCTGATGGCTACCCTGCAGAATTTTACAAGAAATTCTCCACTCAGCTAGCTCCCCTCCTATTAGCAACATTACCAGAAGCCAGAGATAACCAATCTCTTCCACAAACCTTTCGCCAAGCACTAATCACTGTCTTTCCAAAACAAAATAAGGACTTATTACAATGTGCATCATACAGACCAATTTCACTTCTGAATAACGACGTTAAAATACTCTGTAAAATCTTAGCCAGAAGGATGGAGAAAGTGCTCCCCTCGGTAATATCACAAGACCAAACTGGATTTATTAGGGGCCGGCACTTATCTTCAAATCTTCAACGCCTGTTTAATGTAATATACTCACCAAGTAAATCAAACACCCCAGAAATATTATTATCATTCGATGCAGAAAAAGCATTCGACATGATTGAATGGAAATACCTTTTTACTACATTGGAGAAGTTTGGGTTTGGCCCAAACATTTGTGCATAGATTAAATTACTTTATACTAACCCAGAAGCTTTAGTTTGCATCAACAACATTTGCTCAGACTACTTTAAACTAGAACGTGGCACTAGACAAGGATGCCCCTTGTCACCGCTTCTGTTTGCGATTGCCATTGAACCACTGGCAATACATTGTCGAAATACTGATTAGATAAAGGGGATTAGCAGAGAAGGACTGGAACAGAAAATCTCATTATATAAAGATGACATGGTACTGTATATACCAGACCCAGAAAATTCTGTGCCTGCAGTCTTAGCAGCACTCACAGAATTTCAAAAGATCTCTGGTCTCAGAATTAATCTGAATAAAAGTGTACTCTTTCCAGTGAATTCTCAAGCATATAATATTAGTTTAGGTACCCTACCTTTTATCATTGCAGAACAGTTTAAATACCTTGGAGTAAACATCACAAGTAAACATAAAGCTCTTTATCAACAAAATTTCGCCATCTGCATGGAAAAAATTAAACAAGACTTGCATAGATGGTCAACCCTTCATCTCACACTAGCTGGAAGAATTAAAACTGTTAAGATGAATATTCTTCCTAAACTCCTTTTTTATTTCAAAACATCCCAATATACATTAATAAATCATTCTTTAGGCAATTAGATTCAACAATAACCTAATTTATTTGGAATTCAAAACATCCACGCATCAAAAGAGCGACCTTACAAAGACAAAAGGAAGAAGGCAGCATGGCTCTACCTAACTTCCAGTTTTATTACTGGGCAGCAAATATACAGGCGATAAGAGCCTGGACACAAATAGAAGAACATACACAGGCTTGGACCGCAATAGAAGTAAAATCCTGCAGTACTTCTTTGTATTCCTTGCTCTGTGCTCCAATAAACACACGCTATCGGCAATATACAAATAACTCAATTGCGCTCCACTCACTTAGAATCTGGAACCAATGTAGAAAGCATTCTAAGCCGGAGAAGCTTCTATCTGTGGCACCACTGCAAGAGAACCACCTCTTTCAACCTTCACAAACATATGCAGTTTTTAATATCTGGAAAAAATTTGGAATTAACTTGCTTAGAGATCTTTATATAGACAACGTCTTTGCTTCCTATGAACAATTACATTCCAAATTTAACATTCCAGCTACACATTTCTTTCACTATCTTCAAATCAGGAACTTTGTTAAACAGAACCTTCCAGATTTTCCTCATCTTCCACCCTCATCCATGCTGGAAATAATATTGCTCAATCTCAAGGACTTAGACTCCATCTCTACAATATATAAAATCATTTTACAATTCCTCCGTTTCAAAGATCCAAGAGGACACTGGGAAAAAGATCTCTCAATTAATATATCAGAAAAGGAGTGGAAAGTAGCAATGCAGAGAATTCACTCGAGCTCCATATGCGCAAAGCATACAATTATATAACTCAAAATTATATATCGAGCACATCTGTCTCGACTAAAACTCTCCAAAATGTTTCCAGGGCATGATCCAACCTGTGAACGTTGCAACCAAGTACCAGCATCACTAGGTCACATGTTCTGGGCCTGCAACAAATTAACATTATTGTGGACAAAATTTTTTAATTACCTTTCAGATAGCCTTAGACTCACAATCCCTCCTAACCCATTAACAGCTGTGTTTGGGGTTCTTCCAGAGGGTCTTAAAGTGGAGAAAGACAAACAAATTGTGATTGCATTCACTACACTTTTGGCACGTAGACTTATTCTCATAAACTGGAAGAACCCAAACTCTCCTCTTTTAAGTCAGTGGGAAACCGATGTGTTATATTATTTGAAATTGGAAAAAATCAAATACTCAGTTAGAGGATCCGTACAGACTTTTTTCAAAACATGGCAGGACCTAATCAGTAATATTTTAAAAATAAGTTCATGAACCATAGAGAATTTAATAATTTAGGTATGATTAAAAGCTGTAAAAATTTTTATGCCGTTTGGCTTGCTCTCTCTCTCAAGGGTGGGGATCGATCTGTTCTTGACTCTATTTTTCTTTTTGTAAAAACTTGATTGCTTTGTATGGAGTGCAATAAAATTAATAAAAAAAAAAAAAAAAAAGACAACAACCATACCTTAAGACAAAATTAATCTGATATTTTCCAGTCATCCATAAAGTTCAAGATTATTATAGTTAACGAAAACTAAAATCAAAACTGAAACTATTAATTAAAAAAAAAAACATTTTCATAAACTGAAATAAACATAACCAAAATGAAAAATTAAAACTAAACAAAACTATTAATAGAAATGACTAACTGAAATAAAATAATTTATTAAAAATATTTTTAGTTTACGTAACTACTGGACTTATGCAAGGGCTAACCTGAGCTACAGGGGCCCTGAAATTAATTTCCCCTCCTACACGCCCTTTCAAACCGCCAACCGGCAAGGTATATCCTGTGAATAGCCCATTCAGTATTTGCAGAACAATTGCTACACGAGTTGCCGCTATAATGCTGGGTGAAAAAAATTGAACTGAGAATCAACATCAAATTTGACGTGAAATTGAACAAAACGGCCACAGACATTTATGACATGATAAAAACAGTGTATGGTGATAACAGTTTGTCTCACATACAAGTTTTTGAGTAGCACAAACTTTTCAAGGAAGGACAAGAAAATGTGGAAGACGTTCAACGCCCAGGTCGAAGGGGGGGGTGGGTGCTTCACCAAGACAACATTCCCAAGCACAATGCTTTTTCCATAAAGCAGTTTTTGACTGACAAAAAACTTCCTCTCCTCGATCATCCTCCCTATTCGCCCAATTTAACTCCCTGTGATTTTTACTTGTTCCTGAAAATCAAAAGTGACCTGAAGGGAACACATTTTTCTTTACTGGATGGAGTGAAGACAGAAATGGCAAGCCTGTTAAAGAGCCTCAAGCAAGAAGACTTCCACCACTGTTTCAATCAATGGAAGATACGTATGGAACGGTGTAGAAATCAGTAGGAGGAGTATAGAGAAGGTGAAAATGATTAGAATGCTGTAATTCATCAATAAATATTTTTTTTTTTACCAATTCGGTTATTTTTGTGTCTCACCTCGCATACAGTATATGTATTATAAATAAAAGAGAAATATCTTTGTGAAATAAAAACTAAATTAAAAATAAAAATAAACGATGAAGGAAAACTAAAACATAAAAAGGCAAAACTATAATAACCATGATTATAACAGCTGCAAAATTAAAACCAAAAAGGTAGATGATGATTAAATAATGTATAATGACTATTGTAACACACATGCGATTGGGAGACAGCTAAAGGGCCTGAATGATAGTAATTCCACACCAGACCAGGGGGAACGGCGAGGTGCACTAAATGTCTCTCTTAATCCCTTGCAGACCATCCACACGAAATCCCGCATGGCTCCGGCACCACTGTTCAGTTCTGTTGTGGACTCCTATCTGTGAACATCTCTCATTCATCTAACCATTTTGCAGCCAAGGCACAAATATACAGGTGGCTGCCCCAAACCTTTCTTGATGACTTTGTGTTGTTTTGTGACGCTATGATACAAACATTATTGTTAAGAATGGCTAAGATGACTTTTGCCAGAGTGAAAATCCAAGGGTTTGCATTCCTGTCCCATTAAAATCTAGTGAGTTCTTATGATATATACTGTACTAAACATGGTCTAAATTTTAGCAGAATATACTTGGAAGAAATAATAGTGATTCATGTCTCAGAATGGCATATTTGCAGGGTCATGGACACAATATACTGATGGGTGGAGACATCAACCTGACATGACAGGCAGCCAGTGGAATGAGGCAAGTCATGGGAGAAAATAATATTACTGATGATCTTAGGGGAAATGGTATGAGAGAAGCAACCAAACACTGTATTTGAAGAGGAGAGACAGTGAGAAGAACAAAGAATAGTAACAGCAATTGAAAGTCAAATTATGCTTGACAGTTCTTGGCCCCATTGTACCATGGAGGTAGGCAAGGTCAGGGATGTGCAAAGTCAGTCCTGGTGGGTTGCAGGTTTTTGTACCAACCTAGTTGCTTTATTAGAAAACAATCCTCGTCAATAATTTAATTTCATGGCTTGTTAGTGCTTTAACTTTGCGATGTCAGATCATTCTCTTATCCTAGATTTTTTTTCCTTTGCAAGGATATCATCCTCATTATTTGAAGTCTAAAATGGATGAGTAATTCTCAGTCCTTCATTTTTTCTCTTCACTTTTTTTTTCCTTCCCAGCATTTGATTAAATCAAATAGTGCACAATAAATGCGCAATACACACACACAGGTGTAAATGGAAACAAGCTAAATGGAAAAATGCTGGTTTCTTTTGTATTTGCATCTTATTGCTAATAAGAAACAATTAAAAACCAAGAAAACAGCTGTTTAAGACTAAAATAAGCAATAAGCGTTCCAAATCTTAAAGAGCAAAGCAACTAAAATGAAGCAGAAGTGTTACTTGAGAAATGAGTGGTTCTTATTAAGCATTTGGGTTGGTACAAAAACCTGTCGCCACTGCAGTCCTCCAGGAACAATTCTGCCCACCCCTAGGCTAGGTTATTCCTGAGGTATGTCCTTAGAAATTAACAATGCATTTGCAGAATATAAACAATGATCTTCATACTAAAAAACTATTAAAAAATATTTTGAACATTTAAGTTTCAGAGTTTTAAAGTAGACAAACATTTTAATACCAAATTTGTGTTTTGAGTAAGCACTACCTTATTAGCATCTGCATTATGTTCGTCTTTCCTTTCAAAGAATGCAATCAGCCATACCATTATTCTAAAACTCAGAAAAATAATTAAAATATTTCAGATGAAGAACTATTTATGCACACTGTGTATTTAAAGGCTAATGGTAAATAAGATGCTCATTCATCTGAATCAGTGTTTTGAACTAAATGAGAATCTGAGAGATGAGTAGATGAAGAATTCCCAAAAGACAAATGTGTCTCCAATTAGAGCCATTTTCAAATCACCACTATTTTAAATACATCTCTGAACTGTGTATGCATAATGAAGCAAAGGCATTTTCGTAGCATCAGTTCTTCTATAAAAACCAAGATCACTTCCAGACATGAACCACACTAACTAAACCTGTTTTGAAGGATTTACATCATCAATTTCTTTTTTCTGTCAGACCAGGTTTAAACATCTGCCATCTAACAAGCTCAATTCTACCTGTCAGAAGACAGGAAGCCATTTATAATGTCATGAATATTTTGACAGAGCTGGATCTCTCAAGTGTATCATACTTTCTCCTTTGCACGCATGCTGCTACCAGATGAATTGCACTTTTGTAATTTAACAATGTGAGCAAGCAACACAGTATACAGCCTCAAAGACTCAATTACAGTTTCTGAAACTGTCTAGCACATGGGTAGCATTGCTGTCAGATAAGTTCATGTGCAAAGGTGCACTACCATTATAATGAAACTTGGTTGACAGTATTATCATCTTTATTGTAAATGTTATGTGAAAAGGATGTAGAAGACAGCCCCTCCCCTCATCTATATAATCGAGTTCTTTGAATAATTTTTCAGTATAAATAATATAGAATATGCAGAATACAGAATTTTAGAAATTAAACAACAATCCAGAGGCACACATTATAGCAGCTGGAAACAATTTGCAGGTGTTTGACAATCACTGCAATTTAACAGTAAATCTCACTAAATTAGGTAATAATTCCTAATGTTAAAATGAAGTTGGGTGACTGCTAATGTCCAGGTTACATGCCACAGTGATCATTTTCCACTAATATTTTACTTTGATTCTCTGCTTATTTCTGCAGTATTCAAATTTAGAAACTATTGGTTTTACAAGTCATATGCATTAATAGAATCATGACATTTCTTTGAATATGCACAAAAATATCGCATGTATTTAAGAATACAAAGTGGTTTACACACAGCGTGAAACATTTGAAAATTAAAAATGCTAGAGGAGACTTGTTCATTTCTTTAAGAACCGAAGGAAAATGTTTTCCACCTTCTCTTACTTTCACTATTTTCTCTTTTTGTAGCTTCCATTCCTTTCTCATCAGGTCACATGTCTTTTGTTCAAGTCCAGATGTATGCCTCTGATGCTACCCTTCCGCTGGTGATATAAGGCCACACAGCTTTGCTGAATTCACATGTATAAAAAGAACTGCATTGTTAGAAACTGATAGTGACAATTGCAGGTTCAACCTCTGCGTAGTGTTTAATTTTTTTATTATGACTTTGAAATCCACTTTTAAACTTTTTTAACAATATATTTTAATATTGGTTTAGATTTTTGATTTTTTTTTTTTATAACTTTATGATACAGGCCATTAACAATTTTTCTCTAGAGGTTTTCCACCGGTATTTCCTCAGTAGGTTCTGGAACTAATGTACTGGGGAAGAGTTCAATTAAGTACCGAAAAATCATTCTTAGTTGTGAAATCAAGAGTGCAAGATAACTGGCCAGCTGGAACATGACTTATGAGTATATGAGGAGTACATAGTAGTACTTGCCACTGTGAGCTTTACTTAGAAAAAAGTAAGACTGAGTGATATTTTAATCATTAAATTCTAGAAATTTGAATACTGTAAAGTTCTAAATAAAAAATAAAAAAACATCTTAGGATCCAAGTATAGTGTTTGATATGTATAAAGCACTTATTTATGAAAACTAACAAGACACTTGAAGCATAAACTTTGACAAACATTAAAAAATATCTGGATTTAATAATGGTTCATCTTAGCTATTAGCTAAAACAAATGAGCTTGATGGACTAAATGATCTTCTCTCCTTTGTCAAATTTCTTGTATTCTTATGAACATTATGGACCCTGAGAAGAAGGAGATACATAGCACAAAAGTACCAGGCTAAGGTTAGCAGTACCAGAATGAACAAAATAAACGATTGTCAAATTAAAGACATAAAAAAGCAAAGTTCAAATTTAGTAATAATAAAATTGCAAAAAGGTCCTGACCAAATTTGAATCATTACCCATAATTACAATAAATTTCAAAACAAAATGAGTGATTTGTTTATGTCAAACCACATCCACATGGTGTCACTGCCATAAACAATGTGGCCATGGCCATGACAAAAAAGCACAAAATGGTCGTGTCCATGAGAAATAACATTAGCAAGATGGTGTTATAATATTAATATACAGTACACCTCCAAAATTTGCGGGGGTTACGTTCCTAGAGCACCCACGAATTGTGAAAAACCATGACATTTGGATGTGGTTAAAAATGCCTTTTAAATGCCTATTTTTATAGTTTAAACCCTAAATACAGTATGCCCCCAAAGCACTTTAATATTGTTGCAAACTCAGCTTAATACATTGCGAGATATGGCTGGCCATTCATCCCAGCCAATACCCCCAGGCCACCAGACGGAGCCCTCCTTGCAGCATAGAGGTGCCCTGAATGCCAGCAGGGAATTATGGACAGTGGGATTATAATGTACAGCCCTGCTGGATACCAAAGGGGCCGCCAGGAGTCACTGCAGGGAGGCCCACGGATTTATATTTCCTGTATAGTCCGGAAGTATTTCCAAGTCACAGGAACGGAAGAAATGATATACTTCCGGGCTGAAGAAAAAAAGGAGTTTTACCTGACCCGGAAGTGATAGAAAAACCACATGGACTGCGGGACAAACACTTCCGGGTCAAGGACTATAAAAGACTCTGGGAAATCCCAGACGGACGAGCCGAGTTGGGAGGCAGGGTGGCTAAGAGTCTGGGAGATTGGAGGATTTGGATATTGGAGTACTAGCAAAATACCCGCGCTTCGCAGCGGCGAAGTACTGCATTAAAATTTTTATTAAGAAGAAAATTTAACCTTTTTAAACTGAGGGAAAATATGCCAATAATTATTTGTTAAGGATCTCTTTGTATACCACGTTGTCAGTTCGGCCCTCCGGTTGTAACATGACCAAGCTGTGCGCTGAGCTTACTCTTGAGCATGCAACTTACAGTTGGCCATGTGAACAGTAATCTTGTCTCAAATCTCACAGCTTGGATTGCTGCTGTCATAATCAGTTTGAGGTTCATGGTTTGTTTCAATTACGACAGTATTTGCAGGATTTGTTGTGTTGAAGTGACATTTGGCATCTGTCAAGCGTTGTAAGCTTACAACCGGTTTTCATCGATAACTTCACATCCAGCTTTTGAGAGTTTAAACATTCATAAACATCAAAGTGTCCACTACTGAAATCGTCACCTGTGAATGTAAGATGTTTAAGAGGCATTGGCGGTTGTCGAAAGGTGTAAAATATTTGGCCATTTCGGTACACTTGAAAGCACCAACCGAACAATTCAGCGGCAGCCATCAACTCACATGCAGAACCATAGGTGAAGGGCTTAAGCATTTCACTCTTCTAGTGCTCCTGTGTAGCATAATTATCTCCTGTACCGTCATCAGTCCACACCTTGAACCTGTCCCAGTCATTCAATACAAAAGACACAATGTTCTTCCGGATATCAAGAGTGAGCCTGATATGGCCGTGCAATATGTAACACAGAGAATGGAAAAGGTAGGTGCCATCTCCGGGCATGGAAACCACTCGGTAAGTGACAGTTCTTTGATCGATGGTGATTACCTCGATAGACATGGTAATGGGGGTTGGAATGATGAAGGAAATGGGTACCTGAGTAATGTAAAGTAAGTGTAAAATACCTATACAATAACTATAATTGTAATAAACAAACAATAAAACAGCGGAGAAGCCGTGGATTAAACAAAAAGTCTGTAGTTATCAGCAGGGAGACGTGAATCCCGTGGCGAAGCAAGGAAGGGAATGTAGAGACTGGAGCGACGGACGGCCTTATATAGGCAGGCAGCCAACAACGTGGGAGGCGTTGGGATGGGGGACCCAACGCCGCCTCACACGGTGACCAAGCTGCAGGCTATGGACGTATATATGTACGTAAGTAGGATTCAGTTAGCGTTGGGAACCCGGACGTTGTTGACCGTTATGACCGTTACGCGTAGAATTTCGAAATGAAACCTGCTTAACTTTTGTAAGTAAGCTGTAAGGAATGGGCCTACCAAATTTCAGCCTTCTACCTACACGGGAAGTTTGAGAATTAGTGACGTTTGGAAAATTCAATATGGCGGCCGACAGTGGCGTCATACTATCGAAATAAGTACGTACATCGGTTTCGGTTAGCGCAGGGAAGTCACCTACCAAATTTCGTGAAGATGGGGTCAGCCTTCTACCTACACGGGAAGTTTGAAAATTGGTGACGTTGGAAAGTTCAATATGGCGGCCGACAGTGGCGTCATACCATCGAAATAAGTACGTACATCGGTTTCGGTTAGCGCAGGGAAGCCGCCTACCAAATTTCGTGAAGATGGGCCCATAAATAAGAAAGTTCAACATGGCGGACGGTGTCGACCATTATGACCGTTACGTGTAGAATTTCAAAATGAAACCTGCTTAACTTTTGTAAGTGAGCTGTAAGGAATGAGCCTGCCAAATTTCAGCTTTCTACCTACATGGGAAGTTGGAGAATTAGTGATGAGTCAGTCAGTCAGTCAGGGAGGGCTTTGCCTTTTATTATTATAGATTTGGGAGTGGAGGGTGCTTTGTGCACATATTATAATAAATAATAATTATTTGGACTTTTACCTGGTGTCTGACGAGTGGTCTGAGGGTTCAAGGGAGCGAGAAAGCCCGAATCTGTCACAACATTAATACATTGCCTAAAAAATTACCTTTATACATTACCTAAAAACAGAATGTCAAGGTAAACCCGTATACCATTGTCGCAGGCAGCTGGGGGTGAAGCCCAGATGGGACGCCTGAGGGGACCAGAGGAGGGCTAGTGCCTCCTCCCGACCGTGAGGAGGCGACCGCCCTGGTTTTGTTGGTGGCCTCAGGTAGGGGGCTTGGAAGCCCAACCCTGTAGGGGCCCGTGGCCACCGCCAGGCGGTGCCCCGGTGTCAGAAGAACCCTGGAGCCCAGCACTTCCGCCACAGCAGGAAGTGCTGGGGGAAAGAAGAATGGGGACACCCAGAGGGCTTCCGGGTGCGCAGCCGGCACTTCCGCCACACGGGGGCGTGTCCAAGGAGGAGTGCCGGAAGCAGCTGGAGCCCATCCGAGGTGGTATAAAAGGGGCCGCCTTCCTGCATTCGAAAGCAGAAGTCGGGTGGAAGAGGACGGAGCTGAAGAGAGGACTGGAGGCTGCCAGAAGGAAGGCACAAAGGACTGTGAGGCCTGGACTTTGGGGGATCGGTGCTGGAGGCACTGAGACGTGCACTGAATTTATTGTAAATATGGTACAGAATAAACGTGTGTTGGATGAAACAACGATGTCCGTCTGTCTGTGTCCGGGTGCCGTTCCACACCATACAGTACTGTACTGCTATGTCTCCCGCAGTGCTAGAATGTAAAATACCAATGTTACCGCTATACATACTGTAATTCATGCAAGCGCGTTTTCTTTGGTATGCACTGTCGTTTTCTTTGTTCTAAATAGAGTAAATACATAATAAATTTCAATTCATTAAAATACAGTAAAATGTACGGGTACTCACCAATGATAATGATATTGATGATGATGATGTGCAGAACGATGCAGAGGATTTAAAACTCCTTGGGTGGCGCCTCTTCTTCAGGAGGAGTCTATCTTCTGGTGGGGTTTTGTGCTGGCTTTTCTTTATAGGTTTCAGGAACATTGTGATGGGAAGTTGCTACATTGTCTCCTGTAGCAAACTGCTGGTACAATTTCTGTGCTTTCTCACGGATGATGTTACAGTCCAAGGGGATGTTCTTCCTGCAGTCGGTGATCCACAATGCCAAGGCAGATTCCTGCCTGACAATATTTTTATTCCTTACGGTCGTTACCTTTTTGGCACATTCACAGAAACTTACAGATATGGTACTCCAGATCACTGCTTTATTCTTTTTTATCTAGCGAACAGTGCTTTCATTTATGCTGCAGTAGCGCGCCACTATGGCTTTACTTTTTAGCTCCTGGAGCAAATCCAGTAGTTCAACCTTCTCCTGGAGTGTTTTAATCTTCTTCTGGCGCTTGTGCCAGAAGCCTTAAAAGGTACAGGGTGATTCCGCGAAATAGCGTGTGTTTAAGAATAAAAAAATGAATACAATAACAAAATGGAAAACACAAGGACACTCGGCTGGAGTCACATCACAGGGTAGCAATCAATAAGCAGCAAGGAGAAATGAATAACGCTCTTGGATTGGCTACTTT
The DNA here is from genome assembly GCA_026402145.1 of Polypterus bichir lapradei. Lineage (NCBI taxonomy): Eukaryota > Metazoa > Chordata > Cladistia > Polypteriformes > Polypteridae > Polypterus > Polypterus bichir. The sequence continues at coordinate 17,821,432 of JANRMT010062806.1, read as the reverse complement.
CACCATCCCAAACTGTGTTTCCCTCAGTGGTGGTAAACCCACTCACCTAGAGACGCGTCACAGTGCAGCAGTCAATCAGCAGCAAAGAGAAATGAATAACGCTCTCGGATAGGCTACTTTCAACATCCTAAACCGTGTTTCCCTCAGCAGTTGCTTCCTGTTTTCTCTACAGCACAGTATTGCCATGAAAAAAGCCATAAAAAATTGCGGAGGATATCTGCGCTTTCCGCTAACAATTAATAGTTATGTTCTAAGGAAAAATCCGCAAACGACTGAGTCCGCTAACCCTGAACCGTGACTTTGCGGGGGTCTACTGTACTTAAAATGAACAATATTAAAATATTTTGGCAAGCAAGAAAAATTACTTTCACAAATTTAAAATGACATGTTCAAAACAGGTTCCATACACTAAAGTGTTGATGGGTTCACCAGTGGCCACAAAATGGAGCAGTGTTTAGTGCTGCTGCTGCTGCTACACAGCTCTAGAGTCTTTGGTCCAACTCTTTGCCTTGTCGTTGTTGAGTTTGTCTGCATGGAGTTTTTCTGGGTATTACAGTTATCTTATTACAGATGTGAGTGCCGAGTTAATTGCAGCGTTATATAAGCAACTCTTAATTGAGTGGGTGACTGTGAGAGTGTGCCCTGTTATTCAGAGGCACACCATCCCAAGCTGGTTTCTACCAGTTGGAATAACTTTCAGCCTCCACCTCCTTGCACTGGAAGCAAGCTGGTGTATGAACAGCCACAGTTTTGTCCTGTTCCAAATATATTTATTGGAAGCACTGTTGTCCTGGTAATTACAGAAGCATATTAGGGCCCCAGAAAAAAAAAAAAAAAAAAACAGACACCGGGAAAAAAAAAAAAAAAAAAAAAAGTGTATGTCAACAATAAAGTCGACATGCTGACTTTTATTCTTGACATTTCTACTTTAATCTTGACGTTTATGTTGAGATTAAAGTTGACTTGTTGACTTAATTCTCGTAGCTTATTTTGTCATTTAAGTAGAATATCATAAACTTCATCTTAAAATCAATGTTTAATTTACTAGATTTTCTCAAACCCCATCATAAGTAATGTAGCACATTAAATGCTTTGTGTTAAGTGTTCCCCAACCCATGGTAATTGGTATGTGCTTCTTAAACGGACATCCTCTTGCACTAAGAGGAGGCACAGGCAGTTATCGCCACACAAAATACATTAATTTCATGATATTCCTGCTCTCTGAATATTTAGAATGCTATGATAAATACTTGCCAAATACTTGCCAGGCATGCGGTTTTATCACAGACTTAAGATATTTTTGATTGGTTTCCACTAGGGTTCCAGTTTTTTGGGAATTACTTTGAAAAAGTATTTTTTTTAAAGTAAAAATAACATTGGCATGAGTGTGATAAACTAATTTAGGACAGAAAAAATACTTGTTAAAGTCAATACTCATCACCAAACAGGATAGATATTCAAAAATAAACTTTAAAGGATGGGAAAGGAAGTAAAAAAGTTTCAGAAAAATATTAGTTTTAATTGAAAAATTAAAGACTTTTGACACATAGTACTGCGGTGGGTTGGCGCTCTGCTCGGGATTGGTTCCAACCTTGAACCCTGTGTTGGCTGGAATTGGCTCCAGCAGACCCCCCGTGACCCTGTGTTCGGATTCGACGGGTTGGAAAATGGATGGATGGATGACAGACATTGTTGCTTTTCATTTATGTTAATTAGTTTCTACTTTGTTTTGAATGTATTTAAACAAATCTGTATCCTTATATGCGATAGTTCTGTATTTAGTGAATGGTATAATATACTCTTGCATTTTGCCTCAAGAGTTATTCCGGACTGTGTCTGTACTTGGTGAGGAGTGCTCTGCAAAAGCAATGCAATTTGTCCCTTGTATTTCTGAGGGGGCAGTGATAAGAGTGACCATACCGTGATATATAAGCATGACTAATTAAACAATAAGTCAGGAGAGTTTGCCCTTAGAACACTAAAGGAAATGCTGCTGAAAATAAGGCTTTGGGACCATTTGTCAGTAATAAATTAAACACTAGTCTTTTCAAGCATTAATAGCCATTATAAACACTAGTAATGCCTTGGCTACATTATTAAATCAATTTAATGGTATCTTGATAATAAAAGGTATCAGTTTCTATCAAGACCATGAAAATTATTTCTGGGTGACCCCAAACTTTTACAGCAGTGTATATGGAACATTCTTGTTGTTTTCAGTTTCATCAATAGTTTTAAACTTCATACCAATACTTTGTGAGACTAGTCACACACATTTGTACAAACGCACACTCACTTACGTCTGAAAGCACATTTTTGAAGAAAGAATGAATCTTTATTCCTCTAAAAAACTCTATTCAAGTGTAGAGTTAGCATGCAAATTCACACAGAACAGCCCCTCATTGAAAACAAATGAGTGTCCAAGTTCATTGAAATGGCAAATATAAAGCATCACTGTATCAAAGAAGTTAAAAAAATAAAATAAAATAACTTAATTCAACTTAAAAAAGAAAAGATTGTTGTAGTTGAAGGCCTTTTTCGTGTATAGTTTCTGGCTGCTAATATGCTGTTCCACAGTAGAGAGCTGACACAAACATTTAGAAACACAGCTGGAGGAGTGGTAAGAAGAAGCCAACTATAGTTATGTCATATGTTTTCTGCAATCATGCATGAAAGAGTGACAGAAGAAAAAAAATGTCTCAGTGGTTCTTTTTATTTTAAGCAAACTAAATTGTGTATAGTGTATATAAAAATCTGCAGCTTTGCTTATGATGACATTTTATGATGACAAACTAAGGACTTTTACTGTTTTACATAATTTGCTAGTTAAATTCTTTCATTAACTCTATGATTTGCAGATGAAATGTAAAGCTGGAAAGCAATATATTGTTGCAGATTCATTGCAGACACTACTGGTGTCTAATTTATTTAACTGACATGTATGAAAATTGAGGAAAAAGACACCTTTGAATTGCCAGTATTTTCTGTACAGTAAAGTGTTTATGAAGGATATTCTGTATGAATGGACTAAAGAAAACAGATATACAAAAAACAGATATACATATTGTTAAGGATTTAGCCTGGAAAATACAAGTTTACAGATTAAACCTCTATTACTTAGATATACAGGCATAGACATCGACAGACCTGGGCTACATCCGATGCCTATTTTCTATCCAAAGTCAAAATTGCTTCTTAATATTAAACATAGAGTTGCCATGTGAACAATTTTTGATGTACGTACTAGGAATGTGCTAAGAAACATGAACATGTAAAATATATTCATGAAAAGTACAGTAAAACATACTCATTGCTAAGCACTAAAAGTTAAATGTCATATGGTATAAAAATGTAATTTTCTCTGTTATGTGTATAATGCATACGTTAAAGAGAGTTTTTGCAAAAGTCAGTTTCATCTGAATGAGACATTTTGTAATGGTGTTTTTACAATATAAAGTTTGAGTATAGTAGCAGACTGCATGTCATTGGACTTTTAAAAAAGTTTCAATGCACTGTATTGACTCACTGAAAATAATACAAATTGCCTCTTCTGCAGCTGTCAAAATATACACATAAACAGCTGTCTTTAAGCTACATACTTTTAAATAAATTTCAGAAAATGTACACAGTTGAGGAGCAAAATTAGCAATAAAGGCTGCTTGCAAAATACATGCTGTTTTTGTGAACTTTTTTTTTCAAATATTGTGTACGTAATGTATGTGTAGGTAATTTCTTTTAAAATACAAAGGAAAAGAAAATCTAATCATTTTATGCAAGTTGTATGCACCTATAACAACTCTACAGAATTAAAACATTTAAGCAACATAAATGTTATATGAAATTGTATGAAACAGACAAATAGTGAAAATAGTTATTGGGATAGCTTAACTGTCGTAAACCTGTAAAAAAAATGATACACATGGTAAATTAACTTCTAATAAAACAAAAATAATTTCACTCTTTTCAATTTAGTTTATTTGTATTTATCTACATTTTTTATATTTTTCCACTGAAACTGTTTTTCTCAGTGAATCTCATATAATCTGATAATCTGATAAATCTGATAAAACAAGGATATTTGTTGTTCAGGTAGTCTATGAACTTGCACTTTCCTTTCGGCAAAATGGGTATTCCTGAATTTATGTAAATAAAAGAATTGTGAAAATATTAAATTACTTGAAGTAGTAACTTATTACTTGATCAACTGATATCTAAAAAGATATTGCATTTAAACGACAGAATAAAAATTATTTTTTTTTAATTAACTGAAACTTTAATACTGTAGTTGACTCATTCATTTACAATTATAAATCCATTTTGGAACAACAGGTGGTAATAACAATATTTTCCATTAAAATATTACAAAGCAGTACTTACTCGCACTTAAATACAACAAATTGTACGACTTTCAAATTTTTACCAATGATAAGGATGTGAAGATTTTCAAATTTTAGGAGCCAAAATTCCAGACATTTTTTAAATTTTATGAATTCCTGCCGGACAGTCCATAGCTCATTAAAAATGAGGACATGTGCGGGAAAATGAGGATGGTTGGCAGCCCTAAGTACAACTTAAATGTGTGCTACCACAAAAGCTTTGGAATATTCCCACCAGACTACTTTAGATATTTTAATCATAACAAAAATAAACCATAAATTTCCTATTCGTTATTAAAGGTGGAGTGAGATTCTTCCGAATGGGTGAAATAACAAAACAAGCAGAGTTGCCAGGTGCGTGGTTTACTCGTCTAATTGGGCTGCTTTCAAAAGCTAGTTGTGGGAAGTTTTTAGCAGTTGCGGGTTGCGTGTTTTTGGGCTGGTCTCCGATTTTTGTTGCTTTAATTTGGCTGCAAGAAATATTTATTACATTTTCGGCTTTCAACTGAAAATCATAACTACAAACGCATACTGTGTTCAAGTAAATAACCTACAATATGTACAGAGGCACTAAGACGCTTACTTTTCCAATTTTGGAACTTGGAACTTGTTACTTACTTGGAAGACATTTTGTTGAGTGGCTGCTGTAGAGTGTAAAAGGATGTGTGTTTTTGTTTTATTTTAATCGTGCATTCTTTGTTTTCACCTGTAGTTATTAGGGGTAAGTGGTCAAAGTACGAAAATCATACAATAAAAAAAAATGGCTTACACATACAGTGTACCTGGTGACAATACTAAGGCTTTCTATCAGTATCGCAAATGTGACATTTGTGCCCATCATGGCGATTTAGTGAATCATGCTGAAATGACAAAGCACAAACAAAAAGCCTTTTTCAAATGCACAGACTTTACTTGATGTCTGTTGCCATTGAAAATCTGTAGAAAACACCGTCAAGATAGCAGCGTTGAAGCTGGCAGGTCATGGGGCACGCCATTCCAGTATACCAAAAGTAGATCACTTAGGAGAGCTTGTTAAAGACACCTCAAGTAAAGACATAGCACTCCACCGAACGAAATGTTCTGCACTCATCAAAAATGTTCTTGGTCCTTCAGTGCATGAAGAATTAATCTCAGATGGTAAGGAGATTGTCTACTGCTTAATAACTGACGAAAGTACAGACATTAGCTTAGAAAAACAGCTACAGTCATTCACCAAGTTCTATTATCATGACATTTCTGGGAATAATATTGCTTGAATCAGGTACAGCAGATGCAATACTCAGCACAACTTCCAAATTTCTCAAGTCAGACAAGCAGCCTAAGAACAAATGCTGGGGATTAGCAACTGATGGCTGTAATGATATGTGTGGAAAAAACAATTCAGTTATAACACGATTTCGCAAACTTTGCCCTGATATAGTACACATCAAGTGTATATGTCATTCAATTCAACTACGTTCATTACATGCAGTGAAGGTGATGCCAAGAAATGTTGATTTCATGATATCAGGGACCTATAACTGGTTTGTCCACAGTACAATTTGCCAGATGAAATATAAGCAATTATTCCAGTGCATTAATGTTGGCGAAGAACAACTAAAAGATTTTGAAGTTATCAGATACTCGCTGGCTATCTATCAACCGAGGTGTTCAGGGAGTTGTTGATCAGTATGACGAACTGAAGCTGCACTTTCAGATAGTCAAAGACAAATTGTGTGACTACACAGGAGAGCTACTTTATCAGATGTTCAGTTCTCCAGAAAACAAACTTTATTTGCTGTTTTACGCCCCTTATTACAGGAACTGAATAGATTGAACAAAATGGAGGCTGGAACAAAGCAAGTCCTGTAAAGCTGCTCAATTAACTATTAACTTTGTATCAAAACATGCTTCAACAAATTACGAGACCGACCACATTTATGTCTTGGGGATCAACAATGGCTTTTGATCTGGAAAATTGTTCGAACTATCTGCGCTAGGAGCTATGAACTTTGGCACAGAATTCAACATGCTTTTACACAAGTCAAAAATTGACCGCAATGTAGCCGAGAAAATTAATGAATGCAGTCGTGATTATCTACTGGAACTTCCAAGGGAACTGCGTCAGAGACTGCCAACAAATGTGCAACAGCTGGAGTTGCTGGCTGATCTGTCACCTTCTTTCGTCCTTGGACCACAGAAACCACAACTATCAAAGTTGTCATTTTTGCCTTTGTACACAGGCAATTTGGGCGATCTAGAGCTGTAGTGGATGCGAATCGGAACAGTGTCATGGCCACAATTCAGTTACAACAAAGTTGAGGAATTTTGGATAACTGTTGCAAATCACAAGGATGCTTCAAGGGATTTTGAGTTTTTACAGCCTGGCCATTTCGCCTTAAGTTTGCTGGCGATGCCTTTCAGTAATTCAGCAGGGGAAAAAACTTTATCTCAAATGAATCTGATTAAAATGAAACTGAGGAACAGGATGTGGCAAGGCATGCTAGAAGCTTTGTTACACATTAGAAGCTACATGAGGCGCAGAGGGATCTGTTGTAATAGATTTATTCCAACGACAGCTATGCTGGCTAAATTCAAGCATTTATTCCACTGACGAGCAAGACAAATACGTTCTACCAGAGGAATATTTTGTTGCTAAAGATTAAAAAGGTTAGTTTTTGACTTTTTATAGATGAGTAATGCCAATCTATTTTACTGTTGCAGGTGTGAAGGCAGCTCTTGGGCTGTTTTTGTGCTAATTTTTCTAAACAAATGGGCAGGATTTGAAAACAATGTATGACAACCCTGATTAATAAGTAAGGGTAATGTAAGATATCAGAATATAATTTTCTTCAGTACTGTCAAATTTTCTGTTTCTCTGAACAACCAAATTAAAGGATTTGGAGTAATTGCAAATACAAAACTACTCGACAAGTAAAAGATGACCAATGAGCCTGTAATTTTGATTTCTGGGGTGGAGACAAAGGTTTAACTGCCAGCTTATTAGACATCTTAGGCGTGTGGCCATTACCAGATATATAGCGTATTTGCCAGCTTCTTTCCAAAACTACAGCAACAGGGATATCAAGGCCTATGGCACAGTAGTAGTTCTGCTACCTTACATCAAGGAGACCACTGTTCATGTCTGGGATGCTCCTGGTCTGAATTGCTTTCCTCTGCAAGCTTCAGTTTCCTCTCACACTTCAAAGACATGTAGGTTAGGTGGATTGGCAATACCATATCAGGTCTGTTGTGTATTCATCCTGCGATGAGCTGGCACCCTATCCATGCGTTGTTTGTGCCTTACACACAGTGCTTACTGGGGATAGGTTCCAGCTTCCCCATGACCCTGCTCTCATTGAGCAGTTTTAGAAAATGAATTCAATGGATCATACTCTTTACAGTAGGAATCCTCACAAGGGCTATTGGGATGAAGGATATCCCAAATAATTAAAGAATAACACTAGAATTACCAGAGTCTACGAAAAAACTCGTAGATCCGCACCTCCCCGCCAGTGTCTTTTGTCCTCTAAATGTGCTGATAAAGACAAACTGCAAGCAGCCGGCTATTCCATCCCCCCACCGACTTAGAACGTGCACGAACTTCTCCCAGCTCATGCCTTGAATGATTATCTGAGATTGAAGTGGAGTTTTAGAGTGGAAATTACAGATCGTTATTTGGAACACACATATTTCATGTGTGTTCCGTTTCTACAGTAATCTGTGTAAACTCATTTTTAAAACAGAAACATTTTTCATATTTTAGTAGTAAATGACAAAATGCAGGCATAAACTATATAAGGTATGACGCCTGAAGTCCAAAGATCAAGTAAACACTTTCACAAAAGGTTCAAGGAAAAGACAACAGCTTCCGTGGCGTAGTGGTAAGATTGGCTGACTTTTAATCAAGAGTCCCCGGTTTGATAACCACTACCAACTATATTTGCCGTTATCAATAGTTAGCTGCTCTTATTGTTAATATTATACAGTACACACATACACTTGGTTTGCATCTGTAACACACGGTGTACATTTATAGGACTTGTAAAAGTTACCTTTTTTTTCACTTTTACTCTCTCTAAATCACAATCACGATACATACTACCACCCCCCCACCCAGGGATCTGACACTGGTAGATTTTATTTGAAACTGGGAATAACTGGAGATGTGAATGGTGTTTTGAGACAATGGAACTGGACATTCGCTCATCTGGAGGGATAAAAGCTGCCTTCTTCGTATCTCACCGTCACTTGATTTTTTTTTTAATTCAGTTTTATTGAGTGTTCCTGCTCACGCTGAATTAGTATGCACTTTATGGTCTATGATGTCAAAAAAACAAAACAAAGAAAATCAGAGACAAAGGTATATATGATATTTGGAATTATTCATTTTATGACCTGTATAGAACATTTCGGAAAACTTTGTGGCACGGATGCAACATTATTCATATTATTCATATTCATTCACATAACATTTTGTGGTTTGTAATCATGACCGCATGTTTTTTTCCCCCGAACTTGCCATTCCCCACATGTTGTGGTATGCAGTTTCTATTGTACTCCAGGACATGCAGTGGAAAGAATAATACAGAGCAGTAAGTTCAGCGCTATATGCAATCATCAGATTCAAATGTTAACAGTTCACACACATGCAAGGATCATCCTACCTACATTTACAATGTGTGGACCTGTTACAATGTACACACTTCTCTCTATGCTGTGGTTTTTTAGTAAGATGTGACGACAAAGTTCCTCTGAAAGCTGAGCCATGAACACTCTTCTTTTCTCAGTGGCCCCGTGCATGCCTTGCACAGTACATGTGCACACAGCGACTGGCCACCCGCATGTTCTTGCACGCACTGCATAAGCTCCTAATCTGACTCAAAGTAACAACGCCAGCATAAATTCACGCCCGATCTGACGCTGTTCGTTTTCAAGTAATATTGCATTAGTGCGATGATGTTTTCACATATATAGTCTCTTTCTTTCAGGTGTGTAATAGAAACTACAGCATAGAGTTGGCCACCAGTTCTACGTGAGTAATCAGGGATGGAGGGAGGGCCTTTGTTAGGGAGGTGACCAAGAACCCAATGGTGACTGTAAGAGAGCTTTTCTGCTGAGATGGAAGAACCTGTTCGGAATGATGACAATCTCAGCAGCCTTCCTTCAATCAGGCATTTATGACAGAGTGGCTAGATAGAAGCCACTCTTGAGTAAAAGACATTGTGCTTTGAGTTTGCCAAATGGCACTTAAAGGATTCTGAGAGCATGAGGAATAAGATTGCCCCTGATGAGACAACTCTTTGGACAGAAATCTAAACACTATGTCTGGTGAAAACTGCTTATCACTGGTTTAACATCTTGGCTACAGAGAAGCATTGTGGTGGCTGAATCATGCTATAGGAGTACTTCTAAGCAGCATGGACAGGGAGACTGGTTAGAAATGAATGAAGGCTGAATGCAGTAAATACAGAGAGGATCGAACCTCGGACGTCAGCGGCGAAGCCTCTTTACATTGCGCCACGATGTGTGGTTCGTTTATTTGACAGAATGTAGATCAGGGTAATTACATTCATGGCATTCATAGTCTGAATCACAATCTGATTGTTTGGGTGGTTACCTACCAGGTAACGCTTGTGGTTGGTCTGCAAGTCGGCAAACATCCGCCACGGTGCCCTCTAAGTTGCGAGAAGCAAATCATAGAATGGTTGAATAGTTTACTGTCAAATAATGCAAAGAGTATGCGACACGTGTTTCGCCCTAATTCTGGGCTAATCAGGCGTACACACTCACTGCACCCTCTCTCAGGGATTTAACCTTGGACGTCAGCGGCAAAGCCTCTTTACGTTGCGCCACGGCGTGTGGTTCGTTTATTTGACAGCATATAGATCGGGGTAATTACATTCATGGCATTCGTAGTCTGAATCACAATCTGATTGTATGGGTGGTTACCTACCAGGTAGCACTTGTGGTTGGTCTGCAAGTATATAAATTTTTAATTCATTAATTTAATTTAACAAAATTTAATTCATTTCACCTAAGGTTGGAAAAGACTAAGAAATCAAAATAAAAAATCTTAAATTAAAATTTAGGATAAGAACTTCATGCAAGTTGCAATTGTCATGCAGACTCTCTTTTATATTAAGTAGTGGTGCAACGGATCACTGTTGATCCGTGATCCGAACCGATTCCTGTCCATGGTTCAGTACGCAAGTGATCCGAAGATCCGAGAAGAAAAAGTTCCACTGTATTGTGCGCGTGTCTCTCGTGCACTAACTCGGTCTCTCTCTCGCGCACTGAACTGCAATTAAACTTCTCTCACGCGCTGTCTCTCCCTCTCTCGCGCATTTTCGCTCAACTTTTGTCCGGTTTGCTGCTTCATACGCGTGGTCATGGCCAGCGGTAGCAGTTTAAGCAGAGGAGCTCGACAAACCTCCAGCATCATTTAAAAAAAAGTTTTAATCAGTACTGTAACTTTCTGTGCAGCGTCAATATGCAGCACCAACAGGAGCAGATACATCTCCTCCTCAAAAGAAGTCGGCAATGGTGGAGCTTTTGGCAAGACCTTTGCACAGAAGGACATGGTCAGCAAGACTTTTGCTGACACCATCAAAGAGGAGGTGGTATCCCATGAGGCAGCAAGTGGCATTCCAGTCGATGGTGATCCACTGACTTGATGGAAAAGCAACGAATGTAAATACCCTCACCTTGCCACAATGGCAAGACACCACCTTGCTGTGCCTGGCACTTCAGTGCCTAGCAAGAGGGTGTTCTCAACAGCAGGGGACATAGTTACAGTAAAGAGATCTACACGTTCCCCAGAAAATGTAGACATCCTCATGTTTTTGAAAAAAAAAATTGAAATTATAAGCTCAGGTCTGCTTTGCTTTCTTCTTTTTTGATGATGTGGAGATAAGCTAGTTTTTATTTCTTTCTCCATGTTCAAAGTAAGAAGCAATGATGCCTTAAATTGCATTTAAAGTTGTTTTTTATTGTGTCCACATTAAAGGAAATAGTTATCATGCCCTATATTGCACCTTAATTTGTATTTATATAATTGAGTGGAATAAGTCTTGAGTTGAATGTTTTTTAATGGGCAAAAAATACTTACCTAAATAAATGGAGAGTTAAATTTGTCTTTTTTTTTTTGCTGATCCGAAAACTGATCCGATCCGTGACTTAAAACCGTGATCCGATCCGAACCGTGAGTTTTTTGACCCGTTGCACCACTAATATTAAGTATAGTTTATTACGACTACACATGGCCTTCTAAGTCTTGTCTTGAAGGCCCAGATTAGTAGACTTTTACTGTATATTAAATGGTATACTTGGACACTTTCAAAATTTTTTCAGTGTTTCGTGTAATAAGGTTGTACTTAAATGCAAATCGTAGTCCACAGGGTTATGAGAACAGGACTGTTCTGTCTATTCTCAGTTCACAAAAACGTTTATGCCCATAGTCATTTAACAGCTTATTATTGCAGTTATAATCAGGTGGTAGCCTTTTCTGTATAATGCCATTGTTGGGTTTTATGTAAGGTCCTGCCTTTCATACATCCCATGTGTAACACAGAGGTGTTCTATGTAAAAATATAATTACTAGCCTTGATTGGGCAATAAGTAAAGGCAAGACAAAACCCTCATACAGATTATATTTTCTCAATTTTAGATAGCTAGCAGCCATAGAAAAGAAAACAACATGTACTGATAGGATACCTATGTAGCAAGAAAGTTACTAGTGCCAATGTAATTTGTGAAATTCGTTTCAAAAGATCTGCAATTCAGTTGAGAGAGAGAGACTGCCAGAGAGATGGACAAATGACAGCTGTAAATCAGGTTAGGGAGATGGGCAGAAAACATATGAAGGACACACAAGCTGTTTATTTAAGTGCTGATGTCTCCTTGACCAATATGGTTAAAAAACTCAGACTCTGTGATAAATGATGGCAACAGGTAAATGTATTAATAACCAGCCAGTTCTTCTCGCAGTTACCCATATTTAACATGAATTCAATGAATATGTAATTATGTGTTTATAATGACGATTCAGCACAACGTCATCTTTCATACCATACCTTCAGTTCTGTTTTGGACTTGGATCTGTAAACATCTCTGTTCAAATTTAAACAGATTTTGCAGTCTTGGAACAATATACGGATGGCTGCCCCAAACCTTCATGATGTCTTTTGACTTGTTCTTGTGACAGAGGCATAGTTGGCAGGATTTGTGGTTAACAGAAGAAACTGTAACAGGACCTGAAGTCTAACTAGGTGGGAGAGTACTGGGGCCGAGTTTCCAGGTGGAGGGTTCGTCTGGTGGTCAGGAGTGACTCAGTGCAGGCTCCACTCCCAAAATATAAAACCAGGCTGGTATTTAACCAAAGGGAGTGTGTGGAAGAGACAAAACAGATGTGGGCTGGTTCCTGGGGAGGAAACGAAGGGGGCTTATTATGCTCTCTCGGAGGAGAGAGCTGAGCCGCCCATTAGGATTGAGATCCCAGATAAATATGGGATATCCCCAGACCAGCATGAAGAAAAAATAAAAATTTGGGAATTCGATCCAGAGAGGTCGACCCAGGAGCAAGCTTTTGCTCTCTGGGAACAAGTGGCACAATGGCTGCGCCCATTTGAATTAACCATGTTTCAAATAGTACAGCAGGTAGGCCTAGTTATAGATGGGATTAACACGACTCAAACTATCTTCATGACATATAAATCAGCCGGCGGAGAGACATACGGAAGTCCAAGAGGTGGATGGAGAGAATCATGGACCGTCGCAGATAGATACATCATCAACCTGGGCCTTGACGAGCCAGGAGGATTCGCCACCCCTTGAGGTCAGACCGGACCCTTTCTCCGAGATACACTTTCAATTTAGAGAGACACTGGCTTCTTTCAAGCTGGAACAATGGAATGAAGACTCGCTAAAATTTGCAAAAAAGTCAGTTGTACTTGTCAATGGCCAACGCACGCATCAGCCCATGCCACAGGGTCCTCACTATGCAAAAGAAAATTACCTATTATATTGAGTAGTGCTGCATGAGGGGGAGGTGAGGAAGCTATTGTTAATCCCATAAACCTACCGGCGGCAGGTTTGTGAATTGGCACATGCCCATCTCCTAGGAGGCCATTTGGGCACCGAAAAGACTTACTAAGCATATTAAGCTCCGATTTTATTGGCCGGGAATTAATGAAGAGGTTCGCCACTTTTGCATCTCTTGTCCGGAGTGTCAATTACGGCAAATTCCTAGGAAGGACCGAGCTCCTCTCGTTCCCCCTTCCCCTGGTTGATGTCCCTTTTGAGTGAATTGGGGTCAATATAATTGGACCCCTAGAGCCCTCAGCCCGAGGACATAAATATATATTAGTCCTCGTGGATTATGCTACTCAATATTCAAAGGCTGTTCCTTTGCGCTCAGCCACATCTAAGGCTATCACACGGGAACTTGTAGGGGTCTTTGCGTGAGTTGACATCCCGAAGGATGTCCTTACAGACCAAGGGACGCCTTTTACCTCAGAGACGTTCAGGAAGACTGCCAAGTTACTTAAAATAAAGCACTTAAAGACTGCGGTGTATCATCCTCAAACCAACGGTTTAGTCGAGAGGTTTAATCAGACTCTCAAACAAATGCTTCGCAAGGTGGTCAGCGGGGACAGGAGGAACTAGGACCAGCTCCTTCCTCCTCATGCTCTTTGCCTATCAGGAAGTCCCACAAGCCTCTACAGGGTTCTCGCCGTTTGAATTATTATATGGGCGGCAACCTCGGGAATATTGGATATTTTGAAAGAATTAGAGTATATTGCGCAGTTACGTGATCAATTTGGGAAAATTCAACCTATTTTAAAAAGTCACATGGAGAAGGTGCAGACAGCACAGGCCCACTATTATAGCTGTGGTACGACTCTCCGAGATTTCCTTACAGGGGATCGTGTCATAGTTTTAGTCCCCATCTCCCATTCTAAATTACTTGCCCAAAGTTAAGGAGAGGAAAGGGCTTGTCGATTATTTGGTGAAACAACCCAATCGTCGACTGAGCAAGCAGGTTTATTATGTGAACTTGCTGAAGATGTGGAAGGAAAGGGATCCTGATCCCTCCTCCGCTCAGCCCTGCTCATTCTTTGCTCAAGAAAGCATCCTTAATTTTGGCGTGGAATTTAATTAAATTAAAGACGGGAGCTCGAAACAGCTATCCTGTCCATCCCAGAGGAGGTGAGTGAAAAACCCAGAAGGAGCTCTCGGATTGTGCATGACATAGTGACAAAGCCTGGAGTTATTGTTCGAGAACGCCCCTATCAACTTCCCAAGGCAAAGAAAGCAGAAGTGCAGCTGGAACTCAAGCGTATGCTGGAACTAGGAGTCATACAGAAGAGTTATTTGCAATGACTTCAGTTGGCTTAATCAAGTCTCCTAATTTGAAGCTTATCCAATGCCTTGAGTGGGCGACCTCCTCGAAAGGTTTCGTCAGGCAATAGCACATACTGGCAGTATTGTGTCCTTCCATTTGGGTTACACAGGGCTCCTCCAACTTCCCAACATCTGGTGGATAAACTGCTCCAATCCCATATAGTATAGTGCTGTATGAAAAACGTTTCTGTTTTAACAATTTGTTTACATAGATTGTTGTAGAAATGGAACACATATGAAATGTGTTCCAAATAGCAATCTATTATTTTCCTATACAACTCTAGGTACCTGACTCCCAGATAATCAAGGCTTCAGCTAGGAGAAATTTGTGCCCGTTCTGCGGCGGTGGGGGGGATGGAATGGTAGGCTGCTTGCTGTTTGCCTTGTTCCGCATATTTACAAGAGAAAAGATGCCGACGGAGAGGTATGAAGGGATTTAAGGCGGGCCGGGTTACACGCTTTTTCGTAGGCTCTGGTAATTCTAGAGTTAAAGAACTTTTTGTCTCTTCGATATCTCATATCACTGAATTACCTTTTTATCTTGGCACATATCCCAGTTTTCATGAGATTATATACTATGTTTACTTCCCAAAATTCACTAGCACATTTCTCAGATTCCATTACAGCCTCTTTGTTTGTTTTGCATCACTAAAGTAAGTTAATTTGTAGCATCTTCTCCCCTTTCCAACCCAGTATCGAGATGGAGATTTAACATAGCTTTGTTGATAAATGAACAGTGATCTGCTGATATCCAGCCTAAAAGAATTTGTAGCTGTAAACATAAATTTTCAATGCATAGGAAACAGCACACTCTCCTTTGTATGAACCCTGAGCTAAATTAAATAATTTGTTTTCGCTAGAAACAGGGCATGTAGCTTTGAAGTAATTGAGACTTGTTGCATTTGACCAAAGCTATGAAGCTCAAATTTCACTTGTCAAAAGCAAATTTTGGTTAGAACTGATCTTTCTTCAGTCAAAGTAAATGGTGTTTATCAAGTAATTATAACTCAAATCTCAAATTAAAATAAAACTTCCATCTGGTCTCTCTTACAAACTATAATAAGTTACTTGCAAAGGTGAAATTTTAAGAGCTTTTTTGGATAAGCTATTTTTGTCTTGACAGAGCCTTCACTTTTGAATGCCTTTTTTCTATGTACAGCCCTGATGTACCCTTTCAATCTTGCACTAGTTTATTGTCTCTGCACACAATTAATGATATACAAGATTAACATCAATTATTGTTAAGTTAATTTTTAGTTTTAAGTTTGAGTTTATTGACATAATTTCAACTTTCAACAGTAAATCAGTGAATATCAAAGCAGAAAAATTAATTTGCATTAGGTTAACTTGGCAGCTGCTGCTAGCAATAAGAAAATATCATAACAGTCAGTCAATAGCCTGCAGCAATCACTCCAAAATAATACATTCTGGAAGCAATAGTTTTTCCAAAATAACATATACACTACTTTTTAGCCTGAAATAAACATTGCATTGTGAAAAACTAATAATTTTTAATTCCATGTAAATGTGGCTTATTATTTTATCCCATGACCACCATACTTCACAGACTGGCAGCATTTTTTTATTCTGTCAAAAAAAAAGAAAATATATAAACTCAAAGTCTCTGTCTCACGTAGTAGGCTTCACATCTCTTTCTGAACTGCTATTTTCCTGTTATTTTAATCTGTTTTGTTAGCCGTTTTTCCCAAAAAGTATTAATTTGCCATCAAGTTTTAAAATTTCATCAGCAGGAGCTCTATATAGTGAAAATTAAGAACGGTTACATGAGGATTGCAGTCTCTCACTGAAATGTTGTGGAATCCCCTAGATTTATATTTTATGTTTATTTCCTTGCTTGCGATCATTAATCCTGGGGTTACTTACCACCTCTTGCTTACGGCTGCCATAATGGACTTCTGGCACACATGAAGACAAAAATTAAGACTTCAAAATTATGTTAGAAAAAATTGTCAGTCCCTCGGAAAAAAGCTTACTTCCCACCTCTTAACCTTATTTTTTTGTCAACACCTCTTACTTTCCTAAATTGACCTTTGAATTTTCTAATATTGTAACACCAAAGCTTGACTAGTCATAGGAAAAGGCAGATAGAAACTTTGAGATTATACTTACAATAGAATCGGGATTTTATTTCTACTGTCTTCACTTATTAAAATTCAATCTAAACCAGTAACCATAAGAAAAAGATAAAAAAAAAAGCATAACAGTGACATGACAACAAGCCTGCTGAAAGTGGAAACATAGTGATAAGACCAGCAGAAGATGTTTAAATGGTGTACTGTCATCTTTCAATGCAACATGTCAGTTTCTTTTGCAGACATGCTTTATCTTTATACATATTATCTTTTGATGTATTATACGTTAAACAATACAACTCCTTGTTTTTTTTTTATTCACAACTGTATTAAAACTTTCTCTAACTACATGTTTCATGTCACTTGTATGTATGAATTGCTTTTTTCTTTATTGTTTTTCTTTTTTTCACATTACTTAGTTACATCTTAACCTATTCTATTTAGATGGTTATGTAATGTTTGGCATTAATATTTTGTTCAACCACAAGCAGATGAGTAATAACAATATTTAGTAAAGACAATATTAATGTCATTATCAGAATTAGCATACAAAATGACTGAATTTAAATTTCTATTATGGTTTTGCTATTGAGAAGTCTGTTGTGACCTGCAAGTCTTAATCTCTGCTTATATTGACGAAGCAAAATCGTCAGAGTAAAAGACGCACCAAAATGTCTTCACCTGAAATGAAGGCTCTAGGAGTCAGAGGATTGGCAAACAGAGTAATTAGCTTTATTGCAATAAAACAATAACACAGACTCAACCCAATTAGGCCAAATTGAGCTGAGCCCCAATCAGTCCAAAAATCACAGTTTATATAATAATTTCTTATCATCCTGACCTCGCTCAAAACAGCTCATTCGCTGTTCCTTCTGACTCCTTTCTGCAGCAGGCTAGCTGGCTTCCCAAGTTTTCATGGGAACCATTATTATCTCCTGACTTTCTACTGCAGCTGGCCACCTGTATTTTTACTGTCTATTGTTCATCTTTATTTTTCTGTTTTGCTTATTTTTTTGGTCAGCCTTGAGCCTGGTGGTGTTCCCTCTCTTCCATTCTTGACCTGTCTCTATCTTATCATTTCCCCTTCCTTGGCCTTCAAGCTAGTTTATATTGGTGGACAGAGCTAAGCTTTAATTAAAAAGAAATATGGCGTGTGCCTTTATTTAACCATTTGCTTGGCAGACTTGACTTGCATTAATATCTGCACTAAGGTTAATGCTTATACATTTTTCTATATTTATGCTAATACATGAATATACTAATTTTATTTTCCATAATATCCATTGAAATATTATTAAAGGAAAAAATGAAAACCACTTCAACATTAAAATCTACATAAATGTATTATGTTTTCCTCTTTGGCTGCAGTTTGGAGTAACTTGTAAAAGCAAAAAAACAATGTAACTCCTACAGGTGCTATGGTCTAAATTTTTAGAGCACTGTAATTAATTTTAATTCATTAATATGATGAGCTATTAACTTTAGTTAACATAATTGTTTAAACTATGTATGTACCACTATATACCTCTAAAAATCTTTTAAAAGTCTGGTTGTAATGATCATCAGAAAATGGCACAGTTGAGAAAATGAAATCCTCTGTTTTACACCAACAGAATATGAACACATCTGTTTAAATCCTGCTTCTGAATTTAGAAATGTTGAAAAGCAGACCTAATTAAGAAGGACTTCAGTAAGAAAACAGGGTGGGCCTCTATTTATAAGGCTAACTGGAACAAAAATGATCAGCCAATGTGGCTCTTCCAGAAGGGAGTCTGACACACCACTTATTCCCTGCTCATTAACTAGTACGAAAAAAAGTAAATCAAAAATAACTGAACAATGTTTAAGAATAATCATAATATTGGAAGTAGAGTGTGCAGTACATTTATCCACCTTGCCATAGATTTTCTGAGCTTTTCCATTTCTTGCCATGGGTGTCTGGACATAGTCCTTGACGTACTTGCCACAAGTCAAGAATTAATCCTGGGCAGAAAACCAGTCCATTATCGCAATGCATAATCATGCCCACAAACAAAAACTCTCATAATAAGCCAAATTAAAATTTACCTTGGCATTCATGGGTCCTGTAAGCCCTTCGTGGGCCTACAAAAACAGGCATGGAATATTTATCATTAAAAGTCAGCAGCTGGTCCATTTCCATTTGTGATTCTTGTCTTCAGCCACCTATTAAGATTTTGTACTAGTAGGCTACAATGCTCTCACGGAGCTCCAAATGTCCCTATTGTCAAATACCTATGTAAAGGCACAGGTACATATGACGACTTTGACCTGTATTACTGGGATAATAAATGCAGGACCCTGTACATTTTGCTTCTGGGACTCCATATTGCTTTTACAGAAAAGGATGGTGCAGCTGAACTGTTGTAGATCTGACATTTACAATGCTGTCCTTTACAAAAAGTGTTTAGTTATTTATTGATTCTGTTTCAATTTGCTTTTCTATATTTCTTTTGAAATCTAATTATTAAGTACAAAAACTCACAAAAAATATTATCAAAATTTTGAGCTTGATTCTATCAGATAGTAGCCATTCTCGGTTTCCAAACTATTTTCATTGGTGCCATCAATCTGCAGATTTAGCTACTTAAAATGCAAGAGCAATAAGTGTAAGAACTATTTAATTTCAAGTATAATTTTTTTATTTGATGATTTTTACATTATATAGTGATACACGTTTTTTATCATAAAATTGGAAAGCTCCTCTCATCTCTTGATTAATTTTCTTCTGACTGTAGAGCAATGTTTAAATGCTTGTATACTACTACTATAAACACATCTCCATTTGGGATAATAAACCTCACCTGTTCTAAAATGATTCTCAAGCAACATTCAAGGAGTGTTCACATTATGGGCAAATGTTGTTCATCTGATAAATGGGCAACATAGTAAGGCCTTCTTTGTGCAGCAGAGTTAAGGTTCGGGTAGGTACTGCTGATCTACATCTTACAGTATATCTCAAGTGTACTACTCTGAGACGAAACCCTCCTAGGGCAGTTACTGTGGATCCCTTTTACATGAACTTACTCTTTTCTATTTTTCTTAAAGTTCAGATTTCCCTTCCCAAAGCCAAAACTCTGTAAATGATCTCCTTGAGCAAGTTTGGAGTAAAACTGTGGTCTTCTGTGTTTATCATTTTTTCTAGAACTCCCTCTTCTACCTTCATTGTCTTTTCTAAAATGGTGAACACCTGGTAGAATCCAAACTTCAACTGATAACCCTCCCACTTGTACAATGAAATGAGCACAGTTCTATTTAATCCTATTTCTGTATTAATGTTTACAGTAATAACATGGCTTCTCTTTAAATTTATAATTATCAATATGTTTTTGGTTACACATTATGAGAAACTGACTTAATAATTGAGAAAAAAATCTTATCTTGAAAGATACCTTTTGTAACACAGGAATTTGTACTTAATGCTAAAGGCTATTGTACATTTTATTTCCAATTGGATGTTCTCGGGATAATAATATGATGAGACAGATAAATCATCCTCCTTAGCTTTTCCTCTTCAGTTAATGTTTATAAACCATGGTAAGGCCTCCTAGTCTGACACTACTAATTAAATCATTATATGTACTGAACCAATATGTACATCTGAAAATATAGACTGTAACTGGTTTGAAAACATATGCTGGTTTAGCACTCAAAAATAGAAGGGGGTGATGATGTGTAGAAAAGATAAGGTTTTTGGTAGAATAATTCTGAGAAATATTTCCCTAGAGGGTTTGGTCAAATCAGGCTTTTTTTCCTGCTGAAAAACTGAAATGAAAATTGGATTTCTGTTGATGACACTATATGCCTCTGTAATGCTCAGTGTGCAGCACTGCCTTTTATTCTACAGATGAATATTTGGTGTATTTGAGATCCTCTTCACCACACACTGTGAGCTATATTAACTGTGATTAGCAAGCTTTTCAGTAAATTGTATTTATGCAAGCTAATTGGACTTGCTTTATTGGAAATCACAGTACCAGAGAGGATACTTGAAATTGCTGCCTGTGATGTAATTTGTTAAATGTTCCATTTTCAGAAATCTGTACATAAAAAAAGTAGATCAATATTTCTTTTGATTTAAAATATAATATACAAATTTAAATATGAACATAAACAGTGCTATCTCCATATACTACATTTTGCTCACATGCCACAGTTAGACATATTACACGGATGTGAAATAAGCAACTTAAGTAATAAATGCAAAATAAAAAAAATAATAATAATTAAATAATAATAATAATAAAGGAAATTGCATCTGATGTTAGAATTAATGCTTGCATTATTTTATACTGGTCCATCCATCCAGCTACAGTATATCCTAACTACAAGGTCACGGGGGTGTGCTGGAGCCAGTCCCAGCCAACACAGGGCAAAAGACAGGAACAGCCCACCACAGGACATACACACACAGGACAATTTAGAATCAGCAGTGCACCTAACCTGCATGTCTTTGGACTGTGGGAGGAAACCAAGTACCCAGCGGAAACCCGCGCACATATGGGGAGAACATGCAAACTCCACGCAGGGAGGACCCGGGAGGCGAACCCGGGTCTCCGAACTGCGAGGCAGCAGCGATACCACTGCACCACCGTGCCACCCTTTATACTGG
Organism: Polypterus bichir lapradei; assembly: GCA_026402145.1. NCBI lineage: Eukaryota > Metazoa > Chordata > Cladistia > Polypteriformes > Polypteridae > Polypterus > Polypterus bichir. The sequence continues at coordinate 17,799,950 of JANRMT010062806.1, read as the reverse complement.
TCTTTTTTGTTAAATACACAAAATAATCAGTTTATATAAATGGTAATTAATTATTTTCAGTAATAATTGTCTTTCTTCAGGTCTGCTGAGATTTGCATTTTTACAAGGAAAAAAGTGTAGCCTTCCATGTTAAAGGAGTGCTCCTTTAGCTTAACATGTGATTTATTTTTCCGCTATGCGTGAAGGGATGATCATCACATGAACTCGAGTCTTTAAGGGGCACAGCATGCAATATATGCTACAAAAAATGTTAGTGTTACCATGTACAAAAAAAAAAAAAACATATGGCACAAACTATTTCTGGTATGGCATAGAAAAATAGCTCAAAAAGACGACCGTGATTTCTTATTCTGAAGCAACAATTGCTCTTCACATTCTGGTCCTGATTCAGATCACTTAGACTTTCCATAAACTTGTTACGCACCTCGAACATTGATGTGTCACATACTGTTTACACTGTTGAGTATTGATGATTCTCTTTGTATCCACAGCCAGAAAATACAAAAAATATAAATAAAAAGGCAAATATGTCAATGAGGCCTGACAACAGTGGCAAGAGACAAATCTAAAAAGTTAAAAAATATATAGTTTAAGGTGTTTGTGTCAGTGTGGTTTGTGATAGGCTGGAATCCCATTTAGAGCTGGTTCAGTTGATTCTGTTTTGCAGCTGCTGTGGCTGGGATGGATTTGTTTCTGTGACAATGTATGGATTTGTGACTGTAAGTATACTTCAATATAACTTGTTTAGTCCACCCCACATAATAATGCAAACAAGAAGGTAAAACACTTTATCTTTATAAATGTTTATGATTTCTTGCACCAGTCAATCTCAAAATTGTCTGCCTAGCACTCTGAGGATTAACACTTCATCGCATTTGGAGTAGCAGAGAAGCAACAGGATTACAGGAAAAATCTTGCATGTTGCAGATTGTATTGTACCTTTGAAGTTTATAGGCTTGCATTAAAGCACATCAAAAGCCAAGTGGTGTACTGGAAGCTGCACTCAATAAAATGAGTAAGAATTGTCATTTTACTCTATATATTACAACTCTGTAGAGCAGTGCAACAGAACAAATATCAGCAGACTGCTGAATAACATGTGCTTAGGTATCTAGAAATGTTGCCATTATGACATATCTACATTGTAATGACTAGGATTCCTAAAGTATGAAAGTCCCAAAACTTCCAAAAATTCCCACTAGAGGGGGAAACCCCATCAAAAACCCAAGCTAGTCACAGAATGCCATATGGAATTTTTATAAATAAAAAGATTAATACAAAAATATTCTGAACAAAAAGCAAGCTCTGTAGAGCACAAAAGGCAAAAAGGAGTTGCCTGAAACACAAGGCAATCAAAGAGAACAATTCCCAATACAGAATCCAGATTCAAGGTGAAAACAGAGCACAAGTTAAAAAAATCCAATAATCATAAAGCACATATGGCAAAAGAAATTCACCACTCTCTAGCGCATTCAGAACCACCAGGTACTGTGAGAAACCCTTGACTTTATAGAGCTGAGGGCAGTCTGTGGTGGTGATGGGCAGGTCGTCCTGCCTCTTGGGGAAACCACCCACAAAACATAGGACACATAACCAAGATGTAGATACACAGGCAATGTAAAAATCAAACAAACACAAGCAACAGTAACAAACAAAATAATCAGAATGAACAAATAAGACATAAAACAATGATCTGAAGAAACATAAACATGTAACTAATGTAACTATTATCTCACACAAAACTTACAATAATAAATAAATAAATAAATAATAGAACTGTTAGGTGTCTATGGCTCTGCTTTGGACTGGTTCTCCTCTTATTTGTCAAATAGGTGTTTCTCTGTTGGTGTGACTGCCTTTTCATCCGACTCTGCTCCTTTGATATATGGAGTGCAACAGGGCTCGGTTCTTGGACCTGTGCTTTTCTCTTTATATATTCTCCCCCTATCACAGATTAACTCTTTTAAGTATATCTTGTATCATCTATATGCAGATGATATACAGCTTTATTTTTCATTTAAGCCTAACCAAATTAATACTTTGGTCACATTGGTTGATTGTCCGTCTCAGGTTAATGACTGGCTCAGTAGTAATTACCTGCAGTTGAATTCAGGAAAGACTGAGGTACTAATTGTTGCTCCTCCTGTTCTTCATTCTGAGATTAGCTTAACATTATCTTCTGTCTCCCCTTTATTAAGTCGAGTCTACGTAACCTTGGGGTTATTTTTGACCAGTCCCTGACGCTTGATGTTTCTTTCATTTAAGAAATCTTTCAAAACTAAGAAATACTGTTTCAAAATCAGAATTGGAGACGCTTGTTCATTCTTTTATTTCCTCACGGCTTTACTGTAATGTTCTCTTTACGGGTTTCAGCAAGGCTTTTCTCTCACGTCTTCAGTTAGTCCAAAATGCAGCTGCCAGGCTCCTAACTCACACTAGCCGGAGTGATCATATCACCCCCATTTTGCACAAACTGCACTGGCTCCCAGTGTTTTATAGAATTCATTTTAAAGTTTTAGTACTTACTTTCAGAGCTTTCCATGGACAAGCTCCTGAGTACCTAACCAGTCTGCTCCAACGCTATACAGCTTGTCAGATCTGGGCAACAGGGCCTTCTAGTTGTCCCATGCACTCGGCTAAAAACCCGTTGGGATTGTGCTTTTCAGTCAATGGCACCAAGACTATGGAATAGCCTGCCTTGTGGTCTGCACGCAGCAGTCTCTGTTGATTCTTTTAAAAAACAACTGAAAACATTTATTTTTAAACAAGCTTTTATCAGTGCTGAATAGTTGCAGTTTGTGTATTTATTAGTTTTGTTTATGTTTTGTTTTAACTGTTGTATTTGTACTGTATTTGCTGTTCAGCGCTCTGTGACCTTTTGTCTGTGAAGGTCACTATATAAATAAACTACAACTACTACTACAATAAACTATGTGCCTTTACATTTTCACTTACATACATACTTTTACCCAGACTTCCAGGCAATGTCTGTACCATGTACCTGTATTTTCATCTTAAAGTACTATAATGGATTTTTTTTACCCGAGTTTTGCAGTTTCTGTAACCCCTCTAGGTCATTTTGGAATATTTTATTATTTTCATTGCATTTTGAAGGTTGAAAGTGAGTTCTTCATTTTGAGTCTGCTTAGGCCAAGCCCTCCAGGTGGTAGATGGGGACTGCCTGCCAAGAGTAATGCCATATCTGGGAAGGTTGGTGAAGGTCCTGGTCTCCTTTTTGGTTCTTTTAGTAGGCTTCATACAATTTTGACCATGCCTGCGTCCTCAACCCACAACAATAAAGTCTAGGTAAAGAGCTTGTTAGGTTTTGTTTTAATGACTAATGTCATTATTAAACTAATTCTGCCAATTTCCATATAGGTCAGTTTTATATGAACAAAAATGGGGGTCGTTTTTGGGGCCAGACAACACTTAAAATGTTTCCATTTAAATTAATCGTAAATAGGCTTTTGCATTTTGAGAATTAACTTTATGAGAGTGTCTTCAGGAATGGGTTAGCCCTTTCCTAAAGTGAGGGAGCCCTATGCGTCTCTCCTATTAGTGCGTACCTCACAGAATTAAGATACAATCATTAAGATATTTGCCGACACTGAATATTACTGTTTCAGGTTGCAGTTACTTGGCTCATATATAATGATTCCAATATGACTCACATTCAAATGAAGGTAGTTTGAATCATTTTAAGCTTGTAAGAAACATTTTTTGACTATACTGTATATAAAATAAGGAGTGATCCTAAAATTACTTGTACTTTTGATACTTAAGTACAAATAATATCTAATACTTTAATACTTCCTTGCATAGTTTGCCCATGGCCAACTATTACTTATATTTCAGTCATTTTCCAGAAAGTTATCTCTACTTTTAATTAAGTATGGCTATTGAGTACTTTAAACAACACTGAATCTCAGTACAGGAAGGTAGTATAGAATCTTGCATTAAGGGTGATTTTCTTTTTGTATTCAAAAGAGATCTGTCTTTAGAATCCAGTGCAATGGAATCATCATGCGTTACTGCTATTTCAAAAGGTGACAGAGGAACCTTTAAGTGGTGTAACAAAGTAAGTCCACCTCTTGAAAAGTGTTGTATCCTTAATCATGTGTAACAGCACCTTTTCCAACACTCTAATACGGTAAGTCAACACATCTATATTACAGGAAAGAAAGCTCGTTAGAGCCTGTCTGTGCAATTGATATTGTTATGACAATGAAGTAAATTTTAAAAGGGTGACAATCTAAAAAACAGTACTTAAAAAACTGAACTTTGCAATCATTTATGCAAGTAAAATCACTTCTGGCATTACAAAATCATTTGATAATCTGAATCCAATTTGCATTGTGTATACCAGACTCAGTAACTTGAAGGAGTCAACTTTCCATAAATACATGAAACTTTGTTTAGTTTGGTCTTAAATATACACAAATATAAAAGCCAAGATAAACAGATATAAAGGGGAAAACCCCATTGTATAAAATTGGAAAGCACTTTAACTTGTGCTTGCTTGTTAATTCGGTAGTCATGACTTCATATGTACAAGTTGTGGTCGTCAATGACAGGCTCAAACAAAGATACATTTTGGGGAGCCAACCTGGCCGTCCCCGTTTACCTGATAGTCTGAATAAAAGCAATGATCGATAACATAAAAAAGGAAACAAAAACAGTGGCCACAAGAAAAAGGTGGCTGGCATAATAATTCACCTCACCACTGTAGCCTTATTTATTCACCTTCTTGTATTGGCATTTAATTCTTTTTTGCATACCCTTTGGAGTCAGAGAGCAGGTCAGGAACTATACAGTGCCCCTGGAACAATTGTAGGCTAAGGGCTTTCCTCAAGGGCCCAACAGAGGAGGATCCCTTTTGGCAGTAATAGGATTCGAACCAGAAAATTTCTGGATACCAGCACAGATGCTTAGCCTCACAGCCACTGCTCTATACATTTGGTCTGCCATTAAAAGATTGAGTAGCTCCTTCGGTCTGTTCGCTCAGGAAAGAAGTGATGCCTCATTTCAGATGATTGTGTTTTAATAGCCCAAGGACTGGAAGGGGCAGAGTCAGTTACTCTCACTGGAAAGTTAGTGGCAGCACCCTCTCTCAGGCCCAGCGTGTTAGTGCACACCTGGGAAGAACTTGGAGGGTGACCCTCCGTTCATGAGATCATATAATATTTTAATTTTTTATTTTTGTTCTCTGATAACAACTTACATGTAACAAGTCTTACTTCTATGAACAAGATATTCACTTGAGAGTTTTAATCATTTTTAACTATTGTCGGACCTTTCATTATATTAGAGGGATGGGTATACTATTGGAAAAAAAAACATTTATCTGTTCTCCGATTTGTGTAAATTAAAACATTTAGATATGTTATGTAAATTAATCTAGTTGATCAAGAAAGCTGTTTTGTTAGATTCCTTCAGTTTGCCATGTTGCAATGAACAACAGAATTTGGAGGCTCTATTAGTGCTTCTGTAATAAAGGACCTCCATTTTAGGATTATATTTATAACAGTGACTCACAACTGTCCTTTATTAAATTAATATTTTCCCTAACAACAGTCCATTTAGAGATCTAACTTAAAAAGACATCTCTTGTGGTTATACAATCATTTCAAAGGATTCTGAATGGCTTTGCTGCAATCTGGCTTAATATTGACAAAACAGGAGAAAGAATTCTGCAAGAACCTTGGATTAACAAAAGATTTTGAGATATCTCTTGTGAAAATTAAAATCCATGGCATATAACATAAAAATTGACCACACACTATTTTACTTGATAAGATGTCTGGGGGGAAAAAAAAAACCAAACATTTACCTAAATGAACACAAATGCTCAAATACAGTTTCCTAGGACAAGATATTTGAGAAAATATGGTTTGGAGAGAGAAGTCAAAATTGTAGGTATGATGTCTGCTTTATTAATTTCCTAAATCCAATATAATGTTGCAGGGGGAGAGGCTATCTTAGCCGTTTCAAGCACAAGACAACCACTACCCTTGGACAGTATATAAACTGATACAAGGAAACAGTAAGGCACAAAACGATGCTCAATGGCACTGGGCTTGGTATTTAACCTAAAATGCAAGACTTGTGGATGTTACAGGTGTTATGTTTCAGCCAGGATGTCTCCACTGACTGGGGTTCAAATGTTAAATTTTTTATCTATTATGTTATTTTTTGTGTTAACAGTGTGGATTATTTCATTTTTATACATGGATGTATCTTCTGCTATGTTTTTGTATTTTGTGGATGCTACCCAAAGTGGTGGGGTAGCCTGCCCACCACCGCATGGGACTGCACTCAGCACTATAAAGGTGATTGCTGGATTTTATTTTTTTTTTTTTTTTACTATTTTTGCTATGTTTTTCAACCATTCGTTGATTCATGTTTTGGGCCTTGTTTGCCTCTGGATTATTTTTGTCTTTACAGGCAACTTCTTATGCCTCTTGTTCTTCTTAGAGCTTCTTTTTTGTAAAAGTAAATTTTTATACTTTATAGTGATTCTTTGTTGCTCTTTTTGTGACTAGCTGGGGACTGACAATAACCCAGTGTGCATATTTTAGAAATTTTGGGACTTGCCGAGTCAAAATAAGCAGCATTTATCCATCCATCCATCCATCCATCCATCCATCCATCCATCCATTCTCTAACCTAACCTAATCTAACCTACTAGTCCATTTATGGGTTTTTGGACCTACTACTTTTATCACAAATGTAAATAATTTCCTGTGAAACTAAATAAAGTACTTGTAATATAATACTGCATAGTATATCTTTTCTAAATTGGTTATTTTTTTTAACCAGATTTTTTGAAATGAAAGCTATCCAACAAGTCTCTGTGGTCCATAAGAAAATATTTAGGATAGCCATTCCTTAATCCAGGTGTAGACAGATGAAAGATTACATCAGAAGCAATTCAGTATTGTTTATTGCACCCTGGAGGTCATAAATTGTACAAACAGGTAGAATCTCTGCCGATATACCAAAGTTACATGGTGACCTTGTTATTCTGGTGATCACTCACAGATATTGTTGTCAGTATCATTGACAAGCTTCCCTGATATATCAGGATTATTTTCATAAGCCTTGACAAGCACTTGTTGACTTACGTGCATCTATACCAGAAAACAGCGCATTCCATCATAGATTGTTCAAGGACGGAAAATTGACAGACTGCAATCAGGTCTCTGCTTCTTTGGTAGACATATTATACAGAGAATAAATGCTTATACAAAAAATTCAAGATAGCACACAGTTGGATTGCTTAATATATTGCCTGTCTAAATCCTTATTGAAATTTTTACTTTAAGAGCTGCACCAGGACACTGACACTCCACTAGCTTACTGCCACTGTGCCTTTGTTTCATTTTGATGAAAGCTGTCAGCAAAATTAATTAATAATTATTAGTTGTTCATCACCCTAAAATTGCTACAAAATACATATTTACAGTATACAGTATATCAGCAATAAAATGCAATGTCTATTCTACGTGAAAGAGATAGCATAACTGATACAGAAAAATCACACATTTTAGTTTATTTGTCTGGTTTGTGATTGAAAGTGGTTGAATCCTTTAAGTTCTAAAGAAAAAAACAATCTCTTTTAAAACTGACTTTTTAGCCTTTGGAATTTGTATGCACTACAGTAACAGCCAACTAAATGTTTTAGGGGTGCTTTTTAAATTACAATATACAGCAGATAAAATGTGAATTCAGTCATCCATTTCCTAATTTTTAAACTTATCTTGAAAGAACATGGGCTGCAAATGCACTCCATCCATCCATCTTCCAACCCGTTGAATCCAAACACAGGGTCACGGGGGTCTGCTGGAGCCTATCCCAGCCAACACAGGGCGCAAGGCAGGAACCAATCCTGGGCAGGGTGCCAACCCACCGCAGGACACACACATCCACACTCACACACCAAGCACACATTAGGGACAATTTAGAATCGCCAATCCACCTAACCTGCATGTCTTTGGACTGTGGGAGGAAACTGGAGTACCCGGAGGAAACCCACACAGACACGGGGAGAACATGCAAACTCCACGCAGGGAGGACCCGGGAAGCGAACCCAGGTCTCCTAACTGCAAGGCAGCAGCGCTACCACTGCGCCACCGTGCTGCCCCAAGTGCACTCCCACATACAATAATTATTGCTGCATTGCCAGTTTTCTTGTAATCACTATACAAATGTCAGTTAATTCCTAAAAACCTCAAGATCTGCACATTACTGGCTTTAGAATGTACCCTACTGACTATGGCAAAGACTTAAAATTCACATATAAGTAACAAGTAACATATTTGTATTCGCCTCACACTTACATACAATTATATTTTGGAAGAGCTCTGTAAGCCGTGCTTTTTCTTTGAAGGATAGGTGTGGGGCAGACTGACTGGCAGGATGACACCCAACCTGTTGCTGCATCCAAACGGTACCATTTTTCGCCTTTACGCCTGGTGCAGCTGCGTTGTTCTTATATGCGAGTAGACGTTTCTTGCGGGGAGGGCTTTGGTCCTCTTTCTCCAATGCAGAACCATTATCCTCATCTGAATTTACCTCTGCTATAGCACGTCTTTATTTGAAAACAGCAGTGTCAGATCGGGGCAATCTTGAACGTGACTGAGAGAATTAAATTGAATAAATTTACACTGGCTGTTACAGACTAAAATCAAATGTATGTTTTTATTCTATAATAGTAAGAATAAGAGCAGCTCACTACTAAAAACGGAGGCATCCGGGATCAAACCACAAACGTCTTGATTACAAGTCAGCAATTCTTACCGCTGTATCACCAAAGCGAATGTATTAAGGGCATGTCAATGTCACACCCTAAAGCAAGTTCTTTTTCTGCAGTTATATCTATACTAATAAAAGGCAAAGCCCTCACTGACTGACTCACTCACTCACTCATCACTAATTCTCCAACTTCCCGTGTAGGTAGAAGGCTGAAATTTGGCAGGCTTATTCCTTACAGCTCACTTACAAAAGTTAAGCAGGTTTCATTTCGAAATTCTACACGTAACGGTTAACGGTCAACAATGTCCGCCATGTTGAACTTTCTTATTCATGGCCCCATCTTCATGAAATTTGGTAGGCGGCTTCCCTGCGCTAACCGAAACCAATGTACATACTTATTTCGGTGGTATGATGCCACTGTCAGCCACAATATTGAACTATTCAACGTCACTAATTCTCTAACTTCCCGTGTAGGTAGAAGGCTGAAATTTGGTACTTATTTCGGTGATATGATGCCACTGTCGGCCGTCATATTGAACTTTTCAACGGTCTTTGTTACTTATGGGCCCATCTTCAAGAAATTTGGGTGCGTAGGTTCCCAACGCTAACTGAATCCTACTTACGTACATACCTGTATATACGTCCATAGCCTGCAGCTCGGTCACCGTGTGAGGCGGCGTTGGGTCCCCCATCCCAACGCCTCCCACGTTGTTGGCTGCCTGCCTATATAAGGCCGTCTGTCGCTCCAGTCTCTACATTCCCTTCCCTGCTTCGCCACGGGATTCACGTCTCCCTGCTGATAACTACAGCCTTTTTATTTAATCCACGGCTTCTCCGCTGTTTTATTGTTCATTTATTACGATTATAGTTATTGTGTAGGTATTTTAGACTTACTTTACATTTTTCAGGTACCCATTTCCTTTATCATTCCAACCGTACCCCCATTAACATGTCTATCGAGGTGATCACCATCGATCAAAGAACGGTCACTTACCAAGTGGTTTCCATGCCCGGAGATGGCACCTGCCTTTTCCATTCTCTTTATTACATATTGCACGGCCATATCAGGCTCACTCTTGATATCCGGAGGAACATTGTGTCTTATGTATTGAATGACTGGGACAGGTTCAAGGTGTGGACTGATGACGGTACATGAGATAATTATACTACACAGGAGCACTAGAAGAGTGAAATGCTTAAGCCCTTCACCTATGAATCTGCATGTGAGTTGATGGCTGCCGCTGAATTGTTCGGTTGTCACTTTCAAGTTTCCTGAAATGGCCAAATATTTTACACCTTTGGACAACCGCCTATGCCTCTTAAACATCTTAGATTCACAGTTGACGATTTCAGTAGTGGACACTTTGATGTTTAGAAATGTTTAAACTCTTAAAAGCTGGATGTGAAATTATCAATGAAACTGGTTGTATACTTACAACGCTTGACAGATGCCGAATGTCTCTTCAACACAAGTCCTACAAATACTGTCATATTACAACTGGAGGGCCGAACTGACAACGTGGCATACAAAGAGATCCTTAACAAATAATTATTGGTATATTTTCCCTCAGTTTAAAAAGGTTTAATTTCTTCTTAATAAAAATTTTAAGGCAGTATTTCACCGCTGCGAAGCGCGGGTATTGTGCTAGTTCTTGAATAAAAGAACACTTGTTTTGTTATACTTGTACCTTTTATGAAAGAGTTTATTTGATATTTAGGCTTCACACATTATACACTTCATGTCTACATTTTGTCAATTATTACTAAAACATAAAAAACATTTCCATTTTAAAGATGTGTTTACATAGATTGTTGTAGACACAGAACACACATGAAATGCATGTATTCCAAATAACGATATATTATTTACCCTATACAATTCCAGGCAGCTCACACGCAGGTAAACAGAATTGAGCTGAGAGAACTTTCTGCCCTTTCTGCACTGGTGGGGGGATAGGATAGCAGGCTGCTTGTGCTTATCAACACATTTACAACACATAACACGCTTACAGAGAGGTGCGAAGGGATTTAAGGTGGGCCAGGATTACAAGTTTTTTCGTAGGCTTTGGTATTTCTAGTGTTAATAAGACAGGGTTCAAAGTAAAGCATAAACACTGTTATCCACAAGAAATACACTAAATTAACCTGCTGTATGTCAAAAACAGTTACTATTTAATTTCCTCCTTGTATTCTGTGAGGTCATTTTGGAGTTTAAACCCATAAAAACAAAATTAACAATGAAGCTTGAATATTTTTAAATACTGCTATAGTTAGTTTTACAATGGTACTGATATAGAAAATGAGTCCTTATTCTCCTAAAAGGAAAGGCTTAAATCCACAAATTCTATTTAGAGAACTTTCAGGTAATGAACAGAATAAATCATTAACAGATATGAATTAGCCAAAGAGCAAAAGTAAATTAATTACAAAATTTAATTAGTTAAATCAACCAGGTTAGAAATAAAATGTACTAAGATATTTTGTAGAAAGCTAGCTTATAAAAAGCTCATAAATCAGGACAAAGTTTTATTCAACTATAGTGTTATACATCGTTCCTTCTCTTATAAATATAGCTTACTGGGTTTGAATACTGTGCACCACTTTAATCTATGTGGAGCTTGCCTGCTTTTTCCATATTTGCGTGTTTATTCTGGTCTTTCTTCCACATCCCAAAAACCTGTATGTCTGTATGTGACTTTAAACTGGCCCAAATATGTATGCACTGGACTGTACACTGCCAAGGGTTGTTTTCCATCACATGCTAAGTGCTGCTGAGATATGCCCTTTCTTCCAGTGGCTCTGAGAATGTATTCAATATGTACCCCATGTAGTCTTCTTTATTAGAAACTTCAGGAATATTGATATTTGTGCTCATTAGCGTGACAAGGGTAATAAATCCATAGTAATATTTTCTGTAAGACAAACAGTACACAAATGTAAAAAACCTTAGATTAAGGCAATAGTTACAGTATTTTTGAGGGAAGTCTACAAAATTGTTTTATACATCAACAACAATACTCAAGCAACAAGAACTCTGCAACAGGATTTCTAAAAGAACAACCTCTGGACCACATCTAATGGTGTACGGATACAGGTTGCCACCTTTGACATCTATTTATAATTCTCAATTATATAATTTTATTGGAGAACTGTTATAGAAAAATATTTGTTCTCAAAATGTAATATCAGTGTTAAAAATTAACAATTTAAAATATTCAAAATATTTACAGAAATATAAATACTGTGGAAACACTTCATGCTAACTGTTGAAACAAGACAGCCATAATCTTGGAGCTGCTGTACTCGTCTTGGAAGAAGAATGCAAAATACAGTTCTTAAACTGAATGTGAAAAAATTATACTGACTATAGAAACATTTGGTTGCTTTCATAATAATTAAAAGATATGCCACTTCTTAGTGAATTAAAAAGATCATATATAGAGTACTTTTACACACAAGAATTTCTGTTTTGTCCATTGTGATCGACAGCCGGCAGCTCAACCCAGCCGGGATGACCCTGGAATAGAAGGATGGGGAAAGGCAGCTACTTGCCGACACTGCTTTCCCCAAGAAGCTAGATGGCAGCTTCCCTGGAGTGCAGTGGTACCCCGGATTCCCACAGGCACTATGGGACATGGTGTTCGGATACACAGCCCTGCTGGGTGCCGTGGGTGCCACCAGGAGGAGCTGTCAAAGGACCTGGGGACATATTCTTTCAGTATAGCCCGGAAGTACGGAAGTACTGAAGTTTCGTTGTACAATGTCTCATTGCTACAATGACAATAAAGATTTTGATTGATTTGATTGAAGTACAAGGTAATCACAAGGACGGAAGCCCTAAAGTACTTCCGGGCTAAAGAAAATCCCTGTTCTGTCTTAGACCCGAAAGTGCCAGCCAGTCACGTGGTCCAAAGGACAGAAGCATTTCTGGGTCAAGGACTATATAAAGGTCTAGTGGAGACCCAGCAGGAGAGCCAGAGTTGGGATGGAGTGTGACAGAGCTGCTGGGAGGAGAGGAGGAGAATTATTCTGTGTATTGTGTTGTTATTATTGTCTTTGTATGGAAGCGGAGGTGATTCAAGGCACCATTATTAGAAGAGAAGGAATAAAAGATCCTTTTGGTGCTTTTACCTGGTGTCTTGGGCGTTTGTCTATCAGGTTTGAGGAGCGACAGCACCATCTAGTGTCACACCATGTAGGTGCCACTTTGAGGAACAACAAGTATTTTGTATTTTGCAATTTATAAAAAATGCTTCACTTAAGAATACACTTTCCTTTATCAAATAAATGTTTTATCATGAGTAAGGAAAAATGAATCCTTTAAATAACCAAACATTTATTCGGTCAAGTAACTGCTTTTTTCAGTACTGAGTTGCATGCTAAATAAACTTTTTCATTAAATTAAAAACATAGTATTTTATTGGCAATGTGTTCGTTATCTAGGTATCTTCATAAAATACAAAAATTTGGGACAGAGTATTTTTTTAAGATTATTTGCTAAAGAACTGAAAAGCAAGAGGTTTGCAAACTCACAATAACGTGTACAGAAAAATTATCTATAATTATTGATGTGCATGCTAAATATTTTGCCTTACATTAGATTACATTTATACCTTGCCTTGGATTTGTCCTGTATTCCAATACTGGCTTTTGAGCCTATAAACCTACCTGCCCATTTTATGCATAACGTACCTACAAAATCTCCATGTCACCAGGGTTTGAATTAATCTGTTACTTTTGAAAAACTTCCACTCTGTTTGGTCATCCCCTTTTCTGTAAATATGGTGTGCCTTGTATCTTCAAATTATAACTCGCCCTTTGTCTTTTGAAAGCTTCATCACCTGTATTGCAGCACATAACTCTATTTTTACAGATCCTGACTATATCAGAAAGTAGAAAGTGCTAAACCTGTATACAGTAGGTGGGCTTAAGCTTATGAGTATGTACCTGATGAATTGTTCAACTATTTATTTTATATTGTGCAAATATAATCTGAGTACTTTTGAAACAGTCATGTTCATGTGGGCCATTGCTTTAAAAATGGCAGTAATTCATTCCGTAAAACTTATTTTTTGTGTTCCATGGAAACAAAGCATGAATACCAACAGTTATACTGTTAATAGCATAAATGTTTACAGCATACAACAGTTTAGGCATGGTTAAAGGGACTGTGCCAAATTGCTATATGTAGTAGTGTCTTTATTCTTTTTCTTTTATTAATTTTCCACTTACTTCCAAATACAGTAGACCCCCGCAAAGTCGCGGTTCAGAGTTTGCGGCCTCAGTCATTTGCGGATTGTTCCTTAGAGCCTAACTAATAATTTTTAGCGGAAACCGCAAATATACTCTGCAATTTTTATGGCTTTTTGTGCGGCAATACTGTAGTGTAGAGAGAACTGCAGCTTGGGATGGTGAAAGTAGCCAATAGAATTTGAAACTGCAACTCCCAGCAGTCCCTGCAGTGGATCTGATTGGTCTTCTGCTGAGGGTGCTGGGGCTGTTGAGGTCAAAGGGTGTCAGCGCGGCTTTTAAAAAGGGGGCCGGTGACCTAAAGCAAAAAAAAGTCTTTTTAATTTGTGTTTCAAGTTCCTGTCCGTCTGCCTTCTGTTGGGTTACCTGTACTTATTCATTTTGTCCTGGATCGTTTCGTGCGTCTGGATTGTCCGGCATCTGCCTGTGTACATAAGGACTGTAACTGGATTCATGGCCATCCTGCAAAGAAAGGAGCGCTCCTAAACCCGTCCACACCATTTCAGGAACTACCGGTAGGACTATCTTTACATTCCCATTCAATGTGCAGATCTCTGGACTATCTGTTTTCATCATTACATTTCATTCGTTGCCATTTTTCATGAACTTCTTCATGATTTACTGTGTGTGTGTTGTTTGTGCTTTGTTGTATTTAATGTGTAATCGCTGTAAGGGGAACAGGGGTGGTATCGTTGTTTTCTCATTTCATGTGATTTCATTACATTCTTTATTTGCTGTCTGATTACCGGTTGGCTTTGTTTTTGTCTCTGTTTGTGAGTGTACGCTGGTCGGGTCAAGGCTGGGTGTGTCCCTGGAATCTCCACCATAAAAATAAATAAATCACCGTCTTGTCAACGGTGTGAATCTTAGCGGCACCGGACCATTACAGCGTTATTCATTTCTCCTTGCTGCTGATTGACTGTGATACATCTCCAGTTGAGTGTTCTTGTGTTTTCCGTTTACTTAAAAGCCTGAACAGCACCTGTCCTTTTTGGCTGATCGCTTTGTTTCTCTCTTCTCCCCCAGACATTCTCTGATCCTGTTGGGGGTTGTGCTCCCCTATGATGTTTGTCTATTGTTTAAGTCGATAACTAACTGCATACTAAGCTCGTTTTACTTCTGAAAGAGACATGTTTGTTTGAAGTGTTTAAATAAAGTTCCTGTCTTTACAATATCCTGTGTTTCTGTGACCCAAGCGTGACACCCTGCAGTACTGCAGCCACACTAAGACTAGCCTGCCAGCGTCAGCGTTTACCTCTGTGTGCTTGCGTGCAGCCTGTTCAAGCGCAGTTGGCTCAGTGTTTTACATCCATGGCATCAGTTGCACTTTGTACATATTGTTCCAGTAGTTTTTTTAAATAGTTTTTCCAGTTCATTAGCAGTGTGTAAAATGATCAGTGTTGCAGAAATTGTGATGCTCTTTGCAGATAAAAGTGTTCCATTAAAATTTCACTTTTTCTTTGTGAATTGTGACGTTTACTTAAAGTGGAGCAAAAAAGTATTTGGCATCCAGGGATGCATTAACCCCCAAGTATGTGGCAATTTAAGGACTAAAGCCCCAAGATGCTGCCAAAACGAGCTGCAACGTCTAAGGCTTCTGGCAATGAAAACGCGCTTGCATGAATTACAGTACTGTGGGAGACATAGCAGTACAGTATACAGGTTTACCTTTACATTCTTTATTTTTAGGCAATGCATGAGTTTGAAATTAAATTAAAACCTAAATATGCCCCAAAACACTTTAAACTATGAAAATTGGCATTTTTTAACCACATCCAAAATTTGTGGCTTTTCTCAATTCGTGGGTGCTCTAGGAATGTAACCCCTGTGAATTTTGGGGGTGTACTATACTAAACAAGGTTGAAGGGATGCAGGGATTGTAGCTTATATTGGCAGCATAGTGTCAGATTTGTTGATCACAGTCTCTGATCTTGTGACCAGACAATGATAATTTATGTGACTGAAAACCACTTCCCATATCAATTTATAAACAGTCCTCACCTTTCAGCACAGTTGTCTTCGTACCTTTATATGACAGCCAGTAATGTGCTGCCTGATGGAGCCAGCATTGTATAACAGGTTTACAAGTTAACAGGTTCAGCCGCAGACTAGGCACTTTTTTTTTTCCCATTCTGTTTTAGTACATGAAACAAGAGGTATCAGAAAGATTGAGCCTAGCAAACATAAGAAAGGCTCAAACACCCACATTTCTTATTCTTCAAAGCTACATTCTATGAATTGTATTTCTGCATGAGCATTCATTAGTTGCCAGTTCTCATACACACAGAACCTGACCATATACAAATAACGACAAAAATCAAACATGTTTAATTTTATCAGAGAGTTACGGACTAGTTGGGATGTCATGTTAGGCATCGTTTTCAGGGGTAAACCGCCAAATGCCTCTGACTTGCTAAGATTACGTAAATGAAGATTACAACTGAAAAATCACTGGAAAACTCACATAATGCGACATGGGCTTAAGATGCTGTACTAATATTAAGAGCAATAGATGTAGTAGTTTTATTGTGATCTTGTTTATCATGACATCACAGTGTGGCAACAGGTTGCATGTTCGTTAGACATATACAAAAGAATTTGATTGCTCTCTGTACATGTGACAATACTGCAGTAATACTCCTACTACTACTGCCAATTAACTCCAACCAACATTAATAAACACACATATTCAGGTAGTTTAGATGAACTGACGTGTATGTGTGTTTTCACCCTGCACTGGACCAGGATCCTGCTCAGCTGTTCTTGCACATAATGTTTGCTGGGCTAGGCTCCAGCTTCCCCATGGATGTAAATGATACAATGGAGGCAATGGGACTGCACATCACATTCTATTTTGCTCTCTTGCAGACACATAGTCACCACTTGGACAGCCTGGTGGAAATTTGAAAATTATTTGTGTATCCTTAACACTAGAATCCCTGGAGCCTACAAAAAAAAGTTGTAATGCTGGGCCACTTTAAATTCCTTCGCACCTCTTCATCAGTTTTAGTTTTTCAAATGTGTCAATCAGCACAAGCAGCAAGCACCCTGCTATCCCATCCTCCCCACCGACACAACTGAAGTTCTCCCAGCTCAAGTCTGTTTATCTGGGTGTGAGGTGCCTGGAACTGCATAAGGTCAGGTTGGGGAGCACGCACTGGTACGTTGTAAATAATATCTCGTTATTTTGATTACAAACATTTCATGTGTGTTCTGTGTTTACAACGATCTGGGTAAATTTAGGATGACAGGAAATGCAAGGAAAGAAATGTTGAACACATAACTAAAACAGAAATTTGCATCCAATATCAAATGAACACTTTCACAAAAGGTATAACAAAGCAAGTGCACTTTTATTCAAGAATATAAGAAAAGGAAATCATTCAATTTACATGTTGCCGTCAATTAGTAAAAAGCCAAGCCCAAATATCAGTCGACAGAAAGCCAATGTGTCTGTTTGGCTGGTGTAGAGGTAAGAACAGCTGCCTTATAAACAGCAGCTTGCAGGTTCGAGCCCCAGCTCTCCCCGTTTTGAGTAGTGAGCTGCTATTATTATTACTATTATATAATAAAAACATACATTTGATTTGAATCTATAACAGCCTGTGTAAATTTTTGCTACCTATAAAAGTTAGTTTTTTTTTTTTTAATTCAGTTTTATTTTCCCAGTCATGTTTACGTGGTAAAACAAACTTTCCTCTCCCTCTCTGAGTTGATGGCATTTATCTCCATTCTTTTCAAGAGAAGCAATGACAACGGTTGGTGCTGTGGTTGATGTCTGGTCAGAACTATTTGTTGTACTGGCAATCAAAGATATGATGCCCTGTGACAGCTATCAGACTATAATGCTGCATATGCGCTTTGAAAACAAAGACACCCATATCAAACATGTGAAAAATGACAGATCTGCTGCGATCTTGAACATCTGGCAACATTTTGTTGAGAACTGTGTTTTGAGTTACAAGTCAGGACAACATATTACTATTGATGAGCAACCGTTTCCAACCAAGGTCCGTTATCCTTTCTTGCAATACATCCCAACCAAACCTGACAAAACTGTCATAAAGTTTTGGATTGCAGCAGATTTGGAGACAATGTACATGTGAAATGCCACTCCTTATTTAGGAAAAAATCCCAGTCGTCTCACGGGAGAAAGACTTTCTGAAGCTGTGGTCATAAAGCTTATGGAGCCATTTCTGGAAAAAGGCAGAATCGCAACAACAGACAGCTTTTTCATGTCGCTTTCACTGGCTAATAGACTGCTGCATCGTAGCACTGCAACACTCTGCTTGGCACCATAAATAAAGATAGACTTCCACCTACAGCTAAAGTCACTTTAGTATACAAGCAATTCTCTACAATAGTGTTTAGATCTGGCAGTGCCATCCAGACTGTATAAGAAGTCTGTCTGCATTCTCAGTGCCATGCACCATAACGTGGAGATTGGGCAAGATTGGAAAAAATAAAAACAATGTTCAAATGACATAGCATTATTAAATAATGGCATTTTCATGCATGGATGGCAGAGGCAGACACAGATTTGATGTCATTCAAGTGGTTACTGGAATATAAAACAAACACTTTCGCAAAAGTATAACGAAACAAGTGTGATTTTATTCAAGAATAAAACTGAACAACAAAAAATTCAATTGACAATAAGAAAGAAAACATGATCCACCAGCGTTTGTGTGTCTGCTTATATCCCTTCAGCGATATCTTTTACAGTTAGCAAAAATGTATACTGGTTGTTACAGACTCAAATCAAATGTATGTTTTTATTATATAGTAGTAAGAATCAGTGCAGCTCACTACTAGCTCACTACTCAAAAACGGACATCTTTTCTCCTACCCGATCACTGACTCAAAAAGGTTTTGTTAAAACTTGTCCCAGTAGAGTAGAAGTTTCTTTCTTTTATTAAGATGTCAGCCCTTAGTGAGTGCAAAATTACCCATACATTTAATGCAGAAATACTTTATGATAGGTGTAGCATGGCTCCAAGAGGCAGGTGTATGAATGGATATCAGCTACAGCCTTCTGTAATAATGTGTAAGTGCTGGGTTTCTGAGCTGTTGGACAAAGACACATACACAAAATAACTCTTGAAGTTGTGACGCTTTCAAGAAACTCATCCCAGATTGTTTCCATAAGGTAAAAAGTATTAAAATTCATAGAAAAACCTGAACACACAGACAAAAGCTACCGTATATCCACATCTGTTCATAAAGTGCTTGCTTCTAGCATTTTAAAATGAATTCTGGAAACTAAACTAAGTAGCCCACAATCACCTGTAAGCATTCAGTATGTTACATAATTGAGCTTACTGAGAAACCTAATGACGTTTGTTTCTTAATCAAAGACCTGACAAAAAGTTGCTATCAAATTTTCTAGACAAGATAAGCAAAACTCAAAATGACAGACCAATGAAAACCATTGTTTCAGTTCCTGAATTTTTAAAATAAATAAATAAATAAACAAACAAACATCATATCTTCAGACAGTCATCACTGACAAAATAAAAGATAGAAAATGGGACCACGGCTACTGGAGCTTTATCTTTGAAGCAGGGATATAATTTTTTGATTTATCAGAATCTTCTAATTTGAAGTCTAAATAACTTTAGAAATTTTTTCTTGAAGCATATGATTTCACAACAGGTTCTATTAAAATGACATTCTAAAATCTCAGTCAGCTATTTCAATGTATGTACTTTGGGACCTTACTCATGTATCAGTTTTGCAAAGTCACCTATTTCATTTCAAGGATATGAGATACAAAAATCCAACCCAACAGCATTAGACTCAAGGTAGGAACCAATTCTTAACTGGGAAGTAGTCAATCACAGTGAACACAAATCAGTTCCTTAGGCCAATTA
>JANRMT010062806.1:17702143-17779673 GCA_026402145.1 Polypterus bichir lapradei | reverse complement strand
TATATATATATATATATATATATATATATATATGACATTGACTTTCTGTCACTTGATTAAATGTCAGATCTTGATTATCCATCACTCGATTAACCGTCAGTTTCCATTAACTCTCAGGGCAAAAAAAAATAAATAAATAAATTGCATAAGCCACCATCTACATTGTTACGGCCGATAAACATATGCATGTGCATATTTTGAAATTATTAAATGTTTATGAAACAGCATAAACACTTCAAGTATTGCTTCAATTTATGAAGTGGGAAGAGCAACAGTGAACAACATAAACTGTGATGCCAACCAAATTGAAAAACATGTTGAAAATGGAAACCACTGATGGTAATTTTATTCTGTATTAATGTTAATATTCTTCTCCATTGTAATTTTCTTTTTAAATTCTGTTATATTATGTTTTGTTAATATACTGTGAAATGCAAGCAGTTTGTGATGTGCTGTGCGGGAGCAGAAAGGGTGGAATGAATGGAGTAAGTGATGGGACTGAGTGAAGGGCTTCTGTTCTGTAAGGGGCAGACACAGCTCTTAGGAGATGGGTGACTTGAGAAGTTAGGAGAAAAAGGAACATGCGGTGGCAGGAAGTTTTGAGTAAGGAGTCAGGAGACAACAGGCGGTATAGAAAAAGACAGAACATGAGTAGCAGGAGATAATTATTGGTAGGGAAAGCTTTCTTTTATTGTTTTAGAGATGTGCTCTGTAAACCGGATAACAGAGTATAAGACAGGGCACTGTTTGTTACAGAACGAAGACTCCACGTAAAACGTAGAAAACTCCAGTACTACTGAGTTATAATTGCCTATTACTCTGGTCATTACAATATTATAAACATTAATTAAATTTTGTTAATACTATATTACATTTTGTTAATATAGTTTTTTTTTTTTTTGGTAAATAAATACAAGTAGTAGTCTAGCTGTTCTGCTTTCCATCTTTTCTCCTAACCATCATATACCAGCCTCAGACCCAACCCCTGATGGATAATTGAGGTTTTACTGTGTGTACTGTGGCAGATGACTGGGGCCCAATAGTGGAATGACCAGGTGGGAGAACTTATTACCTCCCCTGGAGCGGTAGATGGTAGAACCCTTGGTTTGCAGCAGTGCCTCAGTCTCCCAAAGGGCTTCTTGGGAACTGCAGTTTGGAGAAGCCCTGCTGGCGTCCATGGGCGCTGCCGTTTGGCACTGCAGGAACCGTTGGGCCCTTTGTTGCAGCACTTCCACCACACCTGGAAGTGCTGCCAGATGAAGGATATCAAACACCTGGAGCACTTCCGGGTGCCGTATAAAAGGAGCCAGCAGCCACTACTTGGAGATCCAGAGTCAGGTGGAAGGGAGACAAAGCTCACCAGTGGAGCCGGACGGAGTGAAAGGAAAAAGAAAGTAGAGAATTGTGCTGCGTTTCCTGTGCTGTGAACATGGGAAACGGGTGAAAGCTTTTCCCATGTGGAAAAGAAGAAAAATAAAAACGTGTTCTGAACTTATGTCCCATGTTTATCTGTGTCAGGGTTGGGGCAGCTGTTGCACCGCACCGGTGGTCCACATATATATGCAAGTAGAGATCCACAAAGGGAAAAAGTGAGTCACATATCAAACTACCAGTTGTCATCATCAGAGGAAAATGATTAGACATACGGGGATCAAAGGCAATATATAGCAGTTCAACGGTGGGGTGGAAGGGGAGGTTGTAAAAGGGGGAATAATAAGGTGGGGTTCGGAAGGCGTTGGTTATAAAGTCTTTTTTTATTATTTGGATGTTCTTTTTAAGCCTGCATATACTGGGTTCAAGTCCAAGTGTTAATGGCTTTTTCATTAGAAGGCCAATCTGGCAAAAATTTGCTACTATTATAATTATTATGTACAAAACAGATCTGTATATTTAAGGAAGTTAATATCCATCCATCCATCCATCCATTATCCAACCCGCTATATCCTAAGTACAGGGTCATGGGGAGAAGTTAATTTTTAGAATTAAAAGTAACAAGTCGCCGATTGTGAAAAGTGCTGCTGATCTGCTCATAGAAACCATTTTTCTATCAAATTCTTTATTATGTACTGGTCAATCAAACAAACTAAAACAACCCAAAAATGCAATGATCACTCCTGTTGATATGTTTCATGACACATAGCAAACATTTGCACATTTTCTGCATGAATTCAGACACTTCTTTTATCCTTCTTTCTCATCAGCTGTAGTGTATATGATCAATGTATGAATTTCTTCACAGTCACTTACCACAGAGTAGAATTTTCAATCACAATATTGCTAGATTTATAATGGTCTGTGCGAAAATGCTTGGCTCTGTTCTCTGCTTCTCTTTAAAATGTGCTGTTAAGAAGCTTTTGCTACAAATGGTGCAGATCGCTTTTCTCAGTCATGACTTAGCTGAAAATTACATTTGTGGAATTTTACTTTGCAGCGTCCCTGAACTTATGCAAATACTTAAAAAATGATGATGAAAAAAATGGGTAAAAAATGGAAAGTCACAGATGTGAAGCCAGGCTTATTATGTACTGATCACCAAATGAGATGTTAGAAATATTTTATATGTAAGTAATAAAATAAATGGCATAATGTTTGTGTTTTATTTAAATTTTCGTAAACTGATATAATTGTACTTTGATATTTTTATAGAATTATTCAGATTACTGAAGTTTTTCATTCCTAAATATTCTTGGACAAAAAGAAAATCAGCTTCTTTATTTGCATTGCTTTTTATTTCAAATATATGAAGGGACAGGTTATGTTTATTTTCTTTAAACTCAATGCTTCATAAGAGAAAAGAGATTAAAACTGCCTCCTCATTAAACATGGGCAGAGATTTAGTTCCTGGGCTGTCCTTTAATCTTGTGAAAGAATATTGCAGGCATCCTATTATCTTCTCAAAACATTCCCCTCAATACTATTTTCCCAAAAATCTCTGGGATTTCCCAAGAATCTCTAATGATTCTGGGCAGTAGTCATTCCTATCTGTCCACATAGGTATGCAGTATTGTCTTCATAATTTCTGTACTAACCTTGACTAGCCCTTCCTGAATCATTATCAGGTGGACAATAACCTACATACTATATACAGAACAAGTTAAAATTAGAACTATGTCAGTTGTTATGGATTCATAAATAATTTGGATCTGTGGCCTTAAAGTATCAGACTAGATCTATGTTTATGAGAGCTTTGGCATTAAAGACCCCCGTCTTAATAAGTTTCTATGTTAAATGTATTTCATATTGAATTTGTATTGAATATATACTTGGTACAATCTCTGCTTTGTTTTTCAAAGGCAAGGGTTATTTATGCTAGTTTTCACTTTTTAAAAGACAGTAAAAATAACAGTTCATTGTTCTATTGCATTCCTAACAACAGTGGTCAGCATTTTTGAACTGGGTAGTTCTCTTACTCTGTCTCACTCTGTTGAAGAACATCACTCTTTAATATTATACAAATAAATCAATTTCAAAAATATATATTTAAATATCAATATGACAAATCATTTTTAACTGGGACATATACAAATATTGTATTTTAAGTGTAGGAATGTGTGATGGCTTTTTCGATTTGAAAATTCCATTGACATTATAATATGCAACAAATAATGTTCTGTTTTCTGAAAATCTTTGATCTGCATTTAACATCACAATCCCAGTGAATGAGATCATAAGTCATTAAGAAAAATCCTCAACTGCACAGGAAACTGCGTAGTTTCCTTAGTACTTCGATAGGGGCTTGTGAATAAAATCTTTAATGCAAACGTGCCCTTAGTTTGACACTGCATAGGGGATGGTTGTAACCAGTATTTTCTAGAGAGTGAGCAACTAAGACTAGGAAAAAGAGAAAGTCAATGACAGAAAAAAGGGGGATACACCTGATGTGCTGTTTGCAGTGGAACTAGTAAGAGAAAGGTCTTGAAAGGCTGGCAGGTGGCAGCAAGCCTGTTCCATGTGGGAAAATGAGACCCTGCCACTAAAGTCAAGAATAATGTAATATAAGTCACTATGACCTGATGGTTTTAAAAATGTTCACCTTCCATTGCTTCCTTTTAGAAGCAATATGAGTAAGGCAGAGTTGGTATTTATTACTTGAAGAAGGAGAACAGAGAGTACAAGATATGTAAAGTGGAAGCTCAGAAAGTAAGGGATTGTGTGGTATTAGTGATGTGGGACAGTAGAGATGCTACCCTTCTTGAAAGAAGAGGCAAAGAACAACAGTATGAAACTAGAATTTTTGTTTCATTTTGTATTACCTTTATAAGCTTTGTTTTCTCTCTCCTTCGTTATAATTTGCTTTAATAAAATTTAAATTTTGAATATTTTGGAACATTTTGCCATCTATCTAGGATGGTGATAACATTTAAATGCTACAATATATTCTATTGTAAATAAACAAACAGCATCTAGAAATCTATAAGTGGTTTGTCATAGCCACAAATAACCCTGTGGTTATAACATCTTTTAATTGCAATTTAATCAACTTATTTTGGAAATCCTCAACATACTAATGTCATAAGGCCGACATCTTTATTTGTATTTTAAAATATATTTTCAGTTTGGATATACTGCTAGTTGTTTACATCTGTCAATACTGTCTTTCATGGTTTCATCTTTTTCTACCTTACTTAAACAGATAGTATTAAACAATACTATTTATTCAACATGGCGTGGTTTATTACAATAACATTTTAAATAAATTTAACAGTACACTATTGAGTACGGTATAGTAGTTAATAACCTAGTGTCTAATTCACAGGGCTTCACCCTTCAGTTTAGTACTCAAACTAATCACTTTACCTGCCTGAACTGCAACAATTGGAAAATATACTTAAAGTACAACTGTAAAAAGGTACTATGAATCTGCAATTGTGCAATGCATGAAAAGGTGTTTGCCAGAGAAAAAAGTTTGTTTATTGTAAATTACATATGGATGATTAAAAACTAGCATACTTTGACTCAAAAACCTAACTTATACACAAAACACTTGTTTGTGTTGCAGTCATGAAGTTGTAGAATAATCACATTGGTTTTGCCGTTAAGTCCCACTATAGCTTCCTTAACAGAATTTCAGGGTGGTTAGTTGACCAACATCAAGGTGCATTCCTACAAAGAATTGAACTATGAAGAAAAAATATGATAGGGACTCAAACTGCCACAAACACAAATATACAGACACCAGTAACAGCGTACTACACGATAACGTGCAGTGAATACACTTGACTTAAGCATTCCTAGTTTTCATACTCTTTCTCTGTCTCTGTTTAGCATTTGTTTGCTCAGAGGTTGATGCGCTTGCTGCTTCCTGAGCAGCTCTTCTTTTCTCCACCTTAGCGGCCCGCTGCTTCTCTTCTTTCATCTGCATCTTTTCACGTTAAAACCGATTAAGTTAGTTTTTGTGTTGCAATTACTTAGTACGTTTTCTTTAATTTTTCACTTAAGCTGGCACTTAAGTCTTCAATAGGGAATGAGAACGGCACCCATACGCATGTACAGCACGGCCGCCCTGCTGCACGCTGCCGAGAGTCGATTCTACAATAAAATATAATAAAAATAAAAACAGTAATACAAATCATCACCCCAAAAGCGGACAGTAGAAGTCACGTAGTATATGTGTACCAAATTTCAAGTCAATAGGTGAAACGGTTTGCGAGCTAAAGGGGATTTAAAATCCTGGACAGACAAAACGAACAGCCACGGTAGCATATTATATAAGAAGATATGCATTAGTACATATTTGTGACTGATGCTTAAACAAAAGGATGATTTGAGGAAATAGTTCAAAAAGCCTAAAGTAAAAGAAATGTGTGAACCACAAATGACCCATTATTAAATCCCAACAAAATGTCCAAATTAAACAAAAGGTTACTTGTACGCAACAGATTAGCAACACACTATGCCCTCTGTTCCGGACAAGCCTCATATGCTTAACT
The DNA here is from genome assembly GCA_026402145.1 of Polypterus bichir lapradei. NCBI lineage: Eukaryota > Metazoa > Chordata > Cladistia > Polypteriformes > Polypteridae > Polypterus > Polypterus bichir. The sequence goes on along the minus strand of JANRMT010062806.1, from coordinate 17,773,743 downwards.
ACTTCCAGATTTTCAGATAACACTAACACCCAGCTCTATGCTTTCAAATAAAGTGGCATGAATGGTTATAGCTAATATGACTTATTCAGAAACATGGCTATTTCATTCCTCTTATTTAATTCCTACTATAGCAGTGTTATAAATCAGCTTGTTCTACATTTGTCTTCTCTTACCTCTGTATGCAAAAGTCTATGCCACCTTTTAAGAACGAAATTGCTGGCCAGCACATTTGCTTCTACCTTACTACATTTTTACAATCAGTCTGTTGAGAGACTATTTTGTTCATAATAGCAACAAAGTAATTTCCTTTAACTGCAGAACAAAGTGTTATCCAAAGAGCCTCAAATCAAGTGTAGGATGCAGACACAACCCAAGCCAGTTTAATGACACCAATTACAGCAACATGACCATCCTTGGGAAATACAGTAAGAGTAGACCAAAGTACTTAGGCAAAAGCCGAAGTTATTACAGTTAATTTTAACAATATATTAGTTTTTGTGTGACTGGAGAAAAATTTCTCTAAAGAATTAAGTTGTACCAGCACATTAAATAAAATCCTGTAAGCATTTTTGAGGAAATTGTCTTGAAGCTTAGTTTTTCATTGGATACCAACAACAAGGATACAGGTCAACAATTTAATGAAGTTATTTTTGTAACAATCCTAAACAGAACTTTCAGGCCTACTTTTAAAATGTTTATATAGGTAAAAAAAAAAAACTTTGCTTTCCTAAGACAATACGATTATTGCTCGAGTAAGATATAATTACTGTCTCATGTAATAGTACGTATGGAGCAACTGTATATTAAAATGAATTGTAAAAGTAAATTTCATATACGTACCATAATTCATAAAGCAAATGTATTTCTGCTAACACAATTAGGCAAGCAACAAAAAAGCCGAGTCCCACATTTCCACAGTTATCATGGTATCATTAAATTAATACATAAATGACACTTTTCCAAAGACAGGAAAATGCTGATTGGTCGGGTTTTTCACCAGGATACATTAAACTGACAGCTGAATGAATGTATACAATGCACTGATGGTAAGCTTAACAAAAAGATACTAACCAAGTTATACTGTTTACTCTCATACCCTTAATTGTCATTTCCAGAACACTTAATTTTCAGTTATATCTTGCTTCAGTATAGCTTGGTAACGTATTGTTTGCTCATTTTATATGTATCAAGCATTCATTTTTAAAATTGATTTCCTCTCTTTAGCATACTAGCTACCGTGACAAGGCATTTAGATAACAGCCGAGTTTTATTTTTCTTCCTACTTATTTAATTTCATTCCAAATGTAATTGTTTTTAATGTTGGGGTCAATTCATAAATCCATAGACTAATGTACTGTATGTACATTTATCATCATTATTTGGCTTCAACACAGAAAAATACATTACACAGTAGATTATTATACCTTTTGCATCTGTAATGAAATTTCAACCATTAACTCACCATTGAGGTAGTAAAATGTGATCATGCAAACAAATCTTAAACACATTGATTAAAAATAAGTTGCATAGGAATAGTAAATAAGGAATAAAAACTGTTGCAACTAAAATATCAAGATGCGTACTTTCCTCATTGCACTTTTTATAACATTGACAATAATTCTGATCAATTGAAAGAGAGCTGATGTCAATTTATTTCTTATAAATGATATAACAGATCTTTATTGTTGTCTATGTTAGTTTGTTTGCCTGTTACTAGTTCTTTCTCACTATTCCTCCTGAATCTAACCTCAGAATGATTTAAGTTTTAGCTTTAGATTTCATGGTTAAGATGACAATGGAAAAATGACTTCATACTATTTCATTGTCATGCAATCTACCTTCAACTATTCCAAATCTCCCAGCAGATGTTCAGTATCTGTATCTGTTTCCACGTGTAACATATAATACATTTCCAGCTTATTGTATCTGATGCATATTCCATAATTCCTTATATTATGTGGAAATGCAAAACGTGGTTCAAAATTTTTAATACACAACAGTTTTTGGAGCCAATCATCAATGTAATTAGCTGCCCATATTTATTCCTGAAAATATTTACAGTGAATAATTAAAACTTTTCTTTACAGGTAAAAAATTTTCAGACCTCAGAATTCTTTTAGACTTTGTTCTGTCGTTTTCATGATACCTCATATAAATGATCAAATGTCTGCTATTGCATTAGCTTTTAGATCCATGCAAAATTAGCCAAAAATTGGCCTCAACTTCGCTGCAGGAATTACCGGCAATTGAGAACTGCATGTCCCGTTTATAACCATACCATTCAAATATCTGCCCCATATGCTTTCACTTTTTGGTTCTACTAATGGTCACTCCTTTTTCTCTAAAACACCTTGCAAAGTCCACTAATTTATTGTTTTCCAATGGATTCTCAGCAATGAATAATGCTGTTTTAGGAACCCTGCTGAAGTGCATATCTCTGCTATTCTGTGCTGTTGGAAACAAATTATAACTCCTAATATTATAGCAATCATCCTTATACTTCCAACACACATTATAAGCCAACTAACACAATGCATACATTTTTAAAAACACTTACTCATAAACTTTTACTCTGAAATGGACAAACAAAGCATCCTTTTTCATTATTGTGGTAGTTTAGTCAAGGTTACAGAGTCAGCTAGTTGTTTTGAAATTTGCCTTCACTTTACTTTATACAATTGTACAGTACAGTCCACCTATGTAGTCTCACTTTCTGCACATTTATATTTGTTTTAATCCAACAACCCAAACTGGTGCAGGTTAAACTGGTAACTCTGAATTATCTCCTCATAAGTGTGGATGTGTTCCCTGTAATGGAGCAGTGTTCCATCCTAGATTGCTACTTGCTTTGCTGCTGTAGCCGATAGGATATATGCTGGTTCTCTGCTGCCCTGAGCTGGATACGCAGGTTAGAAAATAATTAGAGGGATTAAATGATACTGTAACTGTAGACATATCAGTACATATAGTGTATGTATACAAGGACTCTTCCTATTTTGGAAATTTTTTTTTTTTTTTTTTTTAAACACATAGGTCCTTCTCACTATCATTTTTAATTCCTATCCTTCTTGTCTAATTTCCTTTCCTATCCCACCCTACACTATCCTATCCTGTCCTTCTTTACTATCATTCTAATTCAACTGCAAGACACTGTAAGTTAAAACAATCACGTCACTGTTGAATGGTCACATTATTGTGCTTTCAAAGACATCCAGGCATCTTAATTTTTGAACTCAGACCGTAATTTTAAATTACTGACACTAAAAAAGTCTTATTTTATGAAACTAAACTGTGCATTATTTTTAAATACAAGTCAGCTGGTTTTCAAGCTGCAGCTTTTCCTTTTTGATCTCCTTGGCCCACTGTCAACACTTTGTTTGGATTGCCAAACACACAGAACAAAAGAACATACTCATTTTGTTTTCAAATCAGAAATATGCAGTGCTTTCAAAGTGTAATGTATCTCACACATATTACTTTTTATTGAGGACATTTTGTAAAATACAGACTTTAAAAAATGTAAGGTATACAGAAAAGGAACTTGGCCATTTCCTTATATAAATTTAAGCCTTATACAAAAAATATTTAAACTCTTCTCTATGTTGTTTTATTTTGTGAAACCCACATGTCAGTTTACAAATGTATGTTTTTAACATGAATGTGTAAAATAAGGGAGGCTATACAGTGCTATCACAATGTGAAGTGACTTCTAAAATATCAATTTAAATTATTGTCCCACAGCCACTTTAGCATTGTTTTGGCTATATGTTTTGGATCATTGCTGTGCTGAAAAGTGAACCGTTGCTCCAGTCTGGAGTTGCCTGCACTCTGAAGCAGGTTTTCTTCAAGGACCTCTATATATTTGGCTGCACCCATCCTTTCCTCAATCCTGACCAGTCTCCTTGTCCCTGCCACTGAGAATCAACCCCACAGCGTGATGCCCCCACCCCCATGCTTCACCATAGCGATGGTAAAAGACATTTGATTAGTATTGCCTGGTCTTACCCAAATATAATTTTCGGAAATCTGTCAAAACAGATACATTTTTGTCTCACCAGACCAAAGAAATTTTTTCCTTATGATCTCAAGAGTCCTTTACACCATCATATACCTTTTACTTAAGAGTGACTACTGTCTAGGCACTCTACCATAAATGTTGCGGAGATGGTGGTCCTTCTGACAGGTTCTGCCATAGGACATCTTAAGTTTTGTTAGAATTACCATTGGCTTTTGATCACATTCTTGACCAAGGCCCTTCTTTCTTGGTTACTGGTTTGGACAGACTACTCTAGGAAGAGTCCTGGTGGTTACAAAATCCTTTCCAATTTCTTATTATTGAGGTCACTGTGCTACAAGGAGCACTCATATCTTTTGAAATGGTTTTATACCTTTGCTCTGATCTACACCACACCACAATTACAGTACACAGCAGAGGTCTACAGATAATTCATGGCTTGATTTTTGTCTTGACATGCAGTGTCAGTTATGAGACCTTACATAAATGGGTGTCTGCCTTTCTAAACGATGTCCGTCAGTTCAGTTTGCCTCAGGTGGACTCCAATCAAGTTTTAGATGTATCTCAAGTATAATTAAAGCAAAAAGGATGCACCTTACCACAGTTTGAAGGGCCACTGGAAAAAGTCTGAATACTTACATAAGTGAGAGATTTTAGTTTTTGATTTTTAATGTATTTGCAAACTTTCCTGAAAATGTGTTATCACTTTGTCATTATGAATTGAGTGTAGACTGAAGGACAAAATACATCCATTTAAAATTAAATATGCAACACAATAAATTGTGCAGAAGGTAATGGGATATAAATACTTTCAGAATCCACTTTAGATAAATCATGTAAATTGTATATGCAGTACATGTTTATACAATCCACGTATGCATTTATTAAATGCAACTACTTCACATACAATGGAACCTCGGTTCAAGACCGTAATTTGTTCCAAAACTCTGGTTGTAACCCGATTTGGTCGTAAGTAATTTCCCCCATAGGATTGTATGTAAATACAATTAATCCATTCCAGAACTTACAAACTGTATGTAGATATGTTTTTTTTTTTTAAAAGATTTTTAAGCACAAATATATTTAATTATACCATAGAGTGCACAGCATAATAGTAAACTAAATGTAAAAACACTGAATAACACTGAGAAAACCTTGAAAAACAGAGAATACTAACATTACAAGAGTTTGCGCTATAGCCTTACGAACTGCTTGCTGCAAACACTTTTTTTTTTAATGAGTTTTAAGCACAGGGAAAAAATTAACATTTGAAAAATCCGTAATTTAATAAACCACCAAGAAAAGTAACATTACAACAATTCACGCTATGAACCGAAAAATGAACATTTGAAAAATCTGTAATACAAAAACTAACCATAAACTAACCTTGCATGAGTCGAGTTCTGGCATGAAGGTAGTGAGGAGGATAGATAGATAGATACTTTATTAATCCCAAGGGGAAATTCACATAATCCAGCAGCAGTATACTGATACAATATAAAAATATTAAATGAAATTGTAATAAAAATGAAAAATATAAAAATAAAAAAGCAGACAATAACTTTGAGTAATGTTAGCATTTACTCCCCCGGGTGGAATTGAAGAGTCGCATAGTGTGGGGGAGGAACGATCTCAGTCTGTCAGTGGAGCAAAACAGTGACAAAAGTCTGCCACTGAAGCTACTCCTCTGCCTGGAAATGACACTGTTCAGTGGATGCAGTGGATTCTTCATGATTGACAGGAGTTTGCTTAATGCCCGTCGCTCTGCCACAGATGTTAAACTGTCCAACTTTACTCCTACAATAGAGCCTGCCTTCTTAACAAGTTTGTCCAGGCGTGAGGCGTCTTTCATCTTTATGCTGCCTCCCCAGCACACCACCGCGTAGAAGAGGGCACTCGCCACAACCGTCTGGTAGAACATCTGCAGCATCTTATTGCAGATGTTGAAGGATGCCAACCTTCTCAGAAAGTATAGTCGGCTCTGACCTTTCTTACACAGAGCATCAGTATTGGCAGTCCAGTCCAATTTGTCATCCAGCTGCACTCCAAGATATTAATAGGTCTGTACCCTCTGCACACAGTCACCTCTGATGATCACAGGGTCCATGAGGGGCCTGGGCCTCCTAAAATCCACCACCAGCTCCTTGGTTTTGCTGGTGTTAAGATGTAAGTGGTTTGAGTCGCACCATTTAACAAAGTCTTTGATTAGCTTCCTGTACTCCTCCTCCTGCCCACTCCTGATGCAGCCCACAATAGCAGTGTCATCAGCGAACTTTTGCACGTGACAGGACTCCGAGTCATATTGGAAGTCTGATATATATAGATTGAACAGGACCGGAGAAAGTACAGTCCCCTGCAGCGCCCCTGTGTTGCTGAACACAATGTCAGACCTGCAGTTCCCAAGACGCACATACTGAGGTCTGTCTGTAAGATAGTCCACGATCCATGCCACCAGGTGTGAGTCTACTCCCATCTCAGTCAGCTTGTCTCTAAGGAGCAGAGGTTGGATGGTGTTGAAGGCGCTAGAGAAGTCTAAAAACATAATTCTTACAGCACCACTGCCTCTGTCCAAGTGGGAGAGGGATCGGTGTAGCATATAGATGATGGCATCCTCCGCTCCCACCTTCTCCTGGTATGCGAACTGCAGAGGGTCGAGGGCGTGGCGGACCTGTGGCCTCAGGTGGTGAAGCAGCAGCCGCTCCATGGTCTTTATCAGATGTGACGTCAGAGCAACAGGCCGGAAGTCATTCAGCTCACTAGGACGTGATACCTTTGGGACAGGGGTGATACAAGATGTTTTCCAAAGCCTTGGGACTCTCCCCTGTTCCAGGCTTAGGTTGAAGATGTGCTGTAGAGGACTCCCCAGTTCCAACGCACAGGCCTTCAGCAGTCGTGGTGATACACCATCTGGACCCGCTGCTTTGCTGGCACGAAGTCTTCTCAGCTCTCTGCTCACATGGGCTACTGTAATTGTGGGTGGGGATGTCTCACCTATGCTGGTATCAGCAGAAGGATGGTTGGAGGATGCAGTACTCCGAGGTGAGAGTGGGTTAGGGTGATCAAACCTATTAAAGAAGTTTTTCATTTGGTTTGCTCTCTCCACGTCTGTCTTGATGACGGCACCCCGCTTCAAGCTGCAGCCAGTGATAATCTTCATCCCATCCCACACTTCCTTCATGCTGTTGTTCTGCAACTTCTGCTCCAGCTTTCTCCTGTACTGCTCTTTCGCCGCCCTGAGCTGGACTCGGAGTTCCTTCTGCACGTGCTTGAGCTCATGCTGATCACCGTCTTTAAAAGCTCTTTTCTTCTGGTTCAAAAGGCCTTTGATGTCACTTGTAATCCATGGCTTGTTGTTAGTATAGCAGCATACTGTTCTTACTGGAACTACAATGTCCATACATAAGTTGATGTAATCAGTTGTGCATTCAACAGCCTCTTCAATGTTCTCACTATGTGACCCCAGCAATATATCCCAGTCTGTAGTTTCAAAGCAGTCTCTCAGAGCCTGCTCTGCCTCAGGGGACCACTTCCTGAATGAGCGTGTGGTTGTAGGTAGCGCCTTCACTCTTGGTTTGTAGTGAGGCTGAAGCAGAACCAGGTTATGATCTGCTTTCCCAAGTGCAGGCAGCGGGGTGGCGCTGTATGCGTCTTTAACGTTTGCATACAGTAGGTCGATAGTCCTATTTCCCCGGGTGTTACAATCCACATACTGAGAGAAGGCAGGTAATGTTTTGTCCAGCGTCACATGGTTAAAGTCTCCAGAGATTAGCACAAGTGCCTCAGGGTGCTGCGTTTGTAACTTAGCAAACTGGGTGGTGAGGAGGTTACAGTTTTGAGGGAGAGTCTGGCTCCACAAGGGAGGGATGTTCTCCTTCAGGTGTTTTCTCTGTTGTGATTTCTTGGGTTTCTGGTGTTTTTAGCTGTTTAGCTGGTGGATCACACTTCGTGAAATAGCAGTCTAATGTGACTTGCCTTTTCCTACGCATTAAAATTTTTCGGAAATGCGAGACGACATTGTTGTTCATCATGTTTATCACTCTGTTCACAACCGCTTTGTCAGGGTGGTTCTTCTTGAAAAAATCCTGGCACTCATTCCATTTTTCCATGATGGCTTTTATCGCATCACTTTTTATAATCGCCCTTTCCTCTTCTTCCCTGGAGGACTGCTCCTTGGTGAGCAGCCTAAGCTGCTCCTGCTGGAGTTCAGAGAGTTCCTCCATCGTCAGCTCCTCCTTGTGATCCAGGACCAGCTCCTCAACATCCTCATTGTCCACTTCAACACCCATGCTCTTGCCCATGGACACAATCGCATCCACAACAGGAGGCTCAAAGCTTTCTAAAACCTGTTCAGGAACGCATTCAGGCCAAAGTTTCTTCCAGGCCAAGATCAAGGTCCGGTGTGTGACGTTTCCCAAGCTTTATCAATGAAGCTGATGCAATGAACGATATTAAAATGGTTCTTCCAGAACTCTTTCAGGGTCAAAGACGTCTCCTCGGTCACAATGCAACACCTGGGGCCTCATGTATAATGCCGTGCGTAGAATTTGCACTATAACATGACGTAAGCACAAAAGCCAAAATGTCCAGATGCAGGAATCTGTGCGTACTCCAACTTCCGCGTTCTTCCACTCCATAAATCCCGGTTAGCGTGAAAAGTAACGCTCGTGCATGCGCCTTCTGTCCCACCCCAACTCATCTCAGAATTACACCTCTTTGAATATGCAAATAATATAAAATCGCCCTTAAGCTCAGCCTTCTGTGGAAAGACAATGGGAAAAGCACGGGAGGAAAATAATTTCAGCGTATACCAAGTGGAGGCAAAGGAAAAAACATACTATTCGTTTATTTAAACCGTGGTATAATCAACAAAAGGAAGTTGATCGAGTGACATAGCGTGTTGGAGAAACTTGAAAGCTCACGTTCACAAAGTCGCACAGTGCTGGAAATAAAAAAGAAGTTGTCAGATATCAAAGTCGCTGTGAAAAGGCGAATCATAGGCCACCGTCCGAGTGTCATATGAAAGCTTATTAGGGAACAGAGCAAAAAAAGGCACACAGTGGGGAAAAAAAGCATGTACTGTCAACTTCAATCTCGAAATTTCCACTTTAATCATGTAGTTTATTATGCCATTAAAGTAGATCATCATAAACATCATCTTAAAATCGTTTAATTAACCAGTTTCTCAAATCACATCATAATTAAAGTAGCACATTAAATGCTTTGTTTTGTATGTGATCTTCTATGTGCTCTATGTGTGTGAATCACTACTTGCTTCTTAAACCGGCTCTCTTCCTCCGACTGGACACAGAATCCATTACATTCGTGATATTACAGCTCTCTAAATAACTAAAATACTGAGAAGTATACGTGATATTTTCATGATGATAGGAGTTAAAGCATGTTATTAAACGTGGGTTTCACGGCGCAGTAATTGTGCGTGACCTTCGATGAAATTATTTATTGCAGCAGTACTCATGGGCGGCTCTAGGCTTGTGGCAACCCTGGGCAGAGAAAGAATCAGTGGCCCCTTCACCCGCCAATGTCAATATGGTATCTTATGCAAGGTGGATGGCCATGTTCGTTGCAGACACTGCATAGCCACCTTGTGCTCATGACAAAAGCGTTTAACTTTTGGCGAAATTTGCCGCTGCGTTTTTAGCTGTGTTATTTTCTCTTTCTGTTTTATATTCAATATACTGCATATTGGCATGGCTGCCCCTGCAGTCCTTGCTTTTCTTTCTCCGTAACCGATCGCCGCACAATCAGCTCTGTAATAGATGTTAAGCCATCTGTAAGCTTAGAGTGCCGATTCTTCAAAACGTTTAAGGAACATTGAAATATCTTTGTAGTATATGTTTAATTATTCTATCCTTCACGCCAGTCCCAGTGAAGAATATAGATTATTTAAATGAAGTTAAAGTTTTATCTGTATAACATATTTTGCTGCATTTCATCTTAAGAATGATATCATCATCATATATAAATACGCGCTTTATAAAGTGGCTCAGGTTGTGCAATATTATAACTGTAGTGCAAGTTTACAGTGAGGTAATTCTACTTATAAGTATAGATAGTCCTACAAGGAGCAATTGATCGAGTGCGTTTAAAGTTCTTGGGATGAAACTGTTTCTGAACCGCGAGGTCCGTACAGGAAAGGCTTTGAAACGTTTTGCCGTGGCTGAGACAGCGTGTGCTTGATGCTGTATACCGATAATTCTCTTTCCGATCAGCTGCTGCCGAGATTCACACTCAGATACAGTGATATAAATACTCCAAGTGGTGCAATGAGAGTAATATGGAAAAAGATGATCCGCTGTGGCAACCCCTAATGGGAGCAGCTGAAAGAAGAAGGTGCAGTGAGAGCAACAACGCTAAAGCAGTTATGGTATTTGGAATACTATGGCTATTCCCTGGACCATTATATTGTTACAAGTTAATTACAATCAGATGCATCACACTAAAACAATATGCGGTTAGTTTCAGTGTATTTATAAAGCCGTGTTAGGAAAATAAAGAGTAACCACACAGGAACAGTAGCACTGCTTTGACGCTGGGTGCCGCCAGTCTGCAAAACCGAGCGGAGAACTTGCGTACGACAAGGTATGAGGTACTGTGGAAAAGGGCGTGGCTTTACACCAAGTGTAGGTTTTATACATCGCGATTAACATTTCTGTATGTACGCACTGTTCATACATGAGACCCCTGGTGAATATTCCTTTGGTGTACGGCTTCTTAAAATTTGAAATAACCTGCTGGCCCATGGGCTGCAGAAGAGGAGTCGTGTTGAGGGGGGAAGAACACGACCTTAATAAAGTCGAACTCCTTGACCATATCGTCAACAAAATTTGTAGGGTGTGCCAGTGCACTGTTCCTCAGAAGAAGCCATTTTTTAGGCAGGTTATTCTTTTCGAGATATCTCTGCACGGCGGGAGTGAAAGCCTCGTGCAGCCATTGCAAAAACAAGGTCCTTGTGACCCAACCCTTTGTGTTTGCCCTCCACATCACGGGCAGTCTGGCTTTGTTTACATTGTGCTGCTTGAAAGCACGAGTGTTCTCAAATTGGTAAACGAGTAGCGGCTTGATTTTTACGTCGCCACTAGCGTTAGCACACAGCAAAACGGTTACCCTCTCCTTCATTGCTTTATGGCCGGGCATAGCCTTCTCTTCCTGTGTAATGTAGGTCCTCTTCGGCATCCTCTTCCAGAACAATCCGGTCTCATCGCAGTTGAAGACTTGTTGTAGGATATAGCCTTTTCACAAATTCTTTCGCAGCTTCAGCATTGGAACTAGCAGCCTCTCCATGCCTTACCACACTATGAATGCCATAGGTTTGCGAAACCTTTCAAACCATCCTCTACTGGCTTTAAATTCCTCACTTTCGCAACTCTTAGAAGGATATAGTTTTGCAGCAAATCGCCATGAACCTTCCTGGCTTTCTCGCATAACATTGCCTCGCTTACACTTTCCCCTGCAAGTTGCTTCTCCTTCAGCCACACTAGCAACAGTTTTTCCACCTCTTCCAGCACTTGAGGCCTCTGCCTGGTTAACACTGTAACTCCTTTTGCAACATGAGCTACCTTAATGGCCTCTGTCTGCTTTAGAATAGTCAAAATCATAGATTTTTACTTCTTGTACTTGGCAGCAAGATCAGTAACACGAACACCAAGTTCATACTTTTTAATAATTTCTTTCTTTACTTCGATTTCAATTTTCTTCAAACCTTTCTTCTCACCACTCTTCACTTGCTCAGAAGCCATGTTTAACTGCAAAAGCACACGAAATACTGTAGAGCACGAAGAGTTCACAGCAAAAGCACACAAGTCTGACTGAGAACAATGCACAGGGAGAAGCTGAACACGTGCTTAAATACAGTAATCGGCACGTACAAACCGGAAGGGAAACGAAATAGCGCACAAAGAGTTCACAGCGAAAGCATGCTCGCACGTTGAAGCACGCACGTCTGACCGAGAACAATGCAACAAAAGCGGAAATCATCAGCGCGCACAAACCGAAAGGGAAACTGGCTTGTCCGTATGCCGAGTGTGTGGTTGTGAACAGATGCAAAAGTTTAGCGAACTTTTTGGTTGTAACCCGATTTGTACGTGTTCAGAGACTAACCATTTGTCTCTCTTATTCTTTCCTAGGGCACAAAGCGGAAGCAGTATTAGAAAATGGCCGACAGTGAGATGAATCGCGTTGCCGTCGTCGTAGAAGAACTCCTAGCTCTTGACAAACAGATCCAAAAACTCCTGTCCAGACGAAGGTACCTAAGGAATTTGAAGGCTCGGCTGCTGGAAACACCACCCTAGCCATCTGAAATCGATGTTACACGCCGGGTTTCAGTAACATCAACTCCATGTTGTGCTGATCACCACCAAGGACAAGTAAGATTCACCCCTGCCTTCGTTGGAGCGATGACGCCACCAATGAAGACCTCAACGTATTTCAGCAATGCTGGCAGGGGTTCAAGGCTAGAGCACCTCCATTGGCACAGGCGAGCATCTCGACCCAGAACCGGTTCGACCCTCTCCGTGTCCCCAGTTTGCCTCAACCCTGGGTGATGTAATCGTAATGGGTGATTCGATTGTAAGAAATCTCACTATCACATGCCCTAATCGGAAATCTTTTATTTCTTGCTTTCCTGGTGCTTGTGTCCGAGATGTGATGAGACGTGCGCCGACCGTCTAGGAGAAGCACAAGAACAGGGCAGTGGGATCCATTATATTACATGCCGGCGTAAACGACATGAGGCACCGACAGTCGGAAATTCTCAGGCCTGACTTTGCAGCACTAATTAAAGACACGAAGGAGAGGATCCTGTAGGCAAAGATCTTCATCTCGGTTCCACTACCTTCCGTTAGACGATCAAACAAATACTACAGTCGTTTGCTGGGATTAAACAACTGGCTGAGAGGCTTCTGTGAGAATCAAGACATCGGGTTTATCAACAACTGGGGCCTCTTTTGGGAAAGGCTGCATTTCTTCAAGCAGGATGGCCTGCATCCGAATAGATTCGGCGCCCGGGTCCTCTCCGAAAACATCACTAAGGTAATTCGTCTCTCTTGACTATCTATTTCTACTCTAAACGCCTTCCGTAATGCTAGTGCTTTACTAGGACATGATAATTGCTTAACAATGTCTTCCATAAAAGTGCACAACATTAATACTCTAATAACTAATCTTAATGCACATAAAAAAATCTAGGCAGTGCCACATAAACACGAATAATTTAATTACAATTACTACTTCAGATGAACAACGTATTAAAACTATAATATATTATAGATTAAATAAAAAATCTATACACACAGAGCAGCGCTAACAAAAATAACTTACTTTCTGTTCCAAACACCAATAACGCACATAGAATTCAGCTCTGGTCCTCCAAAACATTAAATATGGCACTATTAAATGTTAGAGCATTAACTAACAAGACGTTTTTATCAACGATCTTATTAGCGATAGAAAAATTGATTTTATTGCACTAAGTGAAACGTGGCTTAGCTCAGACGGCGCGACTAATCGAATGAGTTTTACTCATGTGGATCGCCAGGGAAAGAAGGGTGGCGGCTTCGCAAACATCTACTCATGCTGGTTAAAGTGTAAAGATGTCAGTTTTGGCAAATTCAAGTCCTTTGAGTATCTCGTCATTATTATTCATGGATATTCTCATTTTCTAGTATTATCTGTGTACAGACCTCCTAAATACAATGCGTCTTTCTTTGTTGAATTCTCAGACTTAATGTCAATTTTATTTTTATGAACTATGACAGGTTCTTAATAGTAGGCGACTTTAATTTTCATATCGATAATCAGTGTGACCAAAAAGTAAAAATTCATGAACCTCCTGGACTCTTTTGATTTGAGACAGCTCGTTAATCAGCCTACACATAAAGCAGGTCATACGTTAGACTTAGTAATCACCAAAGGACTAAAAGTTGATATAAAGCAGGTCATTGATATTGGTCTATCAGACCATTTTCTTTTACTATTTAATATAGAAATAATGATAGAAAACATTCATGAGAAGCATATTGTTAAAAAACACTTCGATTCATCAGCAGCCTTAAAACTTATTAACATTCTAAGCAATCAGTCCGTTTATAGTGCTAACTACAATAGCGAAGATAATGTAAATAGTAAGGTGGAAAAATTTAATACTAAAGGTAAAAGCTGCTGTTGACATAGTTGCACCTGAAAAGACAGTTAAAAATCTTCTAGCACTGTTATACCATGGAAGACCGAATCAGTGCCTGATTTAAAGAGAACATGCCGGAGAGCTGAGCGTAAATGGAGGAAAACTAAACTAACTATCCACTATGAAATACTGAAGGTTAAAATAACAGAATACAATAACACAGTCTGTCTTGAGAAGCGCTGCTATTTCTCTAAGATTAGCAATAACAATGCTAGTAATCCCAGAGTCTTATTCTCTATGATTGATCATCTGCTAAGCCCAGGTAACACAAAGGAAAGCCTCCAAAATACTTCCAGTGAAACCTGTGAGGGTATTGCTGTATTCTTCAATTATACTATATTTCTAATATCATTAATTTTTTATCTCCCCAACACTACGGATCCTCCTGAGCCCTAGTACTCCATTATAAACAAATTAAATTCTTTCACCAGGATAGATTTACCTGATTTACATAAAAAAAAATTTCTGAACTGAGATGCTCCACCTGCATCCTTGACCCAATACCAACAAGTTTTTTCAAAGAAGTATCAGGCGTACTAATTGATAATATTCTTGACACTGTAAACTCGTCATTAGATACGGGGGTCTTCCCTGACTGTCTTAAGACTGCTGCAGTTAAACCCTTACTCAAGAAAAATAATCTTGACCCCTCTGCTTTTGAAAATTTTAGACACATTTCTAACCTGCCTTTCTTAAGTAAAATTTTAGAGAAGTCAGTCATTATGCAGTTAAATAACCATCTCAATAAACATGCTATTCTTGATAAATTTCAGTCAGGTTTTAGAACAAATCACAGCACAGAAACTGCACTCATTAAAGTAGCAAATGACTTGCGGGTAAATGCAGACAGAGGCCATTGATTCTCGTCCTCTTAGATCCAAGTGCCGCATTTGACACCATTGATCACAACATTCTTAGAAATCACCTTAGTCAATGGGTGGGCCTCTATCGCAGTGTCAATTGGTTTGAATCCTACCTGGCAGGTAGAAAATTCTTTATTAGTTGTGGTAATTACAACTCAGTCACATGATATCCTATATGGTGTTCCACAAGGCTCTATCCTGGGTCCACTGCTTTTCTCAATCTACATGCTTCCATTAGGTCAGATTATCTCGAGGCACAACGCGAGTTACCACAGCTATGCTGATGACACACAGCTATATTTATCAATAGCACCCGATGACCCAGATGCTGTAAATTCACTAACACAATGTCATACTTGTGTTTCTAATTGGATGAATAGTAATTTTATCAAGCTAAATAAAGAGAAAATAGAAATTTTAGTGATTGGAAATAATGGAGATAATGAGATTATTAGAAATAAACTTGATGCATTAGGATTAAAAGTCAAGAGGGAGGTAAAGAACTTAGGGGTAACTGTTGACTGTAACCTAAATTTTAAATATCATATTAATCAGACCACTAGGAAAGCATTTTTTCACTTAAGAAACATTGCAAAAGTTAGACCTCTTATATCACTGAAAGATGCTTAGAAATTAGTTCACACTTTTGTTTTCAGTCATCTAGATTACTGTAACACACTCCTCTCAGGACTACCCAAAAAAAGAAATAAATCGTTTGCAACTAGTGCAGAATGCAGCTGCTAGAATCCTAACTAGGAAAAGAAAATCCGAGCATATTTCTGCAGTTTTGATGTCACTACACTGATTACCTGTGTCATTAAGAATTGACTTTAAAATACTGCTTATGGTGTACAAAGCCTTAAATAATCTCACTCCATCTTGTATATCGGAATGTCTGACACCTTATATTCCAAATAGTAACCTTAGATCATCAAATGAGTGTCTGCTTAGAATTCCAAGAGCAAAACTTAAGTGGTGAGGCAGCTTTCTGCTGTTATGCACCTAAAATCTGGAATAGCCTGCCAATAGGAATTTGCCAGGCTGATACGGTGGAGCACTTTAAAAAACTGCTAAAAACACATTACTTTAACATGGCTTTCTGATGACTTCACCTTCATCTAATCCTGATACTCTGTGTATTCAATTCATTATAATAACTATTCATGATGGCTCTAAAATCTGTACTGACCCCTACTCTCTCTTCTGTTTCTTTTCTTGGTTTTCTGTGGTGGCGATCTGCGCCATCACTACCTAATGAAAGCACCGGGATGTCCTACATTGATGGATTAAAAGCCAGAAGTCTACATGACCATCATCATCAAGTCCTTCCAAAAGAACCCTAAATACAAAGAGGACTGTTTCATGTATGTTATGTAGAATGACCAGAGGGGACTGGGCGGTCCCGTGGCCTGGAACCCCTGCAGATTTTATTTTTTCTCTCCAGCCGTCTAGAGATTTTTTTTGTTTTTTCTGTCCTCCCTGGCCATTGGACCTTACTCTTATTCTATGTTAATTAGTGTTGTCTTATTCTAATTTTTACTTTGTCTCTTATTTCTCTTTTCTTCATCATGTAAAGCACTTTGAGCTACATTATTTGTATGAAAATGTGCTATATACACATGACTTACAAACCTGAGCGCACATTAAGATCTCAAGATGCCGGTCTGCTTATGATTCCAAGGATTAATAAAATAACAGTGGGAGGTCGAGCTTTTAGTTACAGGGCCCCTAAACTGTGGAATGGTCTTCCTGCTTCTATAAGAGATGCCCCTTCGGTCCCAGCCTTTAAATCCCAGCTGAAGACTTACTACTTCAGTTTAGCATATCCTGACTAGAGCTGCTGATTAACTGTACATACTGCATCTCTGTTGTTAGTCATTAGCACTAAAACATAAGTAACATGATAAGTATAATTGAATACTAACCCTCACCTATTCTGTTTCTGTTCTCGGTACTCAAATGTGGCAATTTGTGCCACGGCCCACCTGCCAAGTTGTTTGCCTGCCTATGGTAAAGTCATCCCTGGTGGAGGATCACAGGAATCATGGGAAAGAGGGGCCCTTTCATCGGATTGGCTGGCCGAGCAACGTTTCAGCCGTGGAATGGCCAAATGGGGAGGCAGCTTGACGGATGAGGTCTCCAGCACTCTAAAAATATCCAAATCTTATTATGTGATATCATCTACTGTTAAATTCTGCTCTGTACTTCTAAAATTTTTATTATTATGCTGTATTAAGGATTTGTTCTGTTCTGTGTATTGTATTGAACCCCTTCTTTTGACACCCACTGCACGCCCAACCTACCTGGAAAGGGGTCTCTCTTTGAACTGCCTTTCCCGAGGTTTCTTCCATTTTTCCCTACAAGGTTTTTTTGGGAGTTTTTCCTTGTCTTCTTAGAGAGTCAAGGCTGGGGGGCTGTCAAGAGGCAGGGCCTGTTAAAGCCCATTGTGGCACTTCCTGTGTGATTTTGGGCTATACAAAAATAAACTGTATTGTATATAAATAAATGTTGTTGTTGTTCGTGAACCGAGGCTCCACTATATTTATATTGCATTAACATGGATAAATATACGTATTATATCACAAGTCAAGTCAAGTTGGGGAGCATGCACTGGTACAGTGTGTTGCTGCACCCACCACATGACGAAACAACTCGGGATCCCGGTTTGCAACCCCCCAGTCAGACGCACCGTTCAGTCCCACCCTCCAGAAATGACCCTTTATCTGCCGCAGCCAGGTGTTATGTGGGCGACCCCTAGGCCAGGTCCAGCCACTCGGGTCCCCAACAATGAGGATCTTACAAACTGGATCACCCTCAGGGAAACATACCACATGGCCGTAGTGCCGTAACTGACGCTCCCTCACAATGCAGGTAATGTGCCTCATTCGGGACTCCATGAGCAACCACTTATTCGACACAAAGTCAAACCAACGATACCCAAGGATTTTCCGGAGAGACACAGTACCAAAAGGAGCCCAGTCTTTGTTTCAGGTCACTGGATAGTATCCATGTCTCATAACCATATAGCAAGACAGGAAGTACCAGGACTCTAAAGACTTGGACCTTCGTCCTTTTGCATAGATATCAGGAGCACCACACACCCCTTTCCAGCGACCTCATGACCCCCCATGCTCTCCCAATCCGTCTACTTGACTTCATAGGAAGAGTCACCAGAGACATGAATGTCACTGCCAAGGTAAATAAACCTTTCAACAAGGTCAACACTCTCTCCACAAACAGACACACTGCTGATGGCTGTGCCCAAGAGGTCATTAAAGGCCTAGATCTTGGTTTTTATCCAGGACACTCGCAAGCCCAGACACTCATACTCCACACTCAGTCTCTCGAGCGCCACGATCCAAGTCTCCATTGACTCCACGAAGATCACAGCATCGTCAGCAAAGTCAAGAAGTCCATGAATCTTTCTTCACCAGCAGATGTCCCACACAACCTTGCGCAACACCCAGTCCATACAAGCATTGAACAGAGTAGGAGCAAGAACACACCCCTGATGAACCCCAGAATCAACTGCGAAAAACGTAGAGGTCCTGCCTCCACTCTGCACAGCACTCACGGTACCAGTGTACAGGACGGCCATGATATCCAGCAACCTCGAGGGGATCCCACGAACCCTCAGGATGTCCCACAGGGCAACTCGATCAATGATTATTATTTATTTTTTTATTTTTTTTTTTAACTGTAAAGGGTCATAAATTCTAATGTGAATTGGTTGGAAATCAACACAATTGCATAACAAAATTAAAAAAAAACACTGTGCTGAAATTGGTTACAGAGTATTTGCCCTGGTTTTCCTAGTAAATTCCATGTAATTTCCTTCATAGTTCTTGCTGGCTAGTCCTTTGAAAGCAGGTCCTTTCAAATATACCCAGTTTTGTTTTTTCGGATTAAATACTGGACAAGGCATGTCCCTAAAGATTGCAAAGCCACATTATGATAATACTTTATCATTCCTCAGTGTTTAAATATTTAAAGGGTTAGGCACCCAGTAAATGCCTGTGACAGCCTATTCTCATCTTCTAAACATCTGAGCATTATGTAACCCTACTGTTTAGATCAAAATATGAATAACACTAGCATTGTTTAGATCCAACACCCTTGCTTCTTTCCTGAAACTCTGCACTAGAATATTAATAGATAAAATATATATGTGTCTATTAAGCTAATGGGCTTCTCCAAAGCCACTAAAAATTCACACATACTTGGCACAATTTTCTTCATAGTTCCACATCTGGAAAACTGGCAGATCAATTGACATATTCAGGTCCATATAGTGCTTCAGTGGTAGGGATTTAGCAGCCTTGCATATCACAGTTAACAGAAAACATGCATTCAGCCACACAGTGCACGTGTGTGTGTACAGTTTTTTTGTGTCAGTGTTTGCCAATAATAGAAAAAAAGGTCACCCGCCTCACTAGTTCAACCTTTTCTGGCAGTGAAAATGAAACATTCAGCTTTGCAAGTAAGGTGATCTGCTTGATTCATAAATGATTTAGTCGGCCTTTAAATAGCTAACTATCTTTGAAGATAGTTTGGCTCACCAGATGAATAATTAACAGCTGACCTTTTCTTCATTAGGAAATAGGAACAAAGTCTGCTCTCACTTTTTAAAAAGGAGGGCGACTATATTAAGGTCATTTTTATTTATTTATTGCCACATTTATCAAAGAGCTGTAGCCAAGAATGACACAAAATAATGCACTGTATCAAAGAACTATTACATGTTACAGTTGTAATATCTTAAAAAAAGCAAATCACATAATAAAAGCTTGTCTGACAAGCCGTATTAATAAATATTAAGGAACATATATTATAAACTGTTTATATGAATGGGAGAGTAGCATCACCTAAATAAATTAATAAATACATTTCTTGTAACTCAAGAGAAACAAACATCACTGAAAAATGAATATACATATTTTGTTCAGTTACATTTTTAAGGATATTCTGTTCAACATAAATGGTGAATTGCCATTTCTCATACCTTTACTAAGTTAAACAGATACAGTACTTTGAAATGAGGTTTCCATATACAGTAAATCTGGAGCCTTTATTAAATAATTTCATAGTCTGCTACTATGCTGTTTGTTGTCCATAGCACAAAACAATTCGATTTTCAGATGCAGGGGCAAGTACAGCAAATTCCAAATAAACACCTCCCTATACACCCCTTCAACAATGAAGCAGATTTTATTTTAGATTAAAAATCCCATGTTATATTTCAAAGATGAAAGCAAAAAAAACAGGCGAGTTCAATATCTAAAACACAGTGTTTTCAGAAACCATTGTGCTTAGGTTCTAACACTTAGTCCTAGGGGATCTAATTGTACTGGTTTTATTCCATACTTATTCTTTGCTTTTAACTGCCATTTAACAAGACAGCTTATTAAGTCTATTGCTCCACAGTCCTAAAATTGTTATTGCAGTGTATTTTCAGAAATAACATTTTTGCATTGTGTCTCTTCACATATTTAGAGATATTCTAAATTATCTCTGGTATTCCGTCCATTTTTGGATCCTGCCTTGAGCTTAATGTGAAATATTTTTGAATTTAAACTAGACTTGCTCTCCATCTTTGCTTTTATAGACAACACATCTTTTGTACACTTCGCCTTTTTATTTTGTTGGATCATAATATGGAAATTTGAACGGGCAGCATTAATGATTTTTTTAATGACCGACCTTCAGGAATTTTTTTGTGCTTCAAATACATTTTTCTTGTGTTACAAGATGGGTTTTTCTGGGGTTATTACGTACAAATTTGATTTTGTGTAGCGTTTTATTTTGTAGAAAGACAGACCCTTGCATATAGTTGCTAGCAGCACTTTTCTAGCAGTCTAGTGTGGACTGGGACCCGGACACAGGCAGACGGACAACATAGTTCCACCACACACTGTTTATTTACAATATATTTACAATTGTTTTGTGCACTCACACACCCCAGTGCCTCCAGCACCGATTCCCCCAATGTCCAGGCCTCACAGTCTCTGTGCCTCTCTCATGGCCGCCTCCAGTCCTCTCTCCAGCTCCGTCCTCTTCCACCCGACTTCCGCTGCTGACTGGAGGGAGGCGGCCCCTTAAGTAGAAACCCGGATGGGCTCCGGCTGCTTCCCGGCACTCCCCCTTGGACACACCTCTGTGTGGCGGAAGTGCCGGCTGTGCACCCGGAAGCCGTCCGGGTGTCTCCTGTCTTCTTCCCCCCAGCACTTCCTGGTGTGGCGGAAGTGCTGGGTTCCAGGGTTCCTCAGGCACTGGGGCGCCGCCTGGCAGTGGCCACGGGTCCCTACAGGGCTGGGCTTCCAAGCCCTGTACCCGAGGCCCCCAACATAACCAGGACGGACGCCCCCTCGTGGTCTGGAGGAGGCACAAGCCCTCCTCTGGTCCTCCTGGGCGTCCCGGCCGGGCTCCAGCCCCGGCCAGGGACCACACTAGCAATCACACTGAATAACGTCACACATGTAATGCTGTACCAGCACCACATTCACATTGTCTGCAGTTTTAGAGATTGTGGATACATACTAAAATTCTTTTCTGAGATTTATTGCTTCATAATCTTGTTTTGTTTTGTTTTTTGACTCCTGGCAAAGTTTCGTAACCACAATTTAGACTAACATTTTGGCTCTGGCAATTGTGCATTTTGAATACTTAATACTGAAGTATATGTATAAACCCTTCTGTTTGCCACTTATTCATCTCTGGTATGACAGTAATGACATAAATATACTGTATAGTTTTGAAGTATAAGTTTTCTATACATATGTATATAATATACCGTAATAGAAGTACAAGAACTTACCTCAAGGAGTGCTTAGACTATTGTTTTTGACTGCAAAAAGTTTTTTTTTGTGCATTTAAAGCAACCTAACTGTACTGTAGGTTTTGCTTTTTTGGAAATAACTATGCAAACAAGGGGTATCTCAATTTTACAGTCACAATACTGTAATTTTCCTGTTTAGTTTGGGGTTCTTAACGCTCTTTTAGCTAAAATGTCTCAATAAGAATGTCTTCTGCTTATTATATATTAATGACAAACAACAACCAGACCTAAAACAGTAATCTTTCATTCAGACTGGAACTTTTTTGCCTGAGAATCATGGTTCCAGCAAGGAATGCACAATGCATTTTTAAGTAATATTAAAGCTCACACTACCAGGCTTGTATCTATGCAGAAATAGTCATAATATCAGTTGAATTAAACTATGCAATCAAATATAGCCCTCTAATTAACATTATTGTAATTAAATCTTAAAACACTATCACTATTGCTTCACTTCACACTTATTCTGCTGCAATACTAAAAGCACATAATGCTTAAACTCTCCAAGATAAATTTTTTTAAACCAAGAGCTGAATATGTCGAGGGTTTCCAAAATGTTCAAATTAGTTCAAAATCAGCTATCAGAAAGGAATTACAGCATTTAGTATGATTCTATTTCAAAAAAGACTCCACAGTCCAAGTGCCATTGTTTTAAAGGTTTAGTGAAATTCAAAATAAACAATTCACACAAAAATAACTTTATATAAAATGTCCTATTTAAGGATTAAGTGTCTGGGTTACATTTCTTACAGTTTCTTTACATTAGCTCAAATACTAGGATGGTACTCATAATGCTTAATGATAACATAATGGTAGCAGTAATGTAACGGTCAGAAAACTGTATGTCCTTAATACCTCTGTGTCTAACAGTTTGTACTTTTTATTGGCAGTCTAACTTAAAATTGGAGAGTATTCGGTCATCTCAAAGGGTTATAACTGAACATTAAGAACAATCCATTAATTTATTAGCTTTGGGGGGTAAAACAGAATTTCTATTATCTATGTGAAACCTACATTCTGTTCAAATTATGCAAAAACTTAAGTAAATGTACCTTTAACATTAACTTAAGAAGTTTGGCCCTTTAAAGCAAATTTCAATTAATACATTAACTTTGGTTAGGTTTTTTTGGTTCTATTGAATCTATATATCTCCTGCATAACTGAAATTTCACTGCAAACTAACAATGCAACAAAACAGCATTTGACCTATGTCCTGAAGAAATAAAATCAGACCCAAACCCAACAAATCTTACCTCAAAAATATCAGAATTAGTTTAGTTTGCATATATCTAACATGTGCTCTTTAGTCTTTCTTTGGGTGAGATATAATGTGTATTCTCATTTCTTCTTTTTCTGAATACACACTTTCCCTGTATAAGGTTGCTTTTAACTTGACCCTACAAACATGGTATCTTTTTAGACTTGTCATGTAGTGGTCAAGTGTTTAAAATGGATACAATTTACATCTCTCTATTATAATAAAAAAAATCTTGAGACGAGACGTGACTTTTGGAAGAGACTTTTTGGAAGGAAGTCCCATGAGACAGAGACTTTAACCATGAGATTCTCTCAAGTCACGCAATACTTACAACCTTTGGAAGCAAGTCACACGAGACAGACTTTTGACATGAGATTCTTTCAAGTTATACCCTACTTACAACTATTTTCAAACAAGACCACGGTCATCAGGTGCATTCCGCCACTTAACCTGGGCAGACAACAGTCCATTAAAGGGCATACTTATGAACACACACACACACACACACACTTACGAAGATCCAGTTTAGAACCACCCACTTATCTAAGTATGGCAGCAAAAAACGAAGTCAAACAAATTAACGCAAAAATTGTCGATTGGTTGCACGGCAAATTGATTAAATGCATATCAATAGACTATGCTAAAACAGTTGAAGCAGTTGGCGATTGTGCGGAAGATGAAAACATCAATTTACAATATCCCAAAGAATAACTACAACCGTTAATCCAGCCGAACTACTATTGAAAGAAGGATGTATTGTAATGTTATTGTATAATTTATGTATGAGTGATGGGCTATGCAATGGAACAAGATTATTTTTATTAAAAATTGAACAATTCTAACATGTAATATTTTAACAGGCGACAAGAGAGGTAATGTAGTACATCTTCCGCGAATAACATTAGACACAAAAAGAGATCTTGATATGCCATTCGTAATTAAAATGTTTACAGTGTACCATTAGAATAGCTTTTGCTATGACAAATAACAAATCACAGGGACAAACATTCGAAAAAGAAGGTTTATTTATTAGAGAGAAAGAAACGATATTCAAGGCCAGTTATATGTTGCATTGTCATAATGTAAATCCAAACACAGAATCAAAATTTAATGAGATCTTGAAGAAAAGTTAATTCCAAATATTGTTTTAACTTTAGTTTTAAAGTAAAAGTGAAAATCATGCATATGTAACAATTACCATGAAAATAATCTCTTTAAATTGTATATCCAGTTAAACAAACCCGGGGGTTGGCGAGCGAAGTGAGCAGGGGCGGAGCCCCCTAGTACATATAAAATATATGGAAAGTGTATGTACTATACATTTAAAGATTTTTCAAAGCTTAATTCTGTGATTCTTGAAAAAAATGAAGATATCTTAAAATTAACCACAGATACCTTATAACATGTCAATTTCAAGTATCTTAAATACACAGTGGTGCAGTGGTAGCTTTGCTGCCTTGAAATAAAGACACCTCGGTTCACATCCATAGTGTTTTCTTTGTGGAGTTTGCATGTTCATCCCTGTCTATATGGGTTTCCTCTCACAATCCAAAGATATGCAGGTTAGGTGCATTGGTGCTAATTTGACCCTAGTGTGTGTATGTGCTTTCACATTGTGATGGACTGGTTCTCTGCCATTTGTTCCTGCCTATTGCCTGATGATTACTGGGATAGGCTCCAGCTTCCCTGCGATTCTGCCCTGGATAAGTAGGTTAAGAAAATGCATGATATCTTAAGATAGCTATAAAAGTAGATTAGATCCTTCAAAAGTCACAGAACACTTTAAGATATTTTGAAATTCATTTAGATATGTCTTGAAACAGTATCCAGATTGTTTTGATATGTCAAAATGTAAACAAGATGTGTTAAAATGCATTTCAGATATGTTCACATTGACTCACAACTGAGATATTTAAACATTTGTTTATAAATTTTATAATATCTTAAAATGTGGTTCTGCTCTGTTTGAGATATCTTAAAGTGCACTGCAACACATCTCAAAAGATTATTTAAAGATTGCTTAAAGATTAGCAACATTTCTTTAAGATATCTTTAAAAATCAGAATTCCTTTCAAGATATTTTCAGAAATCTAAAAAACAATCAAAAGATATCTCAAATATATTTCTACACCATAGCTTTCTCTCTATTTTGAAATATTTTAAATGCATTTTAACAAATATCAAAATAATTTCCAGTGCATTACAAATGCACTTTGATATAGTTTACAATACACAAAGTCATATCATTGGGATCCCAGTCCAATCGAGTTAAAGCTTTAAAGTTAAACTTATATTAGTGTTTGCTTAAGTAGAACAGAATACAATTTTCTTTCATAGCTATAGATTATGGTATAGCCTTTCACCCCCTGTAAGTTAATATGAGATAGAAGTTAGTTTGGCATTAATTGCATTGCTAGCATGGACTGATAGACCCATTTGCAGTTTGTAAAAGGGTAGGCATACAGTTTTCTGACCGTTAAGAAGTTGTTCAACTAAATGAGCAAACGTAAAGAAACAATGAAGATATATAAGCTTTAAACAGAACTTTCCTTAAACAAGAACTTTTCGTTTCTTTGCTATATAAATCATTTTTTTCTCTATTTTTGTGTGAACTGTTTTACCTTGAATTTTTACTAAAGCAAAAAACAAGGATATTTTGCCTGTGGAATCACTTAAATGAGTTAAGCTAGTGCCACAATCCCTTGAAGCAAACTAAAGCTGCAGAACTTTGGTGAATTTTTAATAAACATAGCTGCAAGTCTGTCATACCAACATGATTTAAAGGATGCACCATTGTCCCTGTACCTAAGCAAGCAAGTCCAAACTGTCTGAATTACTGTTGAACTGTCGCACTAACTCCTGCATCAATGAAGTGCTTCAAGAGGTAAGTCAAAATTAGATATGCTTATCCCTGTCAAAAGAACTGGATCCATTACAGTTTGCATATCACTCCATTAGATCCACAGAGGATGCTATTACCTTGATCCTTTATACAGTACTAGTCCACCTGGACAAAAAGAGAAGGAATTATGTGTGAATGCTATTTATAGACTATAGCTCTGCATTTAACACGTTAATTCCTTCTAAGCTCAAGGACCTACATCTGGGTACTTCATTTTGCAGCTGGATTTTTAACTTCCTGACAGGCAGACACCAGGTGGTCCAAGTGGGTGGCAACACCTCATCATCCCTCACTCTCAACACAGGCACTCCATAGAGTTGCATTGCGAGTCCATTTCTGTACTCCTCCTACACATATGACTGCACAGCTGCACATGCCGCCAATATCACTCTAACAGCTGTGGCAGGCCTGATATCTAAAAATAATGAATAGACTTCCCAGTATGAAGTGGAGATTATGTCACACTGGTTTCACCATAACAGCCTTATGAATGTCAGCAAGACAAAGGAACCGATTGTGAGCTTTGGGAGAAAACATCAGAGGCAATTTCACCCCATCAATGTTAACACCACCCAGGTGAAGAGAGTTTAAATACCTCAGTGTCCATATCACAGAGAATCTAACCTGGTCCAAATACTCCAGCGCCTTGGTGAAATAAGGCACACCAGTGTTTTAACCACCTCAGACACCTCAGGGATTCCAGGCTGCCCTCTCAGATACTTAAGAACTTCTATACATCCACCTATGAAAGCAACTTTACAAGAAGTATTACTGTCTGGTTTGGGAACAGACACAGCAGGACCACAAGGCTTTGCAGAGAGTGGTGCAATCAACTGAATGCATCAATGGGTATGCACTCTATCTCCAAGGACATCTACACCAATCAATATTATTTTGGATTTGAAATATAGCAAACAACAAATACTCTCTCAAATGCATGCAAGAATTACAACCCCAAATCAAACATTTGTGAAAGTATGGAAAATACAAATTATAAAGAAAAAAAAAACAAAAAAAAAAAACGTAGTGATACTTACATTTACTATGAGGTTTATTTCATTGCAGACAATATAAGTCCAAGATATTTCATGTTTTGTTAATTTACATCTATTAATGCATTTCAGGCCTGCAACACATTCCAAAAAAAAGTTGGGACGGGGCAAATTCGGCCAACAATGAGATAAAATAATTAAATAATAATGTGGTTTAAAACAGATGATGTCAACAGGTGATTGTAATCATGATTTGGTAAAAAAGGCAGTACAAATAAATGGCTGAGTCTTAGAGGAGCAAATACAGACGGATCTCCAGTTTGTCAATAAAGGAGTGAAAATTATTGAACTGTTTAAAACCAATGTTCCTCAAAGAAAGATCAGAAGGGATTTGCATATTTCTCCCTCTATGGTGCA
Source organism: Polypterus bichir lapradei (assembly GCA_026402145.1). Taxonomy (NCBI): domain Eukaryota; kingdom Metazoa; phylum Chordata; class Cladistia; order Polypteriformes; family Polypteridae; genus Polypterus; species Polypterus bichir. The sequence goes on along the minus strand of JANRMT010062806.1, from coordinate 17,746,263 downwards.
TAATATCATGAAACGATTCAAGGAATCTGGAGGAAGTTCAGTGTGAAAAGGGCAATGGCATAAGCCTAAGCCAAACACCCATGATATCCAATCCCTCACACAGCACTGCATCTCTCTCAATAGCTGATTTAATCACATGGGTAAGGGATTACTTTGCCAAACCTATGTCAAGCACTATTATACAAAGTTAAATTCATAAATGTCACTTAAGTTTACCGTGCAAAAAAGAAGCTTTATGTTAATGTCCAGAAGCGGCGTTGACTTTTGTGGGCTCAAAGGCATCTGGGATGGACCATCACACTGTTAAAGTGTGTATTATTGTCTAGACGAATCAATATTCCAGATCTTTTTTGGAAGAAATGGACACCATATGCTCCAGACCAAAGACGAAAAGGACCATCCAGACTGTTATCAGCAACAAGTCAAAAACCCATGGCCTGTCATGGTATGGGGGTCAGTACCCTTAGCAAAGGTAATTTATACTTCTATGATGGCAGCATTAATGCATAAAACTACATTGAGACTTTAGAGTAACATATGCTACTTTCCTTTCTAGGCACATCCATGTATATTTCAACAAGACAATGCAAAACTACATTCTGCACATATTACAAAGGACTGGCTGTGGATGAAGAGGGTACGGGTACTGGACAAAAAAAAAAACTAAAAGCTGGTGCTAATGATAAGAGAGCAGTCACAGTCAGGCATTATAAAGGTGTATTGCTGCAGGTATAAAAGAGCTCCAATATCATTTCTTGAGGCACTACTGTCAAATAATTCCATGGCTAAAAAGTACTCAGTTATAGTATGTCATTAAGATCATGTGTAGCAATATTCAGAATGGCCACCAGTTTTGTCTTTATTCTCTCCTAAAGTACTACCTCCAGTGGGTCAACAGTGACCCTCAGAATTGAGCCTGCCTTCTTTATCAGCTTGTAAATTTGGTGGGTATCTTCTGAAGTGATGTTACTGGCCCAGCAACTTAAACAACAGAGAGAAATGCACTAGCTATCACAAAGATATAGAAAAGGAAGCAATTATGACAAATTACTAAATGAATTTCAGATATCTTATTTATTAAGGTTCACATTATTTCATCTCTATCTCATTATCTGAGAAATTTCAGTATGTACAAGAAGACATTCTGAGATATATGAAAATGTATAAGAGACTGAAATGCATCTCAGATACTTCAGAATGTATTGCAGATCTTAAAATGTAAAAGGAACTTATTCTGAGATATGTCAAAATGAGTTTTATATATCTGAAAAGCTGAACCACATTTTAAGATATACAACATTTGAGATATCTTTAAATTTTGTTTTGAATTGCAATAAAAATGGGAAGTACATATGGTCCATTAACTTATTTATTCTACCTAAAGTTAACAAAAATTACCTTGCTCTATTCTTTACATTTAATTAACATTGAGCAAAATGTTAGCAGTGCAAAGAAAAGAAATGCACAGAGGTCAGAATTATAAAACTTACATATGTACAAAAAGAGCCTCGAAATGTGTGTGGGCAAATTCCCAGGGAAATGTCTGGAATTTATAAAAGAAAACTTGACAGGGGAGCATACGTATATTTATGGCAATTCTTACTTATCCATATGCAGCATTTTGGAGAAACTGGGAAATGGCGACACCCTTGATAAAGTAGGCAAATGCAGCCAAACCAGCTCAATGAAGACTTATGCGTTTAATAATTCATATCACATAGCTGTTATTATAATATGCATTGATGTGATAAATACATCAAACCACAAAAGTGATGACACTGATATATAGACTCAATTGTAGCTCTCTTTTAAGAGGGCGCAATGCTGCTTACAGTTCAAATCCCATTACAGCAAATGCCAAAATAACAACTTTTTAGAATAATGAATTCTTTTTGGTGGCCCGGACAAACACTCATACAACATTATATTTAATGGATTTACTTTTAATGAAGCGTAAACATCAGCAGAACAAATGTTTTTTTCGACCAAAAATGGCCACCACACATAATGATGCAATTAAAAAAAAAAAAAAAAAAAAATGTAATGCCGCACCTATACTTTCGCTAAATCTTGGGAAACCTGAAACGGGCTGTCTCTTTCTTCTTAGACCAAAACGAAGTGACAGTCTGCTGCAAAATGTCCGGTCTCATGCAGTCTTGGTGAGGCAAGACAACACAAGAAATGTGGTGCATAGTCAATGCAAGTAGTTACAAATTAACTAAAAAAAAAAAAAAAACACAACATACACAATGACTATACAGTGAATTGTTTACTTTACTGGAAAGTGTTCATTTGTAGATTGCCAGTGTTACAGGAAACTACTGTAGATCTAGACCTCCTGTGTACAGAGCAAGGTTCCAAGGTGTATCCTTCATCATGTGGGACCACTGAACTTTGTATACTGCAATGAAATGTCAATTTTCCATAAAACAGAAACTATTCAATACTTGTACTAAAATTATTTTGCCCATTTCTCTTTGTCCACCTATTAATATTTTACTTATGGCACAACTCTCCGTCCTCCTTCCATTAGTTTTAAATGTTATCGTGTTTTATAAAGCAGTATCTACAAACAAGCAGTGGGACTGCAAACTACCTACTGTCAAATAACACTGAACCTCCATTCAGTAATAACAGGCAAGCAGTCTAGGTTTGCAAATATTAGAAATACAGCAGATTTCCTATCACACACTTTTTCATGCTTAATCTCACACTTCATGATTATCCTGTTTTGAGAGAGTTTTTTTTTAAAGAGGTAAAAAAAATAAACAAAAATGGAGAAAAAACGAGAAACCACTTTGATAGGAAAACAAATAAATACATAGCCTAAACAAAAAGTTTCTGTGCAAATAAAAGTATTCATCATTTTATTAATGTGGGAAAAAGATTGCTAGAAATTGCAGATTTTACAAATGTATCACCAAAGAATGAAGCTTTAATACAGATACTGTACAAATAAAGAATGAAGGCCAAAAAGGCAAGGCAGATAAAAAAAAATGCTTTGCACCTTTGCACAATCAGGGAGTGTTTCATCGGCTATGTTCAGGCACGTAAGACAGGGAAGAAGTTGGGTGTGACACAGTTGTTAACCACCTTTCCTTCTTTTAACCTAGAACAGGGGTGCCCAATGCGTCGATCACGATCGACCGGTAGATCGCAAAGGTAGTGCAAGTAGATCGTGTTGCATTCAAAATAAAAATTTTTTAAACATTAGTCTATCATATATCCTCCCTATGGCATTTGCCACTTGATTGACATACAGGGCAGCCAGTATGAGATCTCTTTTCTTCTGACACACTGGTCATCCCACACACGATCAGATGCACGAGCTACTGCAAAACTCCGGCTGTGATCTAGTTAGCCTTCCAATTTATATTGATTAAAGAAGGGATTTAAAAAAAAATTGTTTGGGGAGGGTATGGGCTGGATGTGGAATTGGAAGAGGATTTTTTTTCCTCACAACGTCATAATCGAAGTGCGTTTGTCTGATCTGTCAATCTATCATTGCTATTCCAAAGAAGGAAAATGTGGAAAGGCACTTTCGAACTGTTCATAAAAACTACGAAACTGACTTCCTTCCGAAAAGCGACCTGAGAAAGAGAAAGGAGAGGGAACTAAAATCGCAGTTAATCGGACAGCCGTCATTTTTCACTCGGCTAAATTTAAAAGGTCTTTGACTGCATTATTCGGCTCTACTTATTTATGCGAGTCAGCCTTTTCCCACATGACGATTATTAAATCCAAATACTGTAGTGACCATAAATACAACATACATTTTATGTATAAAGTACACTCAGTATGTATGTAATTATATATATATATATATATATATATATATATATATATAGCGTTTTTAATGCAAGTAGATCATTTTGACCTGGTCATTTTAGAAGTAGCTCACAAGCCGAAAAAGTGTGGACACCCCTGACCTAGAACATCTTGGAGGGCCACTGATGTCTCTTCTGGTCTGGCTACAGAAATCCCTCTTCTTTCGGCTTTACCACTATTTAAACAATCACCAAACCAGAAGTGGGTATTCACTGTAGAACCAAACCTTGACAGAGAAAGCTGCCTCATCAAGAGTCATTCTCCAGCCTTGAAAGAATGATTGTTATCACAGTCCAATAGGTGCGGACGTAAGGGCCTGCTTTAAGTCACCAAATGCAGCGCCTGTTTTTTCAGTCCATACCACAATGTTCGGGGCCCTCTTCTTTGTTAAATCAGTCAAGGGCGCCGCTCTCTCCGAGAACCGGGGTACAAACCGGCAGTAGTACCCGGCTAATCCGAGAAAGGCTTGGACCTGCCGCTTGGTTCGCGGACTGGGCCATTTCAAAATGGCATCAATTTTGGAGCACTGTGGCCTTACGGTACCCCGACCCACCAGGTTGCCCAAATATTTGGCCTCGCTTAATCCAAAGAAACATTTCATGGGATTAATCCGGAGCCCGGCCTCACCAAGTGTCCGTAATACCGCTTGGACATGCTGTAGGTGTTCCCTCCATGTGCTGGAATAGATGACCACGTCATCCAGGTAGGCAGCACTGTATGAGTTATGAGGCCGAAGCACTTTGTCCACCAGACGCTGAAAGGTTGCTGGAGCCCCGTGTAACCCAAATGGAAGGGCACGATACTGCCAGTGTCCGCTAGGGGTACTAAACGCGGTTTTTTCCTTCGCGGAGTCCGTTAAAGGAACCTGGCAGTACCCTTTTGTCATGTCAAGTGTGGTCAGATATTGAGCCTGTCCAAGCCTCTCAAGGAGGTCGTCCACGCGTGGCATTGGATAGGCATCAAATTGGGAGACCTGGTTAAGCCGACGGAAGTCATTGCAGAACCTCCAACTCCCGTCCGGCTTACCGACGAGCACAATGGGGCTGGACCAGGGACCATAACTTTCCTCAATTACACCTAGTTCCAGCATGCGCTTGATCTCAAGCTCCACTTCAGCCTTTTTTGCCTCGGGAAGACGATACGGGCGTTCTTGGACAACAACCCCGGACTCTGTCACGATGTTGTGCTCAATCAGAGAGGTCCTTCCGGGGTTCTCACCGACTACCTCCCGAACGGTCCAGATAACTGTTTCCAGCTCCTGCCGCTGTCTGGGACTTAAGTCCGTGCCGAAGTTAAGGTTGTGTGTGTGAGCGAAGAGTGAGCGGGGCTGGCCGGAGGAGGGAGTGGGGTCCCTGTCGTTCCACGGTTTCAGCAAGTTCACATGATAAACCCGCTCCTTCGGCCGACGATTGGGTTGACTCACCAAATAGTCGACCAGTCCCTTCCTCTCCTTAACTTCGTAGGGGCCCTGCCAGTGGGCAAGCAACTTAGAGTGGGAGGTAGGCACTAGGACCATGACCCGATCTCCCGGGCGGAACTCCCGAAGAGACGTGCCACGGTTGTAGTACCGGGCCTGTGCTGCTTGAGCCTCCTCCATGTGACTTTTAAGGAGAAGCCGAATCTTTCCAAATCTATCGCGTAACTGCGCGATATACTCCAGTATGTTTGTAGAGGGAAGAGCCTCTTCTTCTCAGCCTTCTTTCAAAATATCTAATATGCCCCGAGGTTGTCGCCCATACAGTAGTTCAAAAGGGGAGAACCCCGTGGAGGCTTGTGGGACTTCCGGATAGGCAAAAAGGACGAGGGGGAGGAGCTGATCCCAGTTCCTTCCATCCTCGCTGACCACCTTACGCAGTATTTGCTTGAGAGTTTGATTAAACCTCTCTACTAATCCGTCGGTTTGAGGATGATACACCGAGGTCTTTAAATGCTTTATTTTCAGTAATCTGGCAGTCTCCTTGAACGTCTCCGAGGTGAAAGGGGTCCCCTGGTCTGTCAAGACTTCCTTGGGGATCCCCACGCGCGCGAATACCCCTAGTAATTCCCGTGCGATGGCTTTAGAGGTAGCTGAGCGCAAGGGAACAGCTTCAGGGTATCGTGTAGCATAATCCACGAGATCCAAAATGTACTTGGGTCCTCGGGCTGAGGGCTCTAGGGGTCCCACCAGGTCGACCCCGATTCTGTGGAAGGGAACGTCAATCAGTGGAATAGGAACGAGAGGAGCATGGTCCCTCCTAGGAATTTGTCGTAGTTGACACTCCGGGCAGGAAGCGCAAAAGCAACGAACCTCCTCATTAATTCCTGGCCAGTAGAAACGGAGCTTGATCCGCTCCAGAGTTTTCTCGGTGCCCAAGTGGCCACCTAGGAGGTGGGCGTGTGCTAGTTCGCAGACCTACCGCCGGAAGGTACGCGGAATTAGCAGCAGCTTTCTCTCCTGCCCGTCATGCATCGCTACACGGTAAAGAAGGTCGTTGTCTAACACAAAGCGAGGGCCCTGTGGCATCGACTGATCAGTGCGCTGGCCATTGACAAGGACCACTGCATTTTTTACAAACTTCAGGGAGACGTCGTTCCATTGCTCCCTTCTAAAAGAAGCCGGCGTTTCTTTAAATTGGAACCGCAACACGGAGAGAGGGTCAGCGTCGACCTCCCTGGGCGTGGTTTCCTCCCACTCCGCCGCGGCGTTGGTGGATGACGTGTCATGACGCGACGGCCCGGGAGTTGCCACGTCACTTAGGGCGACCGCTTCGTCTCTCTCTGCCGGCTGATTTACACGGCGTGGAGGCAGCTTGAGACGGTTCATCTCCGTCCATAACGAGGCCCAAATTAACCCCGGGAGTGGTATGTGTCATACCGCTTTTAATTTTAGACCAGTCCCGCCCTAGTATCACCGGGTGTGGAGGATCCGGAAGGACCGCTACGGTGAGTTTACGAACTGACTCTCCGTAACTGATGATACAAGCGGCGGTCCTGTACCAGCGTATTTCTCCGTGGACACAGGTTATACCGGTCTTAAACTTTAGCCACTGTTGCGGTTGCACAAAGCGGCGGGCAACAATGGAAAAGTTGCTGCCGGAATCGAACAACACGGTGGTCTTGTGTCCGTTGACGATCACCACGCCAGTAGGGGGGACCGCCAACGGATTAACCAGAGCACACCAACCCCTCCTCACCCTCCACCTGCATTCCTCCTCGTCTCCAAGCGGTTTGCGCGCCCGCGGCACCGCGGACGCCAATACAAGCTCCGGGTTGTACAGGGAGGGGCTAGGTCTTGGGACATACCCCGGTTGAGTTTGACATAAGGACGGTTCTGCTCCCCCAGAGTGTGAGGCCGCCCTCTGTGTCTCCAGAAGCTCTATGAGCTCTGCCATGTTCTTAAACTGCTTGCCCCAGACCGGCTGGGTGAAGTCACGGGGAAGCGCTTCCAGGAGCAGATAGCAAGCTACCTGCTCTATTATTTGGTAGGGCGTGTTTTCAAATGGCCGTAGCCAGTGCCCTACCGTTGCCCATAAGGACCAGGCTTGTTTGTTGGTCAGCCGCTCAGGGTCCAACCTCCATTTTTTTATTTTATTCACCTGCCAGTCTGGGGCACCCCTAGGTGGTAAATGGGGCTTTAGTTTCACAGGGAGGCAGGCACTCTCCCCCAAGAGAGCATACTGAGCCCTTTTTGCCTCCCCCCTCCAGGGCAGCCCAACTCTGTGAGCCCCACCCGCACACTCCCTGGCCTCTCCAGGTGGCCTAGTTATGCGTGCCGGGAGCGGAGCCCGCACCGGGTCATGCCGAACCACGGGGCACCCTCCCCGCCTGAAAACTCAGCCCCGGTACGCTCCCACCTGGGTGTATTGCAGGTCCTGTCCCCTTCTCTTCTGGGACTTCTCCATCCTGCCGACTACGCCACTGTCACAAGAACGAGACATGGACAGATAAAGGTTTGGGGCAGCCACCCGTGTAATGTGGTATCCTGGCTGCAAAAGTCGTTTTTAGCAAAATATACAGCACTGAAGTGCATACAACTGAGTCCAAAACAAGACTGAGGAAAAAGGGAAAAGGGGCAGGTTTTAAAGGGGGAGACAGGAAGTGAGGTCATATGGATCAAGCACGTGGTCTTCCACCATTGGATCATAGCCAGACGTGACATCAGGGGGACTGGAGCTGGTGTGGCCGACTTCCATTGGCTCGGTCCCGGAAGTGATGTCAGGAGAGCCAGGTGGAATCCCCCGGGAATGGTCTACAGGCAAGGGAGAAAAAGAGTCAGTGCACTCTGCCACACCCCGGCATGCCTCCGAACTGCCTTCACTCAAGCCCTTTAGCTGCCTCCCATGCGCACGTGTGTGACAGATGCATATTGCATATTTTCTGTTAATCCAATAAACTTAATGTCACTGCTGAAATACTGTTTTCATAAGGCATCCATCCATCCATCCAACCCGCTATATCCTAACTACAGGGTCACGGGGGTCTGCTAGAGCCATTCCAGCCAACACAGGACCGTAAGCTGGAAACAAATCCCAGGCAGGGTGCCCGTTCCATAAGGCATGTCATATATTAAAAGGAAGTTGCTACTTTGAAAGCTTAGCTAGTGATAAGCAAAAATCCAAAGAATTAAAAGGGGTTCCCAAACTTTTTCATATGAATGTAGATAGAACTTTTTGTCCCCAGGGAGCGGGCTTTTTACAGAAGCTCTTTAAATAAACAAACATACAGATTTTGCTCTGAACACACATTGGAATGCCTATAAAGTAAGAAAATTCAAAAGAAAGAAAAGCTCTGACTTGGTTGTCACAGTCACAGATAGGAATTATTCGGAAGTATTGCTGTTGGCATAAAGAAGCCCTAGTGCATTTCTGGACACACTTCTGCTAAATAATTTGTTGGCTAAAAGTATTCAGTGTTAGTGAGTCAAAGAGAAGATGTACAGCATTGTTCATAATGGCACTCAGTTTTGTTTTAATTCTCTCCTTCACTACGAACTCCAGGGGGTCCAGAGTGCATCCTATGACTGAGCTTGCCTTTAATTAGCTTGTTAATTCGGTGGGCCTGTCTTGAAGTGATGTTACTAGCCCAGCACACCACAATACAGAAAATTGCACTGGCCATCACAGAGTAAAAGAAGATGTGAATGATGTCACTTCCCACATTAAAGGAACATAATCTCTTAAGGAAAAAGACCCTGCTCCGTCCTTTCTTATACAGTACCTCTGTGTTCCGAGACCAGTCCAACCTGTCATTAATGTGGACTTCCAAGTACTTGTAGGAGTGGACCACCTTTACATCCATTTCTTGAATAGTGACCGGACATTGCGGCTCTTTGGTGCGGCAAAATGCAATAACCAGTTACTTGTTTTTTTTGTTAAGATGAAGACAATTCTCTCTCATCCCCTTTATCATATTAGAAATTTGTTTTTTTGTTTTTTAATTTTTTGGCTAAAATAGATTATTTATGTGTATAAGACATGGTGAAGTTTTGGTCTGTAATGCTGCCTTGAAGATTCAGGGTACACAATTCATAACTAATGTCCTTTTGTTGTCTGTGTAGAGTTTGCATGTTCTCCCTATGTGTTCTTTTCAGATTTTAAAATTTGCCAAATGAGAATGTGTTTATGCAAAACTCACTGCAATTATCTGGTGCCCTGCTCACGGTTCTTTCCTACCTGCCAGCTAATTTTGCTTAATAGGCTATTGGCTCCCCATGAATTAAATTAAAATGGGTCTTAGAAAGATACATATTTGTTTATTCTTTAAAAGTATGCACTGATTTTTAAGACAGATTGGTACATGATCATCAAATTCAGAAACAAATTCATGATTTTTCACCCTTTGTATACATTCACTTAATTTAAGAACTAAATTACTCAGTCCACTGCAGCAGTTGTATCTTGCACACTTGCTCCCATTGGGAAACAATCATTTAATTTTGTGGTCTAATATGTCTGCCAGGACTTGGAGAACAGTGAAAAGGTAAACCAACCAAAAGTACCAAGTGTGCCTATAAACTTGATATTAAACCACTGCTGCTTCTGTTACACTAGTAAGCACAAACTATTTATTACAACATGCTACTGCAACTATAAACCAGGTTAAACAACATAAAATAATAATGTATTCATTCTATTTCTCAAAGTCTGGTAGTATAACAAGGTGTCCTTATTTATTCAGAGGACAATTAATTTACCCTCATCAAGCTCACTAAATGCCCTTGCTTTCCTACTCTATATTTCCTTTACTATTTATTAACACATTCCCATCAACTGTAAATTGTTGTCCTTATTCTCCCTGCCTAAGGCTAAATGCACTAGATGAACCTTTCTGTGGTGAAGTCTGGCAGAATCAGCTATTCTGGGGCTTATGCTGCATTTTTTCTAGTCCTTGTCATTGTCCCACCCCTTTAAGCCCTGTACATTTGAAATGGCATACTTAAACTTCAACTTTTACATATTATGGTTTTCCTGGAAACCAACAGTATCAAAAAATCCATGAAATCTTCATACCGACGACTGAACAGTTGGAAAATTAACCAGTAATGTGGTTCTTTAAGATGGCAATATCACCTGCTGCAACCATTCTGTGCTGTAGCAAACAGCAGTTTGATAATTCCTTTCAAAGTAGCAGTAAATGCTGTTTTAATACGTGTTAATAATTATGTTACACACCCAAAAAGGGTGCAACTCCAGATTCTTCAAGAAGTTTCCAAAGATCACTAACATAAATAACAGCTTCAACAATGAGAAACAATTTTCTAAGGTGAATGACTTTAAGAGAGGATGTTGATTCGTGTTTGTTCATGACCAGCTACTCAGTATTTCTAAATTTTTCATCATCTTGTTAATGCTGGGACAAAACATTTTCAACCACTATAGAGAACATAATGAACTGAATTGCACTTTGTAATTGTAATTTGTTATATTCAGCACAATATTAATTTTAAGCAATCTAATGAAGATATAGATACCCTCAAACAGGTTTTACACTTCAGCACAAGGCTTCCAATCAAGGTTTCTTATTCCTTTAAGTTACTCAGATAGACATCTGACTAAAGTACTCTTTGGGGAAAGACCAAAGTGTAACATACAGTTAACTATGTCAACTCACATGACACTATGAAATAGATACAGTACAGCAAATAAAATGCCCAAGCATGGCACAACTTCATAATTTTCAACTATAAAAGGTATTTTAATGATGAATACTAAAAAAACCTTAACACTATTACTGTAAATTGTACATTCACACTGCTCGTTTTCCAACAAAACAAACAAACATGCCAATAATTACTTGATGGTCACCCTGTACGGGTATTGAAAATATTATGTAAAAAATTGGTTTTACTGTTGAGTGGTAAGATGTTTGCCGGTTTAACTTTCTTGATAAAGTTCTGGGTCTGAGATCCTACCTCAGGTCCACTCAAAGTCATTTTTCTTCAAGGAGAAAAATATTTGGATACTTTAGTCTTTCAGAGTACAATATTCCAATTGCTCAAGAAATGGGATGCCTCAAACTCCTGTCTTCATCACAACATTGCTATGAAGTAGAATGAAAGACTTTCTTGACAGTACTGGCCATAATATAGGAAACAGTAATGCATGAGTCAATAGTACTTGCGATACAATTGGCATGTGAACACAAGGAACTTTTTTTTTTTTTTTTTATAAAAAAAAAAAAAAAAAAAAAATGACTACAATGGTATGGATGACACAAATTCTACTTGACAGTTTTTTCTTAAACAATTAGAAAAATATCCTCAAAAGGAACCCTGAAGAATTCCCAGCAATAGCATGGGGAGTGTTACTTTCATGGGGGAATATGTTTTGGTAGTTCTGAAAGTGAGATATTTGCCCTCACAATTCTGAACTAGAATTAAACTAATATTAATTTGGTTGTGTGTACTTTTTAAAAGACCCTAAATGCATAATTATGTACTTCAGAAATAAAGACATCAAATTCTCAAACCCCCTTAATCTAATTTAGGATAATGGTAGAGGGAAGGTACTGGTGCCTATCACAGCAGCAATGGGTGTAAAGCAAGAAAACACCCTGGACATGGCTCAGTACATTGAATCTCCCACTTTCACACACACACACACACACACACACACACAGAGTCAATTCTGAATTGTCAAATCAACCTAAAATGTATGTCTTATTGAACAGGTCACATAGACACAGTCAGTGCATTAATGTACAAATAATTGGGTTCAGGTGAATAATCCACTTAAGGTAGAAACCTGTTTGTTTAATAATTTGTATTTACATGCACAAGTAATCTATGTTCTTCTTTGGCAAAATGCTCCGACATCATTAAACTGCGCCAAAAAAAAAAAAAAGAGTTAATTATCATTGGCCACTGTAAACCCAAAAATAAGCATGATACCTGTGATAATTTTCTTGTGCTTTATAAATATGCTTAGTCAAATTGACACATTTATTAAGTTTCTGTTACCAGAAGGGCTGCAGATCACTTTTTTCTGCTTGACTGTGCAATTCAGCTCTATAAAGGACACAGTATGTGTGCTTCTTGCCTTATACCCAGTGCTGACTGAATACTATAATGGAGGTTTTTTTACTTCATTATGATCGGCTGGATTACACATTACTTTAAAAAGTAAATCGGACTACTTAAGGCATGTCAGTGTTAACATGTTACCCTACTTCTTTCGAGATTGTTTTAGTGAGTTAGCACTGTATGTGGGGCTCAGCAACATAAATTTAGCAATTTCTGAAATATTGAGACAGATTATTTCAGCTGGGATAATGAATAATGAGATCACCTGAACATCTGCCTCTCAAAATGCGTTCTGTGGACTATTCTACCCATTCTTGCTGAAAACGTATGCAAAGCACAAACATGCACATGGCTGACAGACAGCAATGGACATGCGCAGACTACAAAGTCCTTAACAGTAACCCGGTTATGTGTTTACAAGGCCACGTAATTGAATTATTTGTGGAGAAGTCTACCTCTGTTAACCAGGTTTCTCAGAAACCAATAAACTGATTTCTCCAATTGGAATAGGGGTTAATGTCACATTTTAGAAATCAGACTTCTGTGAATAATACACAAAGTGAGAGAGTACAGAGATAGCAACCTGGTACTGTGCCACCATGCCTCCCAGAACTAAAATATGCTACAGAAATTCATACAAACAATAATGCCAAACTGTTAGAGGGGATGCTATACCAACTACAAATGCTTACAACGCACTAAATTTCTATAAGGGATTTTACTTTTTTTCTCAAACCTGTAATGCAAAATTTACAATGGTGACAAGCATTATCCCTTTGCCTGTACATTTCATTTTCTGTTTATTAAGCAGATATTTTTCTACAAATAGTGACTTTTCAGTCTAAATATTAGTTTTATCTATGAAACACTACTACATTTAACTGAAAAGATCTGCCCAGTCTAAATATTATGCAAGTACCACTCAAGGGCTAAATGAGAAATTAAGGAATCCCATCACTGGTTTTGTAACAGATTTAACTAAAAAAAAAAAAAAAACCTAACTCTGTACTGTATATGGACAGAAAGATATACAGTAAATCTGAGTTAACGTTTTTCTTGTAATCATTTATAAGATCCAAATCTGGCTCCTAATCGTTTTAGGTTGGACAACTGCAACTCTCATTGGCAAGGATATTCAGTAGTTTATAATACTCACAATAACCTTTGGCTTTACTCACTTCACTGGCTTGCTCTTACTGCTAGGATACATTTTAAAACTTTTTAACCTACAGGTGCTTGAATGCCTCTATTCCTCACTATCTCTAGTCTTTTCTGTTCATGTATTCTTTCTAAAAGGTCATTGTTCTACTTTGGTCTGTCTACAAACTAACCTGCCTCTGCAATGATGAAGTAATGTTTTTTTTTGTCTCTACTCTCAATGTGTGGAACAAGTTTCCTATTTACATTCAAATGGTTCTAAGCATGCTAATGTTCAGGCACTTCTTGAAAACTCACCTCCTCAAAAATTATCTTGGGAACGCTAAAGCTGCATACCCCAACTCAGCATCAAAGGATTATATTGATAATTCATCATTTTCATGAAATGCAGTAGAGGGAAAAACATTCAGACTTGTATTTTAATATGCATAGTATTGTACATAGCCAAGCTGCATTATTCAAGATTTCTAAGAGTGAAGGAATGAGAGGCTCAAGTACATTAAGCTATATGTATTGCATCCTTGGATATTCTGAGACTTGAAGTGCATGAACAGTAGCATTTAGTTTTTCTTTGTCCTTCCAAAATGGATAAAGAATCATTCTGTACCACCAAGAATATGGAGATGAATATTTCATTTTTGCTGCAAATATGTTTCCAGTGCCTATGCTGAGGTTATTTGAAGTAGAATAAATTGATGACTTAAACAAGCCAAGTATTTTGACACAAAACACGCTATAATTTGTTACAGATGAATACCTGGCAACAGCTGCTATTTAATAAGACTGTATTAAAGTGACCTACTGCATATGATAAAAGGGCTCAATATACAGTACAATACTCTGAGGTATCATCCCGAGTATGAAAATGGATATCTGTTTTAGAAGGCTGTGCTGATTTGCACAATAGGAAGTAGCAAATGTAGGTAACTGAATGCATAAACTTTGGTTGAACTATTCCACAAATGACCAAAGTCATATAGTACTTAGCACTGAAATATGAATGCATAAATCTTTTTTTAACAAAAACAATAATGTTGATTATCTGGAACCACAATAATTTCAATGGCATTAGATATATTGACTTCAATTTTTAAGACAATCAAGTTCTCCAGATTAATATGTACAGAAAAAATAATTTTCAAACAGTACAGTAGCTGTACAGTATATTTGTATATACAGTATATGCACAGTAGTACATGAGAAAATGTCATGAGACACATTCGTAAAGCGCAATTCAAGATTCAGAATGAATTTCTCATGTACATTAAAAAAGGTATACTTTAAAGATCACACACAAGGCAGTGGCACAGAAACAAAAAGAAGGCACTTTAACTCCACATAGGATTAATGTAAAGGTTTAGGATTGGTTTGGTTTGGGATCCAAACTGCAAGATTTGTCAACTAACTCCATACATTTTTGCCAGCTGATACTCTTAATGTTTGTGCATTGTGTACTTTTTCAGCCACAGATGAAATAACCACATTTCATTGTTAAAACAAACAGCAGGTAATGTTTCAAGCCAAGAGCTCAAAAGGACCAGAAATAATCTTATATTTTCTGTCTGTTCTGCTTGTCCTATGCAAATTCTTGATTTTACATACTCTAATTAGCAATACAGTACTGGAGAATTACCCGCACTTGCGTACTCTACATATAAACCACGTTTTAATCAGTTATTTTTATTTAAGCCTATCAGAGTGAAGCACATTAGGGTTCGATTTGAGTTTGCTGTAAATTTGCTAACCGTGTCAGCATCGAACACTTCTTATGAAGCCCTCAAAGCTAAAGGCATTAAGGAAATCTCAAAAACTAAAAACATTATACTTACAAAACGGCCTGAAACTTCATGAAAAAAAAAATAAAAAAACACCTAGCAGGTCACTTTACTCAACACCAAACACCAGAGCAGCGGCTGACATGGATACTAACTTCATCAGCAGCAGATGCCGGCTTAGCTTTGGTTAACAGAGCGGCGATGTCTGTGCTTTTCTGCACAGCAGGTGTCTTACTCGGCCCCCTTCCCAAACCCCACCAACTACCTTGTGACACTCATTTGAATGTGAAGAGAAAGCGAGACTGGACGTCCGGCCTCAGCGTCAACCCGCAATCTGGACGCCTCTCACCACGCATTATTTTCAATTCTTTATGTCTTTGATTATGTCTTGCAGCCAGGATAAGTATAAAAACAAAGCCCTTCGATCTGGTAACTGAGTGTCCTGGTGGCTTTAGCGGGTTCTCCTGTCTGAGTCTGTATGTTTCTATTTGGTTTTCCTCGAAGCTGCTTTTGGGCGGTTTCTCAAAGCGCATCAGCAGGCTCTCGTCCGCTCTATTAATCCCATTTTGAGCAGTTGGTGCTGCGATAAGTAATGGGGATTAATTTCAAGCAGGCAGCGAGTCCCAGGTGATGGATAGCGATAATCGTACTCATAATTCCAAAACTAAGCAAATCGCTGTAGCAAAAAAGGTAATCAAATGGAGTACACAACACCGGTTGGCAATTGGAGTGTTCATCTTAATTTCTTTGAATCAGGGTGTGGAAAGTAACAGTACAAAAGAAACACCGCATACACCCGATTTAAACTTTCTTTCTTTTTACTTCTTCCCGAATTAGAAAAACTTAAACGGTCAAATGAATAAAGTTTCATAGTTCAGACAGGAATGGTTATGAGCCAAGTTGACTTATCATTAAGTGAACAAAAAGTTCAATGAATGGGTGTGATCACTAGGTATCTGTATATTAATAGGGTATTATTAGACCGGGTCAGTGGGCCCTTTTCTTTTGCAACGAACTTCAAAAAAGAAGCAACGACTAATTTGAAGCGAGTGCAATAGCTGAAGAATTATTGAATTTAACTTATGTCAAATTGTTACCTTTCCGAAAATTATAGAACATTTAAAATTGAATACTTTCCGAAATAATCTACATCATAAATGCTAATGAATGTAACTTTATGCATCATCTTTAATGAGTATTTTACATAATAGATTGAATCTGCAATCAATTCTACAGTCTTAATACGAAACACAATTAATTGTAATGGGGAAAGCTTTAAAAAATGTTTGACATGTGCTGTTTTATAATTCTTCCAAGAAGAAAGTTCAATAAAGAACACAAACAAAACCTCTGGAAAATCAAATCTAAAAATGAAGTCATCTAAACATTTTTGTAATCGAAAGTTTGCGTGCGTTCCTGCTAATTTTCTAACATTACGTGCTGCGATTTTCTCCTGTGTTAAAACATCTGATGCCAAAACAAACTAAAGACTTAATCTCATTCAACAACAATGACAAATATTATCGTTCTGTCACTTTCTAAAAATAATTAAGCGAGCTCTCGTTGCTGGCTAGACGTGTGTCTGAGATAAATGTGTTAATTATAAATGAAACAATAATATGGCTAAAAAAATATCCAAGCATGTTACAAGTAAACAACATGCAATAATGGGCAACTTAAGTTAGGTGAACTCTATGTATTTACGCATAATATGTATAAAAACAAACCCCCGTAAATAATACGATAAAATTGAACCCCCTATATAAAAAGATAAAATCGTTGAACTGACCTGTGCGGAGCCAGCAATTTGCCTAGAGCCGTATCAGCCCAGTGCGATGTTCCCCTTGGAGACCACTTATCTTTACAGCCCCTCTCAGTCCTGTCTTACTTTATTTTGCTATCAGCGTTGCTTCTTCTCAAAGAAAAAAAGAGAACACCGCAAGCATCGTTTAAAAAGTAACACGGAATTTCGGATAAAAATAGATGAAACAAGGTTCGACACGTTTCTTCTGCGAGATTTCCTTTCTTTTAAGCATGGTTGACTGTGAGTTTTCGTGAGCTCCGGCTGATTTCTCCTCGAAGCCGGAATAAAATCGTTGTCTGGAATTACACGGCAGAGAGAAAGTATGACAGTCACATAGGAGATAACGCTCTATTCTGCTTCGAGTCCGCATCTGGGATTTGCGCTTTACTTCCTTAGGAAGTCTCCAAGGAAAGTGATGCTGATGCCTCCAGGCAACCGCTAAAATAACGCTCCCTCGAGACCGGGATAATCTTTCAGTGCCGGACTTGTCAAATGAAACGCTGATCCACAATTTGAACAGGAGACATCCAAGCCACTCTTCCTATCTCTGTCTTTCTATTACTCACTCTCTTTATACCCCGCCCCTCTCTAGCTCGCTCTCTCTCTCTCTCTCTCTCAAACCCTTCCCATTTCTCTTTCTCTCTCTCTCTCTCCACCCAACTCTCTCTCACACAAGCTCACATACACGCACAATCCAACCAAACCAGCTATTTTTATTCCCTTCAACGAGCAGTGCGACCGTAGAAGCAGAGCTCAAGAAAGTCGCCAATACAACAGAAGCAATTGAAAGGCCGTATTTTATTACTAATCCGTCGACGATTATTGTTATAATTAATCTTATTGTTATTTGCTTTGAAAGAAAAAGTGCAACGAGCTGATTTATCGAAAAAGACGAATGCTAACAGTCTTTGTTAGAGACGGAGAGAGTGAGAGAGGCTTATCTAGATACTACTAATGCAAATCTTCAGAAACCGAAAGAACTCCTCTAGAATGACTGACAGCAGGTGTGCGATTATATACATACTTATTGTATCTTGTAATTCACATATCTATAGTATACCCGTCCACCCATTTCTGAATACTCTGTTCTCTTTGCTCGGTCACTAGGACCAGTTGCCTATATTGACGAAAACGAGGAACCAAACTTACATGATACGTCAACCTTTTTTAAGGCACTTACGCACATATTCTTTGTCATAAACTGCTTTCAGAAGGGAGTTTAGCCTAACTCTACTGTGTACGGAAATGTGGGAGAACACTAAATATGCTCATTGCTGGAGCTTCGTGGCAGATTGCGAGGAAGTGCAGTCAAATTTGCGAGGTCGCGATGTAACACCTGTCCATTTCAGGACATAAATAATTACAATCACGCGTTAGGAAATTTCACATCAGTGACAATTCGCCTGTTTACATTTTTACTGTTCTACTTACTATACTTTATGATATTAACGATGTATTTTTCTTTTAAAAGATTGAAGACTATGCATTCCGACTCAAAAGTCTATTTGAATTACCGACGGAAAATTAATCGACTACTAAAAAAGTGATTCTAAAAATAACAACGGAACAAGCACACGTTTTAAATTAATTAAATGTAAGGATCACATTGGTTTGTTTTTATGTACGAGTTAGTAACTGTCAATCATAATGGGTTTATGGAAAATTACTCAGTTCTCCGTGTTTAGGTTGCGATGGTGAAAATGAATGACATGGTTTGCAAAATTATTCTTTAGATAGTTACTCAGCCAATTAAATAATAATTTCAATCTACTTATTCCTCTCTCTTCTTTATATACTATGCATTTGACCTATTGCCACTATTCTATTACTGGCACATTTTGAAGAGTTCTTTCAGTGGACTGTAATTGTGTTTGTTTCATTTGGCTATGTCATTTATTATGATATAGAGTTTTGTTTGCTGAAAAATAATTTTTAAATAATCAGTAAGAGAAAATACTACATCTGTGGATCATGACCTGCACATATTATTAATTTCACTAGACAAATATATTTGTCTATCATGTGAGCTAAAATAGGAGCAAATTTTCTTTTTAATTTGATTTAGTACCTTCAGTTAATAGCCTTTTTCTCCAGTAGCTCTAGTTAAAATTTCAGTTATAAGAACAAATGAAAGACAACATGGCATTTACAGTTATGAATTCAGAAATTATTGACATTGAAAAGGAAAAGCCTTTTTCGCATTAGCTTTGTAGTACTAGGGTGTTGTACCGTGTTAGCCATTATGAATGTAATGAGAAGTCAAGCAAAATGACCTTTTATTGGCTATCAGAAAAGATTACAAAATGTAAACTCTTGAGGCAACTCAGGCCCCTTCTTCAGGCAAGATATATTTGCATTAGCTTTGAAACATTCATGACAATAAGTAAGGTATACACTATTTGTTAAGTGAAAGATACAGATGAATACAACAAATCCTCAGATAGAGGTACTAAGTTCTGGAAATGCAAAACAATATTGTGAAATTTCATATTTCAAGCTAGATAATTTTGTGTTACACTTTGAAATATAGAACTGTTAATTTTGGCTAAAAGTAAAACATTCATCCATTTTCTGAACCTGATTAATTAATTTATAGTGTATTGTGGCCAGAATCATCTTAGTACAATAGGGCACAAAACAAAAAGAAGTCCTAGGTTGTAGCACCAAAGCTCACAGACAATACTTACTAACACAAAATAGTAATTCATAACATGCTAATTCAACGTGCATACTTTATCTTTTGTGTATTGTTCAAACCAGAGTACCTGGGAATAACCAAAGTGAGCACTGAGAAAACATGCATGATGAATACAAGTGACAAGGCTGAAGTTCAAACCTGGTTTTCTAAAACTTACTTTAGAACTACATTTCTGCATGGGTTAATGTTCTCCTCAGACACTAAAGTTTCCAAAATAGAGACATGGTTGGTAGCATAAGGATACTTGCCACAAGCCTTTAGAGTTGGTGTTAATTGATGTGAAGATCATCTTATTTTGACCTTGGACCAAAACATCTTTGTAGTCATTTCTTCATGAGGTGACATGTTCTGAACATTACAGTAAAGAAAGATCATCTGAGCTATACAATACAATACAATACAGTTTATTTTTGTATAGCCCAAAATCACACAGGAAGTGCCACAATGGGCTTTAACAGGCCCTGCCTCTTGACAACCCCCCAGCCTTGACTCTCTAAGAAGACAAGGAAAAACTCCCAAAAAAAACCTTGTAGGGAAAAATGGAAGAAACCTCGGGAAAGGCAGTTCAAAGAGAGATTCAATTTATTACCACCTGATGGTGAGTTGGCAACAAGGCACTAGCCAAATAGATCAGGGAAATCCAAGCAGGTAATGAGGCTGTTCTAGGAGGACCTAGTGAGCATCTCTGTCTGAAATTGCAAACTTTTGAAAAGCTTTTCCCAAATCATGGTATATGTGGTGCATAGTTACTTTTAAAAGACATGGAAGTGGAAGAGGCTGCAACCAGAATTAACTGTAAGGATGCTGGTGCCTGTAATAGATGGAATTGTTTGCCCGAAGGGAGCCATCAGGTGGAATAATACAGTGTTGGGAACAGATTTAATTTAGAGTTACTTGTGACACCAGAATATGGCAACATCTGTTATGACTGAAGCCAAGCCTGTGTGTGAGTTAAGCTTAATGTGGACATTAAGACTGTCTATTGGGAAGTATCAAAGTTGTTCTAAAAGATCTTTTGAGCACTGAGGAAATATAGTTTTGACAGTGCCCTGGCTGTAAAAAAGCAAGAGTGCAGCAATGTTAAGTTCCATTGGGTATAATTCTCGGTGGTGGAAACAGTGCTTTCTGGAACATCTTCATTCAGTAGACTTATTCTTT
Source organism: Polypterus bichir lapradei (assembly GCA_026402145.1). Taxonomy (NCBI): domain Eukaryota; kingdom Metazoa; phylum Chordata; class Cladistia; order Polypteriformes; family Polypteridae; genus Polypterus; species Polypterus bichir. The sequence goes on along the minus strand of JANRMT010062806.1, from coordinate 17,725,342 downwards.
TCAGAGAATGCTGTGCTGTACTAATCTGTTGAGAATGAGCACAGTCTCATGACTAAGGTCACTATGGTATTTAACATGCTTTAGTAGACATCCGCCATCAGTGTTGTTTGGTAGATCCCATATTCACAAGTTCACAAGATAGATGAAGGTTATTTACAATTACCAAGGGTTAGTTTTCAATGTGTTTCAGGGGATGTCCATGTTAGGCTGCAGGATTGGAGATCTGCAGGCAGATCCACAAGGAAGATGACCAGCTGAAAAATATTAAATAATGACGATGGCTTCTTAATATGGAGAGTACTTAGAAATTAATTAATGTATTTATTTAGTAGGACTGATCACTAACGTGTTATTCACAGGCTGTTCAAACCAGCAGCTTGTAGTTCATTCAAAATGCTTCTGCAATAACTAGAAAGTACAAACATATAACTCCTGTTCTTAACTCATTACACTGGCTTCTAGTTAAGCTTTAGTCTGAGTTCAAAATCCTCCTTTTGAAATGTAAAGACTTAAATGGGCAAAGACCTAATTACCTATTAAGACTCAGGAAGTTTAAATAATTATTTTCTTTATATTTTGTTCTATTGTCATGCTAGTTTGTTTTTGCTGTGGAAACTGCTGTGTTTTGTTTTCATTTTGTAGTGTGTTTTTGGCTTTGAGCATTAGAAATTTCCTTTTTAATTTGATTCCAGTTAACATACTGGTTTTGACATTAGGTTATTTTAAACTCCCGATAAATAAATTATTATCCATCTCCTGATCCTTTTTTGCCAGCATTTTTGCAACAAAAAAGTGTGGGCTTGAAACAATAGGTGGGATTTACCTATGCTGTGGTCCAAATTAATTATATATATTGTGATAAGATGCTTCTCTGAAGAAATATTTCTACACACAGAAAAAGGTTTGGGGATCGTCCCTGTATATTGTCATCCAGACAAATGAAAAAGAGGTTGATTCATATGACTTTTCAGTGCAAAATGAACAATGAACTGCAGACAAAATGGCATTTATATAACAGGATGGATTATGGGACAGGAAATGGTTGGCCGGAAGTGATGACTGGAGGCGGGGAAACGGAACCAACGTCATCAGGAGTGAACAGGAGCAATGGATTGATGTAACCGGAAGTGACGTTATCAGGGTGAACTGGAAGTGACACCGTGGTGGCCATTTTGAACCCAGAAGTGGGACTTCTTATTTTTCTTTGAATTTTCTGTAGGTGAAAAGAGATTAAGGTAAGTATCACGTGATAACCCTTTGTCTCGCGATATTTCACTCACCTTTAGGCTCTTTGACTGCCTCCAACTCGCACGTGTGTGACATGACTCCCCCCCAGCCCAGACCCATCAGGTCGGGCGACCTGCACCCAGAGGTCGTGAACACGGGTGAGAGCATCTGCATTGGCCTGCAAGGAACCTTTACGATAAGTAATGCTAAAACGATACGGTTGAAGATCCAAAAACCACCTAGTGACACGAGGATTCGACTCCCGATGAACAGACATCCACTGTAAAGCGGCATGATCCATCACCAGAGTAAATTCCCGCCCCAATAGGTAGTACCTTAAAGACGTGATAGCCCACTTAATTGCCAAGGCCTCCCGCTCCACAGCAGCATACTTGGTCTCCCGGTCCACACACATAACTGGGTGTTCAGCACCGTTGACATATTGGCTCAGCACGGCACCCAATCCTGTGGCCGATGCGTCGGTCTGGAGAATAAAAGGAATAGAAAAGTCAAGAGATTTCAATACAGGTGCTGACGTAAGGGCCAATTTTAAGTCACTGAATGCATTATTGACCGATTCATCCCATACCACTTTCAAAGGTGCTTGTTTCTTTGTCAAATTTGATAAGGGCATAGCAATTTCAGAGAAATGTGGTACAAAGCGTCGATAGTAACCAGTGTGGAAAAATAAAAATACAGGTCAATAACTTGTGCTTGACAAATCTGGTGTATGTGACAGATAGCATGTTCTACGGGGTGTGTGGTAGGAGTCATGCAGGCCCTGCATGCTTACAGTGTACAAGACAAGTGCTACTTCTTGGGCGTCTAACGGGTGTGGACTCATCGAGCCCCAAACTAAGGAAACTAACAGATGTACTCCACCTTTAGATTTCTGGTAATGCTGATTCAGGCTAATATTTTGAAATACTTGTGTAACTAAAGTCATAAGACAAGAAACCCTATAAAAAATCTGGGACACCAACCCCTCGGGGCAGACGAAGGGCAGGTGTCCTAGGACTGTGCTTCTCTGTCATTTAACCTTTGCCTGGTGTGTATCAATAAAAGAATTTTACTAACTTTAATTATATCTCTCTGTCTTCAGTCACAAGAAAAACGACACTCTAGAAAAAGTGTCCACACCAGCCAATCCCAAAAATGCTTGTACTTGCCGCTTATATATCGGATGGGGCCAATTCATGATGGCATCAATTTTGTGACATTGTGGTTTAACAGCACCCCCCCCCCCCCACCTAGGTAGCCTAAATATTTGGCCTCCCTTAATCCAAAGAACCATTTCTTCGGATTAATACGAAGTCCTGCTGACGCTAGCAAGGAGAATACTGCTTGAACCTGCCATACATGATCCTTCCATGTGTCGGAATAGATGACGACGTCTTCCAAGTAGGCGGCACAATATGAATTGTGAGGCCATAGCAATGTGTCCACCAGACATTGGAAAGTAGCTGGTGCCCCGTGCAAGCCAAAAGGAAGGACTCTGCATTGCCAATGTCCACTATGTGTACTAAACACATTTTTTTCTTTAGCAGACTCCGTTAACACTAGAATTACCAGAGCCTACGAAAAAACTCATAGATCCACCCCACCTTAAATTGCTTCTTAAAACTGTTCACAGCTCTCCACCAGCGTCTTTTGTCATCTAAATGTGCTGATAAACTCAGGCTGCAAGCAGCCGACTATTCCATCCCCCCACCGACTTAGAACGTGCACAAACTTCTCCCAGCTCATGCCTTGATTGGTTTTCTGGGAGCGAAGTGGAGTTTTAGAGTGGAAATAATAGATCGTTGTTTGGAACATTTGGAACGCATTTCATGTGTGTTCCGTTTCTACAGTAATCTGTGTAGACACATTTTTAAAACAGAACGTTTTTCATATTCTAGTAGTAAATGACAAAATGTAGGCATAAACTATATAATGTATGAAGCATGAAGTCCAAATATCAAATAAACACTTTCACAAAAGGTACAAATATTACAGAACAAGTGCGCTTTTATTCTAAAGTGTAACTGCAGAAAAAAAAGCCGCCTTAGCAGGCCATACTGACGCATATTCGCTACAATTGGCGGGGTGGTGTAAAGGTATCAGCTGCTGACTGGTAATCAAAAGGTCACGTATTCGATCCCTCACGACTCCGTTTTGAGAATTAAACTGATCTTATTCTTACTATTTTAGAATAAAAACATACATTTGATTTCAGTCTGTAACAGCCGGTGTAATTTATGATACTTGTAAAAGTTAGCTTTGTTTTTTTTTTCACTTTTCATTCTCCCTGTCGCGTTGAGGATCCTTCTCTATGCTGCCCCCCCACCCCGACACTGCCGTTTTCACATAAAGACGCGCTATAGCTCTTGCAGCGTATCACGATACATTCTCTTACCAATGCTAGCGAAATGAAGTGTCGGCATGCACTTTTTGTGGCATTACACGTGTATTTTTTGAGCATGTCCGTGCCAAATAAATAATATTCGAGATATAGCGCGTCTCCAAATAAATAACATTTGAACTATAGTGCGTCTTTATGTGATCCAAATAAATAACTTTCGAGCTATAGCGCGTCTCCAATAAATAACATTCGCGCTATAGCGCGTCTTTATGTGATCCAAATAAATAACTTTCGAGCTATGGCGCGTCTCCAAATAAATAACATTCGAGTTGTAGCGCATCTTTATGTGATCCAATTTTTCACATAAAGGCGCTCTATAGCTCGAAAGTTATTTATTTGGCACGGACATGCTCAAAAAATACACGTGTAATGCCACAAAAAGTGCATGAAATGCGTTTGTTCCAAACAATGATCTATTATTTCCACTCTAAAACTCCACTTCACTCCCAGAAAACCAATCAAGGCATGAGCTGGGAGAAGTTTGTGCATGTTCTAAGTCGGTGGGAGGATGGAATAGCCGGCTGCTTGCAGCCTGGGTTTATCAGCACATTTAAATGACAAAATACGCTGGTGGAGAACTGTGAATGGTTTTAAGAAGCGATTTAAGGTGGGGTGGATCTACGAGTTTTTTCGTAGGCTCTGGTAATTCTAGTGTTAAGGGAATTTGCCAATACCCTTTTGTCATGTCAAGCGTAATTAGGAATTGAGCGTTTCCTAGCCGATCGAGTAAATCATCCACTCGCCGCATTGGATACGCATCAAATTTAGAGACCTGTTGAGTCGACGAAAGTCATTACAGAACTTCCATGACCCATCTGGTTTGGAAACTAAGACGATTGGACTAGACCAAGGGCTATAGCTTTCTTCAATAACCCCTAATTCTAGCATCCGTCTGATTTCCAATTCTACTTCCACTTTCTTTGCCTCCGGGAGCCTATAGGGTCTCTCTCTGACAATCACTCCAGGGTCCGTAATGATATTGTGCTCAATCAACGCAGTACGCCCAGGTATTTCATCCACAACCTTAGGGACGGACAAGATAGCAGCTTTGAGATCTTGTCATTGTTTGGGTGTCAACTCGGGACCGAAATTAAGATGGTCACAAGACATAAACAATGAATTAGTGAGGAGGGATCATGTTCCCTTTCCTTCCACGGTTTCAGCAAGTTAATATGGTACACTCGCTCACTCAGTCGACGATTAGGTTGTTTAACTAAATAGACGACGAATCCTTTCCTTAACTTTAATTTCATAAGGGCCTTGCCAATGTGTTAATAATTTTGAATGGGACGTTGGGACTAATACCATAACACGATCACCCGGGACAAATTCCCGAATGGTGGTGTTCCTGTTATAGTAACGTGACTGCACTGCTTGTGCTTTTTCCAAATTTTCTTTTAGGAGAGGTCTAATCTTCTCTAGTCTATCGCGTAACTGCGCGGTATATTCAAGAATATTTGAAGTAGGGTGTACCTCCTCCTCCCATCCTTGTTTTAGCATGTCCAAAAGCCCCCTGGGTTGTCTTCCGTACAATAATTCAAAAGGAGAAAACCCCGTCGAGGTCTGAGGGACTTCCCGATAGGCAAACAAAACGAGAGGATGCAACTGATCCAAGTTTCTTCCATTCTCGTTAACTACCTTGCGTAACATCTGTTTTAATGTTTGATTAAACCGTTCCACCAGCCCATCAGTTTGGGGATGGTAAACCGATGTTTTCAGATGTTTTATCCCGAGTAATTTAGCAACTTCCCTGAACGTTTCCGAAGTGAAGGGAGTTCCTTGGTCAGTTAAGACCTCTTTGGGAATCCCAACACGAGCAAATATCCCAACCAACTCCTGTGCGATATTTTTAGAATTAGCTGAGCGCAAAGGAACAGCTTCCGGGAAACGAGTGGCATTATCTACTAGGACTAAAATGTATTTAAAGCCCTTTGCCGAGGCTTCTAGGGGTCTAACGAGATCAATACCAACTCGTTCAAAAGGGATATCAATAAGGGGAAGGGAACAAGAGGAGCTTTAGTCCTTCTTGGAATCTGGCGAAGTTGACACTCGGGACAGGAAGTGCAACATCGCTGGACCTCCTCATTAACTCCCGGCCAGTAAAATCAGAGTTTTATTCTCTCCAAAGTCTTATCAGAGCCTAAATGGGCTCCTAGAAGGTGAGCATGTGCTAATTCAGGTACTTTTCGCCAAAAAGTACGTGGGATTAGCAACAAAGCTCCCACTTCACCCCCGTGTTCTGCCACTCTGTATAACAGGTCACTTTTAATTACAAAGAACGGCATCGGTGACATGGGATCCAGAGTTGTATAACCCTCGGTGGATACTACTGCATTCCTAGCAAATTTTAAAGAATTATCATTCCATTGTTCTCTTTTAAAGGATGATGGTGTTAATAGGAATTGTGCAGACAAATCTTGTATGGGATCTCTTGCGAGTTCAATGGGAGGGGCTTCAGTCTCCACCTCCTCTACGGCAACTGTATCAGCTCCCGCAGAGGATGATGGGATATCGAAATTTTTACACTGGGTACCTGTGTGGGTCCGTGCTACTGAGGGACACGGCGTGGAGGCAGTCAGAGTATTATTCTCCATTACTAAGCCCAAATTTTTATGAGGTACAGTTACGTTATTACCGCTGTTAATTTTATTCCAGTCTCTTCCCAATATGACTGGAAAAAGAGGGTCCAGTAATACAGCCATGGCCATAGTAGTTATTTTTTTATTTCCCGAAACCACACATCTGGCTGTTTTATAATATTTGATGTCTCCATGAATACATTTCAGACTAGTTTTTAATTTAGTCCACTGTTGCGGTAACACAAAACGGGTAGCAACAATAGAGATGTTACTCCCAGAATCGAATGTTGCCCTTACCTTCCTGCCATTTATAACCACTGCACCTGTATATGGAAGAGACAAAGGGTTAGTCACAGTGGCACAATACCTTTCTCCCTTAACTAGTGAACAATCCATCGGCTTGTAAGTGCAGTTCGGGGACAGATGTCTGGTCTCCCCACACTTGAAACAGTGAGGAAGACTGGCTAGTCTGTCCCTTCTACGGACGGCAGGTACGGGAAGTTGCCGGGTGGGCTCAGGAGCTGCCCCACGTACCTGTTGAGTTCGACGAGTGGACCGTTCCGACCGCCCCGATTTACAGGCCACCCAATGACGCTCCGCTATTTTTATCAAGGTGTCCATATCTTCATAATTATGTTTTCGGACTTGCTTGCCAATATGGTCAAGGAAGGCATGTACGAAGGTCTCGCATACTAGGAGTTCGGCCAGTTAACTAGAAGTTAATGTCGGGCCGTAGACACACCTTTCCCCAGGCTTCAAAGCCCTGAGTTCTTAATGGCCTTTCGGGGTCAAACTGCCACTCCCTCCATTCCCTCGCCTGCTGTTCCGGTAACACGCCGTAGCGTTTGAACACCTCTACTTTCAGAGCATCGTAATCGGCAGCCTGCTCCTCAGTTAAGTCGTAGTAAGCCCTCTGTGCTGTCCCCTTCAGATAGGGAGCCAGTTGGTATGCCCATTCCGACCTCGACCAAGCGTTCCGCTTAGCGGTCCACTCGAAAATCAAAAAGTAGGTCTCAATATCATCTGATTCAGTTAGTGTAGTCAACTGAATCAGTTGTGACCGAGCCACCTCCGTCCATACACCAGCAAGGGAACGAGCCTCGGCTTCTGCCAATTGGGTTCGCGTTTCTCTCATCTGGATCTTCAGGGTCTGGAGTTCGCTTATGATTGTGGTAAGCATGGTGTTGAGGTTCTGTTCTTCAGACATTTTAAACAAATCCTGTCGACTACGCCAATTGTGATAAGATGCTTCTATGAAGAAATATTTCTACACACAGAAAAAGGTTGGGGATCGTCCCCGTATATTGTCATCCAGACAAATGAAAAAGAGGTTGATTCATATGACTTTTCTGTGCAAAATGAACAATGAACTGCAGACAAAATGGTGTTTATATAACATGATGGATTATGGGACAGGAAATGGTTGACAGGAAGTGACGATTGGAGGTGGGGAAACAGAATCAACGTCATCAGGAGTGGACAGGAACAATGGATTGATGTAACCGGAAGTGACGTCATCTGGGTGAATCGGAAGTGACATCGTGGCGGGCATTTTTAACCCCGAAGTGGGACTTCTTATTTTTCTTCCAATTTTCTGTAGGTGAAAAGAGATTAAGGGCCATTGCATCAAGTGCCACATTTGAGTACCGAGTAGAGAAACAGAATAGGTGAGGGTTAGTATCCAAGTATAACTATCATGTTACTTATGTTTTAGTGCTAATGACTAACAACAGAGATGCAGTATATGCAGTTAATCAGCAGCTCTAGTCAGGATATGCTAAACTGAAGTAGTGAGTCTTCAGCTGGGATTTAAAAGCTGAGACCGAAGGGGTATCTCTTATAGTAGCAGGCAGACCATTCCACAGTTTAGGGGCCCTGTAACTAAAAGCTCAACCTCCCACTGTTATTTTATTAATCCTTGGAATCCTAAGCAGGCCGGCATCTTGAGATCTTAATGTGCGCTCTGGTTTGTAAGTCATGATAAGTTCAGACAAGTAAGCTGGACCTTGGCCATTTAATGGTTTATATGTTAAAAGGAGGATTTTGAAATCTGCCCTAAACTTAACCGGGAGCCAGTGTAAGGATTTAAGAACTGGAGTTATGTGTTCGTATTTTCTTGTTCTTGTAATAATTCTTGCAGCGGCATTTTGGATTAGAATGGTCAATGGTGTCAGATGTTGCACTTAAGTCTAACAACATAATTACAGTGGAGTTTCCTTCATCAGATGATATCAGAATATCATTTACAACCCGTGTTAGTGCCGTTTCTGTACTCTAACCAGTGCGAAAACCAGACTGGAATTTCTCAAATAAACTATAGTGCGTAAGGTGTGACTGAAGCTGACTGGCGACTACTTTTTCTAGTATTTTAGAGAGAAACGGTAAATTTGAAATAGGCCTATAATTATTTAGTATGTGTGGTTCTAGGTCTGACTTTTTAAGTAAAGGTTTAATGACTGACACTTTTAGTGCATCAGGTACGGTGCCATGCAGTAATGAACTATTGATAATGGTTAGAATAGACGCTGCAAGAACATCCATTGCACTTTTTACTAGTTTTGTTGGCACTGGATCGAGGGAACAAGTAGTGGGCTTCATTTTAGTAATTAAAGTTAAGACTTCCTGCTCAGTTACAGGATTAAAATTATTTGAAAGACATGTAGCTTTGTTGTTCTCCATCTGCGCTCCAGTTTTCGACACTCTAGTTTAAGAGCGCGAGTGTTTTCATTAAACCAGGGAGAGTTTCTATGTGCTTTAATCACTTTTGTTTTAAGGGGAGCCACTGTGTCCAGAGCATCTCTCAAGGTCACATTATTATGTGATGTTAGCTGATCTAAATTGTTTTCCACGTTTACATTTGATGTTAACTGATCTAAATGGTTTTCCACAATTACACTCGACTTACTCAAGGTATCTATAAATTTTGAAGCAGAATTACAATCTAGATGTCGCACTGTCTTTGTTTTAATCTGTGAGTGCATTGGCATGGGCAGAACTAAATCAAATGTAATTAAGAAGTGATCGGAAATAACTTCATTTAATGGAGTAATATTTAAATTTTGAATTTCAACTTTGTAAGTTATAATTAAATCTAATGTGTGGTTATGATTATGAGTTGGACCTTTGACAATCTGACAAAATCCTACTGAATTTAACAAATAAGTAAAACATTTGCTAAAAGTATCAGTTTCCACATCAATGTGTACATTAAAATCCCCCATCAGTACAACGTGATCATAATTTATAGCCAAATCAGATAAAAGGTTGCTAAATTCAGTCATGAACAATGAATATGGCCCTGGTGGTCTGTAGACTAGCACTATAATTGTGTTGGAATCTGTTTTAATATTTAAAATGAATGCCTCAAAGGATGTAAAGTTGCCTAAATTTTTAGAAGTGATTTGCATTTTGTTACAATGAATTATTCCAAGGCCTCCTCCTCGACCAGAATCTCTAGACTTATGAAGGAACGAGTATCCATCTGGTGACGCCTCAGCTAGGGGAACAGTGTCACATTTACTAAGCCAGGTTTCAGTGAGAAGACACAGATCAGATTTTGTACTTGATATAATATCATTTACCAAAACAGCTTTAGTGCCAAGAGAGCGAATGTTCAATAAACAGCATTTAAAACTGCATGGTTCTTTCTGAACTGGTGATATATATTTTTTTTAATTTAAAGTAAATGTCTATTACAGATGCCCCTGGTGGAGGGTCTGGTTTTATCCCTTGGTCTAATTATACAGCTTATTTTTTGGTTATCAATTAATTTAAGGTTTGCATCAAGACAAAATTTACTGGATGCCCCACGACAGCTTCAGGAAAATAACAGGTGGGATAAACAACAGCCTGTGAGTTAAGATCACATGACTGCGGCCTGGATGGTGCTCTAATCAGTCAACCAGGCAGTTTTGCTGCCATATTTTGGGATAATACATAAGATCACCTCCAGTTAGGATGAAGACCATCTCTTCTGAAAAATCCAGGCCTTTCCCAAAAATCACCCCAATTGTTCACAAACACTATGCTTTTATTTGCACACCAGGTTTCTAGCCAGCAGTGAAGGGAATGCAATCTGCTATAAATCACATCCCCTCTATATAATCTTGGTAAGGGACCAGATGCAATTAAATTCCGACATTTTCTTTTAGCTTTGGTGCATAGAGAGATGAAGTTCCGCTTTAATACCTCAGATTGCTGTAAATAAATATCATTAGTGCCGACATGCAGCAATAAGGTAGATACTTCATCGTTGGAGACACGGTCCAATGCGGCCTCTTTGCCAGAAATCTTGGCCCCTGCGAGGCACTTACCATTAACTGCTGGTTTAACATAGTTTGGAATTCTAACATTCCGCACTATGGAATCGCCAATTATGAGCACTTTATTATTCTCAGTTTCCACAGGCGCGCTGCGGAGAGCTGAGAATCTGTTCTGGGTCCGAATTGGTGACCTGGGTGCCAGGGGACTACATTTTGGATTCTTAGACCCCCGTCTTACTGCTGATTGCTGCTGATTTCGGCCGCGCACTGATTACAGTGGGACCTGGAGAGACTGAAGCCGAATCAGAAGTAGCCGAATTGTCTAAACAAACCGAGTCGATCCAATTTTCGGTTTGCCTAATCGCTATCATATTCCTAACGCAGTCCTCCAATTCGCATATTTTCCCGACAAACTCTAAATTAACTAAACACTTTTGGCAGGTGAAGCTATCTACACTGTCGGCTGGAAAACCTGAACTGTACATACTGCAGGACACACGACATATAAACGTGCCCTCAATGGGCAGAGAGCAGATAGAACTTACGTTAAGTGTTGAAGTCATCTTTGCTGTTTTTATAGGTGCTTCAGCGCTTTCCGTGTTCAGCTGAATCACTAAGAGACCGTCGACTTTAAGTTTCCAGCACCCGCTGAGCGATTGACTTTAAGAAGTGATGTCATTGGGCCCAGAACCAGAAATGTCTGAATTTTTTTTAATCTATCACGTTACTATGCTATATACTCTAGTATATTTGTGGGGAGGAGTGCCTTTTCCTCCCAACCTTCCTTTAGAATATCTAATATGTCCTGGGATTGTTGCCAATATAACGATTCAAACGGTGAAAAACCTGTAGAGAACTTCCCGATAGGCAAAAAGAATTGTGTGGGGGGGGGGGTTGCTTTGCGGAGCTGACCTTGATTAGCATTTGCTCCGCTAGACCATCGGTTTGAGGATGATATACTGAGTGTCTCCAAGGCGAAGAGTGTCCCCTGGTCCGTCAGGACTTCTTTAGGGATGCCCCCTTGCACAAAGACCCCTACCAATTCCCAAGGGATGGCTTTGGAAGTAGCTGTGTACAGAACGACAGCTTTGGGATATCAGGTAGCATAATCAACTAGCACTAGGATATATTTGTGATTTTAGCCAAGGGTTCTAGGGGTCCCATTGAGTCGACACCAATATGTTCGAAGGGCACATCAGTAACTTGGATGGGAGCCAGAGGAGCACAGTCCCTCCTAGGAATATGATGCAGTTGACATTCTGGACAGGACATTCAAAAGCGACAAGCCTCATCATAAATTCCTGGCTAATAAAATTGGAGCTTAATACACTCAAGTGTTTTTTCTATGCCAAAACGGGTCTCCAGGAGGTGGGTGTGTGCCAGTTTTTAGACCAGACTAACAACAACAACCGAACCTCCCCCTTGTGCTCTGCTACCTGATAAAGAAGGTCATTATTTAAGACAAAGTGAGGGCCCTGTAACATAGAATGTTAGGTGCGTTGGCCATCAACTACTGCATTTTTTGCAAATTTAAGTTCACTTTTAAAGGAGGCCAGTGTCCGCTTAAACTGGAAGTGCAAGTGCAAAAGAGGTTCTGCACTGAGGGCATGGTTTCATCCCGCATTGCCACAGCGCCTGGTGATGAGGTTTCATCTAGCAGCATCCTAGGAATTGCCACATCACATTGAGTGCCCATGTCTCCTCTCTCAGCTGGCTGTATACACGGTGTGGAGGCAGCGTGGGACATACTTTCTCCATTCATCACTAGGTCCAAAAGTTGTTTAGGAGTGGGTGGTGTTAAACCACATTTACTATTAGACCAGTCTTGCCCCAGTAACACCAGAAACAGAGGATTTTGGAGGACTGCGACTGTTAATTTTTTGATTGATCCACTGCAATTGATGAAACATGAGGCGGACCTGTACCAGTGGGTTTCTCTGTGAATGCAGGTCAGAATGGTCTCACTTTTTAACCATTGTAACATGGCAACACAAACTGGCAAGCAACAATGGAGATGTTACTACCGGAATCTGTTAGAGCTCTTATCTTATGCCCATCGACAATTGCCATTCTTGTACAAGGGAAAGATAGGAGGTTAGCCAGTGTACAATACCTCTCCTCCCCAGTCCCCATACATCCCCCCTTGCCGCAGAGCAGAGAATACCTTTGCATATCTGTGGATTTCGGTGGTTGCTGCAGGTTGTGACAGCTAGGCTCGGAAGTAGGAACACCTTCTATCTGGGTTTGATGAAGGGACTGTTCTGCTCACCTGGATTGTGAAGCCACCCTACGTCCCTCTATGGTTTCAATGAGATTTATCATGTTTTTGAAGGTTGTCCCCAAACCGTCTGGGTGAGATATTCAGGCAGGGCATTCAATAGGAAATAGGAGGCGATGTGCTCAATTACCTGCTGAGCATTATTTCTATCTGGCTGTAGCAAGTGCCCGGCCCTGCCTCATGAGGCAAACACCTGGGAGTGGGTTAGCCACTCAGGGTCAAATCTCTATTCTTGCAACAGCCTCACCTGCTGGTCTAGGGCACCCCCCTCATTTCTCAAAGGTCTCTGCCTTTATTGGGTTATGGTTGATGACCCTCTCCTCTGAGAGACCATAATAAACCCCTTGTGTTTCCTCCCTCAAGAATGGCCCTATTCTATTATCCCATCCCACACACTCCCAACAGTTTTCACCTGGTCCTTCTGACCCACAACACTCACCTCATGCTCTGCCATTCGGGTGTGGCATTCTCCCACCAGGAACCTTAAATTCTGGAGCTTCGTCAATATGGTCTTTAAGATGTCTCTCAGGTCCTGCTCCTGAGTCATCTTGAAGCCAATCATCTTGCTGACTATACCACTGTCAAATGAAATGAGAAATATATATTGTCACCCATGTGTGCATGGGAGAAAGCTAGAAGGACAAAAATAAGGTAATTCCACGCCAGGTCAACAACATTTATTTATATAGCACATTTTCATACAAAAAGTAGCTCAAACTGCTTTACATACTGAAGAAAAGAAAAATAAAAGACAAAATAAGAAATTAAAATAAGACAACATTAGTTAACATAGAAAAGGAGTAAGGTCCGATGGCCAGGGTGGACAGAAAAAACAGAAAAAAAACTCCAGACAGCTGGAGAAGAAAAATAAAATCTGCAGGGGTTCCAGGCCACGGGACCGCCCAGTCCCCTCTGGGCATTCTACCTAACATAAATGAAATAGTCATCTTTGTAGTTAGGGTTCTCACGGAGTCACTTGATGTTGATGGTCATACAGACTTCTGGCTTTTAATCTATCCATCATTGTTGGAAAACAATACTGGAAAAGGAAACAGAAGAGAGAGTAGGGGTTAGTACAGATTTTAGAGCCACCATGAATAGTTATTATAATGAGTTGGAGATATAGAGTATCAGGGTTTTGATTACAGTGAAATTATGAGAAAGCCATGTTAAAATAATGTGTTTTCAGCAGTTTTTTTTAAAGTGCTCCACCGCATCAGCCGGCGAATTCCTATTGGCAAGCTATTCCAGATTTTAGGTACATAACAGCAGAAGGCCGCCTCACCACTTTTAAATTCTAAGGAGATACTCATTTGAGGATCTGAGGTTACGATAAGGAATATAAGGTGTCAGACATTCCGATATATAAGATGGGGTGAGATTATTTAAGGCTTTATGAACCATAAGCAGAATTTTAAAGTCAATCCTGAATGACACAGGTAATCAGTGTAGCGACATCAAAACTGGAGAAATGTGCTTGAATTTTCTTTTCCTAGTTAGGATTCTAGCAGCTGCATTCTGCACTAGTTGCAAACGATTTATGTCTTTTTTGGGTAGTCCTGAGAGGAGTGCGTTACAGTAATCTAGACGACTGAAAACAAAAGCATGAACCAATTTCTCAGCATATTTCAATGATATAAGAGGTCTAACTTTAGCTATGTTTCTTAAGTGAAAAAATGCTGTCCTAGTGATCTGATTAATATGCGATTTAAAATTCAGATTACAGTCAACAATTACCCCTAAGCTTTTTACCTCCGTCTTGACTTTTAATCCTAATGTATCCAGTTTATTTCTAATAGCCTTATTGTATCCATTATTGCCAATCACTAAGATTTCAGTTTTCTCTTTATTTAACTTGAGAAAGTTACTATTCATCCATTCTGAGATACAAGTCAGACATTGTGTTAGTGAATCAAGAGAATCGGGGTCATCAGGTGCTATTGATAAATACAGCTGTGTGTCATCAGCATAGCTGTGGTAGCTCACGTTGTGCCCTGAGATAATCTGACCTAACGGAAGCATGTAGATTGAGAATAACAGCGGACCCAGGATAGAGCCTTGTGGGACACCATATTGGATATCATGTGTCTTTGAGTTGTAATTACCACAACTAACGAAGAATTTTCTCCCTGCCAGGTAGGATTCAAACCAATTTAAGACACTGCCAGAGAGGCCCACCAATTGACTAAGGCGATTTCTAAGAATATTATGATCAATGGTGTCAAATGCGGCACTCAGATCTAAGAGGATGAAAACAGATAAATGGCCTCTGTCTGCATTCACCCACAAAACATTTACTACTTTAACGAGTGCAGTTTCTGTGCTGTGATTTGTTCTAAAACCAGACTGAAATTTATCAAGAATAGCATGTTTATTGAGGTGGTCATTTAACTGCATAATGACTGCCTTCTCCAGAATTTTACTTAAGAAAGGTAGGTTAGAGATGGGTCTAAAATTTCCAAGAGCCGAGGGGTCGAGATTATGTCTCTTAAGTAGGGGTTTAACTACAGCAGTCTTAAGACAGTCTGTATCTAATGACGAAATTACTATGTCAAGAACATTATCAAATTACTATGTCAAGAACATTATCAATTAGCACGCCCGATACTTCTTTGAAATAATTTGTTGGTATTGGGTCAAGGACGCGGGTGGAGGGTTTTAATTGAGATATTATTTTTTGTAAATCAGGTAAATCTATCCTAGTGAAAGAGTTTAATTTGTTTATAACGGAATGCTGGGGTTTAGGAGGATCCTTAGTGTTGGGGAGATATACTATGTTATTTCTAATATCATTAATTTTTTGGTTGAAAAATACAGCAAAAGCCTCACAGGTTTTACTGGAAGTACTTAGGAGGCATTCCTTTGAGTTACCTGGGTTTAGCAGACGATCAATCATGGAGAATAAGACTCTAGGATTACTAGCATTGTTATTTATAATCTTAGAGAAATAGCAGCACCTCTCAAGACGGACAGTGTTATTGTATTCTGTTATTTTAACTTTTAATATTTCATAGTGGATAGTTAGATTTAGTCTTCCTCCATTTACGCTCAGCTCTATGGCATGTTCTGTTTAAATCGTACACTCTTTGGGTCTTCCATGGTATAACAATGCTAGAAGATTTTTTTTTTTTTTTTTTTTTTTTTAAGAGGGTAGCGGGGTGCTGTAACCCTTTCTCTTTTATCCGTGCAGACCAAACACCGGAAATTCTGCCTGGAACCTCTGAAGCCACTTCTGGTTCCAGGACCAATGACATTACTTCAGGTTCTGGGTCCGATGACGTCACTACCAGTTCTGGGCCCAATAACATCACTTCCCCTGCCTTGCCTTAAAACCCAGCCAACTTCCTTCTGTGATTCAGTTCTGTTGTGGACTCAAACTGTACAACACTGTACCTTAAATTTTAACTATTTGCAGCCTTTATTCAAGTATATGGGAGGCTGCCCCAAATCTTTTTGATGTGTCAAAGCATATCATTTTGCAATATATATATTACAACACTTTTCACTTTTCAGAAAACCTTTTCCACTTTGACATTAAGGAGTCTTTTTCTGCAGGTTGGTATCAAAAAAGCAGAATTAATCTAATGTGATTCAATGTCGTACAACAAAAAAATCAGAAAATTTCCAAGAAGGTGAATACTTTTTATAGGCACTGTCTGTACTGTATTCTGTACCAGTATTCTGTCAAGAACACAGTAGTTTCTTGATTTAACATTTTTTGTTCCCTGAGATAAAACAATTGACAATATCATTTTTTACACAGTTACAATATGTCTTTAAGATGTGGTCAGCTTGTTAGTGAGACTATGTATAATTTCACCAACTCTATATATCTCAGCAATCATGGGAGTTGGCTAGTCCCAATTGCATAGGTTTTGTGAACCTGGAGAACATTTGCGAGGTGCTGAAAGAGCCTGATGTTAAATCAGCCTGGAGTTAAAGTGGCCCAATTTGGATTTAACTCTTTAGATGCACGTTAAATCCCACAGTTCATTGGTGTAGATAAGCGATCGAGTGTGCCAGGTTTACCAGTGCATTAAATTAGCGAACCCGCATTGAACTGAGTAAACTTCACATGCACGCAATACGTGAAATATGAATTTCTTTCATAACATGTGTGAATAAGAAGCTGCGGACTAGTAAGTAGATGACTAACTAATGTCATTTCTATTTACTTTAAATTAGTGCAGTGGTTAGCGCTGTTGCTTCGCGGATCCAACGATCTGGGCTTGAATGCATAGCCTGCTTTTATAAACTTGCAAATATCCATTTCTGTGGAATGTAACTGTGTGAGGAAAACATCAGACTGTTCAGTGATATGTCCTGTTTGCAGAAATACCATGCGATGGTATTTGGTGCTCATCTGAATGTATTCGGAGCACACACATACCTTAAAGTACCTGATGCGCAGGTTACGGTAAGTGGTGGGTGAGCACGAGATATAGACAAGGTGAGCATAAGATAGTAAGTTGTATGCACCAAATTGTTTCCCAGGAAGAAAAAAAACACCATATCTCCTCATGGGCTCCGTACATACAGCACATACCTAAACTATTATCCCCCCACAACCCTAAGCTTAACCATAGTGTAACGGGGTATGTGATGAGAATTTCGTGACTGACGTTCTGGGCGTTACTTGACATATGTCATAGGTATTGCAGGCTGCAGTCAAACCCATCTCCAACCATCCCACACTCCTTTAATAAATAAAAGCCCAGCCGTCTGCTTTTTCATATCACATCACTACAGCTGGAAGTGATGACAAACTGAAGCGCCGTGTTGGGATCAGAGCTTGAAATAGCAGCCTGACATCCCGATTATACTGAATGTGGGATGTGGGTGGAGTTATCGGTGTTTGGGGGGAGGAGTTTTGGAAAATAGAGGTTGTTGACGGCGTGGTGGGGCTCTCGTGTTTGGTCTCTGTTAAGCTAAAACAGGCACCTTAAAAGAAGGAGATAATAAAGTCAACCATTAAGCAGTCAAGCCTTGTGTGTCACTCCCTGCTGTAAATTAGGAGAAAGGAACTCAGGGACAGGGTTTTGCCCCAGAGCACGTTGCTCTGGCCTTGGAGCTTCACACCACTGGACACGAAGAAGGAGAAGCCCCCCTGCGTCACCCCGACCACGGTCTGGAGACAGGCAGGAAAGGTAACGGACGTAGCCTTGGTAAAAGTGTAATTAGGTAGCCCCGAAGTGCACTTTTGTAATTTCGTAATCCAACATTATCATGTATTTACGTGAAAACATCTCGTATGTACGTAAAAGTATCCCATGCGCACGCGAAAACATCTCGTACGTATGTAAAAATATCCCATACGTACAAGATATTTTCACGTACCTACGAGATAAGGGTTATCCCATTATTATTTTCACTGCGCTGTTCAGTTCATCTGCAATATTCTTCTTTAATTTACTTTTTGCTTGCCTAATATTCTTCTTAATGGTTGCTCTTATGCTATTATATGCCCATTATTAGCATTTGAGTTATTAGTCTTCTAATCCATATACAACTGTTTTTAATTTCCCTTGCAGCTTCTTTTATATCGTCTTACTTACTCATTGATGAGTTTTTTTTTTAAATTTCCCTCCTTTTCCAGTTTTTGGGATGTACCTCTCCTGCATTATGTGTTAAGTGTTTTTAAACCAGTTCCACTGCTCCTTGATTGTCTTCACACTTAAAAGCTTATCTCAGTTTATCCCTTTTAGACTTTGTCACATCTGTTGAAAATTTGCCGTGCCATAGTTAAACATAATAGTTTTGGTCTCTGAATCCATGATCTTCCAAAACACTGAGAACTGTATTCTGTATTATGATAATTGTATTATGTATATTGTGGTCTCTTGATCCTAGAAGTTTAATCACCTCTACACCCATAATTCTATTCTGGTTATTATAAAATACTAAATGTAGACAGCCTTCCCCTGCATTGGTGCTTTAATATATTGTGTTACAAACAGTCACTGAATACATCTAAAAACTCCTGCTCTTGTACTCCACTATTTGCAAAGTTAGCCCAGTTAATATTTGGGTAGTTAAAGTCTCCCATTACTATATAATCTCCCTGTAAACTTGCCTTTTTAACATTGCAAAAAGATTTTAAAATATGTTTTCATTGGGGATATATAGCACGCTCCTGAAACAGGTTGTAAGCCTTAAATATCCTCAATTACAGTATTCTAATAGCAAAATTAACAGCATTAGATTCATGTATTAAGTAGAGCAATATCATACAAGTAGTTGCTAGCGAAAATAGAAACTGTGAGATTGCTGCAAGTTATGAGAAGTAGGGAGAATGGTTAAAAAATATGCCCAGCAGCACAGCAGACAGCTCATAATATTAACAGTAATAGCGACATATTTTTGTATAATAGAAAAGAAAGTAGTTTAGATTGTAGGTTAATAACATACATGAAACCAAATTACCTTACCACCAGCCCACACTGAAAAAATAATAATAAAACAAAACAAAAAATGACCAACACAACAGACTAATGGGATTCAATTGTGACTACTAATATGCCTTAAATAAATGTCACAGATTATTATGCTGATTCCCCAAATCCCCACCACATTTTCCTTTTGGAGTTTTTTTTTTTTAAATCAATTGAGCAACTTTGTAATTGTTTTATTGTGTGTATTCTTGTTGTTCTTTAATTTCTTTTCTTTTCTTTTCTAATTAGTCCTTTGACACATAAAAACTGCTACTAACACAGCTGCCCACGTCTGAACACAACTGTAACATGACTTTGGAAAAAATTCTCAGTATCTGGATAGACCCAAGTTTTTATCTGCAGAGTTTACTTCTTTTCTCAAATTAAATTGTGGTAGGCACATCAGGACAGCAATGTATCACCCAAAAGGTAATGGGAGAGTAGAGCGTTCTACTCTGACTAACTGAAAGAGGAGATCAAAGCATCCTTAAAAGATGGAAGGAGTTTTAACGATACACTCCACCTAACCCAGCTGCATACATGACCTTCCTAGAATGCTACTACAGGCACCTACCACTCTTCTTTTATGACAGGTCATGAATTAACCTCCATCCAGATTTCTTCCACACAGATCTCTTGCTCTCCCAAAGAGCTAACCCTAAACTCAGCCACCTCAGTTTCCCTATATTGGTTCAGTGATTATGTAACAGAAGGGCGAAGGGGGTGAGAATGTTATATCCATGTCACACACCAAGGAACTCCAACAAAGGTATTTCAGGACCTAAGGGCAGGGGCCGAGAATCACCAAGATATTAAGAGAGGCGGACAATCGAGCTGCTAATGCAAAAGTGTGTGCATTTATTTTGCAGTAAATATTTAAAAAACATTTTAAGTGTTCAACTCCAATAAATAAGTGTAATATCAAAAGTGTAACACAAAAATAAATACTTTAGGAGTCCTGTGTAAATCATCATCCCTAATCACTAACCCTTGCAGCTCTCTCCCTCTTATAACTATTCAGGCAGGGCAATTGAACCTTTTTCTAATTCACTCATTCTGTTGGCCTCTCCTTTCACTCACTACATTCACAAACTGACCTGTCCAGAAGCATGTGCCCACCATTTAACTGGTTTCTGGGAGTATCAGCTCAATGTGGACTGGATTCCCGCATTCTTGTCACATGTATGTGCATGCCATAAATGACACCTTTTCCTCAAGATTGCGCCATTGTTCCAGTTGCTGCTTGAAGTCCTCATGGATCAAACAAACCAGATCAAAAATTCCTGAACCAAACATGCAGTCCACCCACTGACCTCAACCTAGAGACCGTGTCCAGCCCCAGCTTGGCAAAGAACACAGAGTGTGGTTACTCACCAGCCCACATCCCAATATCTGAGTGATATCACCATGTAAATAAAAGAAAAATCTCCAAACAGGCTGCTAGTACGATGCAAAGAATAATAAAAAAGTAACTGAAAGCCCTCTAGGTGATTTGTCCCATCATAATCCAACTTATTAGACTTAGGGTTAGTAAAGATGGCAGACTGTATTTCTGAGGGTGCCAAGACAGTGAGAAGTTGTTGCCATTCAGTTGAGGAAAAAGTGACTGAGCTCCTTTAATAGAAAGGTGTGCTAGTAGGCATGCTAGGTTTGGGTCATTACTCTCGTTCTGAGTCAGTGACTTCTGAACAGTAGAGAGAACAAACCTAAGAATTCTCCTTTGATTTGATCCTACCACACTTTGCCAGATAATAAAATGAATACTTAGATAATAACAAGTGTCTAATAGCCTTCTCATCCTTTTTTTTTAGATTACTCTCATCAGGTTCAGTAAAATTTATTACTGCTTAGGAATTTACACTGAAGAACGTGCATATTCTCTGGTATTGTCAAGGATTTAATTTGGGGACCCTGGTTTTGTTACTTAATGCAAAAATAAGCTACCCAGTTGAATGGTATTTGTAGCTAGATTAGTGTGAAATAGTTGTAGATGTACGCATTAGTGTGTTCTACCATGGATAGATAGCCTTTAGAGGATTCTACTTTTACTCAAGTATCATTTCTAAATACTATTTACTACTCTGTTGGTTACTCTCGACTGTTTGAATAAGCACCCGGTTATCAGCATCCATGATTATTTAATAAACAAGAGAGATTGGTAAGGTAGATTACATGAACAGAAGGTTAATTTTAGTTAAAATGTCTGTGGCAGTGTGTTTTGAAAAATATAGACAATGTGTTCAGGCTCAGAGGGGGTACATGTGTTCATGATAGCATGGAGGAGCAGCTCTGAATATTAATGCGGAGAGCGGCTGTCCGTGCATCCATTGTTCATATTTAGGGCTCAGGGGTCTGGGAATAGTGAACATGAATCAATATAAGCTTAAAATGTGTCTGTACAGGATGGTTGGGGAGTACCAGAATCTGATGACAGGAATATGAAAGTAAAAGCAGAATCGGGGAATGTGGATAGGAGGCAGAGTGGTATGTGAACCTGCTGAGGAACAAGTGGACAGCGCTCCAAGGGTTCAATCATTCCCTGCTGAGCACCATTGAGGACTGGTGAACAACCATGTAAGTCCTCTAGGGGTCCCAAATACGTCAAGAAGGGGTGTGAGAGGAAGACAGAGCTCCTGCAGATACTGATGGAGACAGTGTTGTGGCAGACACATTCAAAGAAGGCACTCAGAGACCTCAGGATGTGCAGGCAGAATCAAGCTTTATTGTGTGATGTACATATGGTCTCAATTCGAATGAAATGAGCGCTCAAGTATGTGCAAACCATATTTTTATTACTCATCCTTACCTGATTTCCAATTATCTTGTAGCTTTGGAACTGTCTTCAATTAGTTCCACCAACATTTCCAGCTTAATGAAAATAGTGCTTTGTCCTGCTCATCACTCCCACTTGTCAGGCCTTCATCATGAACCCACCTAGTTCCTGCCACCATTACCTAATGACCATCACCTGACCCTATGTCCATTATCTGACTGAAACTTTCTAACATTATTCCTAACCCTTTGCAGGTGTCTGAGACCTGTTTATCAATCAATTCCCACCAGCAAGTCGAGTGGACCCACACATAAGATACTGGGCCACTCAAATGAATAGTTTCTTGTTGCACAAACATTCCTCGAGGCTAAATGTCTAGGCAGCTGCATCTTTGAGACAAAGGAACAATTTATTATAGAACACACTTTTTTTTGGCTTATCGTCACCTCATGTGTTTCTTATAGAACACACTTTCTTTGGCTTATTATCAACTCATGTCTGTGTCCAAGCTGGCAGACAGGGAGGCAGAGGCCTAGTCGCTGCATGTGAAAAGCAAGTGGCCTATTTGGCTTTCTCTCATGGTTAAAGTCTCAGTAGCTGCATTTCTTAAAACAATGGCCTGTTTAGCTCTCTCAAAGTAAACAGTGTACTTGACTGAAGTTTTAAATTTGCAGCAAGATATTGGTGGTTTGCAGCTGCAAAGAAAAAAATAATAAAATATGCAGGCACAAGCTTTTTTGTAATTTAACCCTTGCTATACTAGCGTGCACTAAGACACAATGCTTATTTTCATACAATATATGCTCATGATTCTCTTTAAATATATGCAAATCATCAATTTTGAGAATATACTTTTCTATAACAGCAGAATGTTGGTGTCTGCCTCTGAGCATTTCGACAGATCCTGAAAGAGTCACTGACTGCATGACACGATGGGGTGGTGAGCTGGGGAGGCAAAGGAGAAAAATGAGTTCGACTGACAAGAAAACAAGGAAAAGAAAAAGAACCCAAAATCTGCATGGTTTTATTGTTGGATTTTAATGGACTATTTATTGCTGGTTTTAACCCACGGTGATCACTGAGTTTACAGATTATTTATTTACTAGCAGAATACCCGCGCTTCGCAGCGGAGAAGTAGTGTGTTAAAGAAGGTATGAAAAAGAAAAGGAAAAATTTAAAAAATAACGTAACATGATTGTTAATGTAATTGTTTTGTCATTGATATGAGTGTTGTTCCCATATCTATAT
>JANRMT010062806.1:17673911-17701743 GCA_026402145.1 Polypterus bichir lapradei | reverse complement strand
TTTTTCTTTTATATAGTATAGAGAGATGTGTTCGCTGACGATATGAGCGCCTTTTGGGGACAGTCGCGGTGGGTCTTGTGCAGACTGGTGAGACGTCCCAGCTATTAATCGGCTGTGATGGCACTGTCAGTCCTTCACTCCTGTGCGTGTCTTCATAAGAGCTGACGACCTCATAATCGTATACGTGCAAAATAAAGTGCGAAGCGCCTTAATATTATTTTGCTGCAGACGCGCAGTCAGTGTGTGAAAGGCCGGCACAGCTATGCGCGCGCGCCGGCTGCTCGACTTTGGCTGGGCAGGAGACGCCAGTTTTTGCAGACACGTTCACATGATCAAAAGTCTCCGCGCTCTTTAGAGGTCATTCATATACAAAATACCCGCGCCTCGCAGCGGAGAAGTAATGGGTTAAAGAAGTAATGAAAAAGAAAAGGAAACATTTTAATAATAACATAACATGATTGTCATGAGTGTTGCTGTCATATATATGCCTGCCTAAATAAGTCACCCTCGCTTCGCTCTTACTTTTTTACCGTTCATTTAATCATGGCTAGTGGCGGAAAAATTATAAAATGGAAGGAGGATTACACTGAGTATGGCTTTACCAAAACAATTATTGATGGCGAATCGATTATTCATAAAGCTTGAATTGGTGATCTGTTTTTGTGTGTTAACCTCATATTTTTTCATACTTCTTCTCAAACCAAGGTGGTGCGAGGCTAAAATGAATTGGGATGTGCTGATCAATGTTATCGGTGTACCAGGAAATCATGCATTGACAAAAGTTCCCCTTTTATTGTAATGCAAAGTGTGATTAAATGCATTATTTTTTAACGCGTTATGGAGCACATGCATCGAAGCTTCTCAGCTGTGCTTGTGCTAAGAAAATTAAACATTTTAAAAATAACGTAACACGATTGTCAATGTAACCTTTTGTAAGTAGTGCCTGGAGGATTCAGTGTGGAGAAAGTCTAGAGACAGAGTGTGTATTAACTTGTGGATTTCTCTGTATTTGGTGGCAGTGTGTGACGAAGTTGCTTCGGAAGACGGCGTTAGCCGCGGAGCTCAGCTCAGAGCGAAATGAGGTAAATGGGAGGGGAGATGATGACGTGACTCCCCCACCCGCCTTAACTGTCAATCCCCCCACAAACACAGTCTCTCGGAATTTGCATAAGCACACCCCTTCACCTGCAATTTTAACCTAGTTACAAAGTGATCAAAACTCTCGTTTATATCCTGCGTCCTCTCATTAAACTTGTATCCCGCATTACCCGTGGGCACGAAAAGCACCAGCGGCAGCCTGTCTATTAAGTTAATTTAAAGTTTAGGTTTATACCTCGCTTTGTTTCCGAAGTAGCTGTACTGATGAATATGGTAGTATGTCACTCGCTCGCTTCTTAATGTTTCGCTGCCTTCTCAATTATATAATGCATGTTTTGTTCAGCGTATTTTGGAGCTCTTCCTGGTTTTCTACATAGTGCGTTGACAGTCAGTTCACGTGATTACGTGGGCGGCGTAATGATGTCACACGAAACTCCGCCCCCACGGCGGTCAAGCTCAACTCCATTACAGTAAATGGAGAAAAATACCTTCCAGTTATGACCATTACGCGTAGAATTTCGAAATGAAACCTGCCCAACTTTTGTAAGGAAGCTGTAAGGAATAAGCCTGCCAAATTTCAGCCTTCTACCTACATGGGAAGTTGGAGAATTAGTGATGAGTCAGTCAGTCAGTCAGTCAGTCAGTCAGTCAGTGAGTGAGTGAGGGCTTTGCCTTTTATTAGTATAGATTGTAGTATTGTGGATTAATGATTATTGTGGAGAGGAGGGTGCTTTGTGCACTACTGTTAATTAATAAAGTCTACTTTTGGACTTTTATCTGGTGTCTAGCGTCTTGGACAAGGGTTTTCAGGGAGCGATAGCACCCCCTATCTGTCACAGTGGCTTAGCCAGCAGGATTCTCTGGGCCTCCTTTTGGCAGAGGACCTGTCTAAAAAATTTCTGTGGGCAGAGAACCCTAAGAAGGAGATGTCAGGACACACAGCACAATCGCCAGAACCCACGAGCTTCCAATCCGTCATGGGAAAGAACAAGCTAAAGCCAAGCAACGGCACCAGCATTGGAGATCCACTCACCATGGCCGACATCCGGGAGGGATTACAGAGTGGCTGCGCGGCATGGGAGAAGCCTCTGGAGGAAGACAAAAACACTGAGGTATGTGCCGGCGTGTTTAACGAACATATTTTTAAAACATCTCATTTAGTACCGTGCACATACCTCAGAGAACGTCATCCGGAGGCTATGCGGGAGGCAGACAACTCTTCCGAAGACGGTGGTGCGCTCTCAGTCGAGCTGGTGGGGAAAAGAAGGAACTTCCGCATGTCGGGTGCCAGCGAGGGACACGTGATCCAACCCATTGCATTGTGGGAAGGAGAAGGTCCATGTCCCGTTGTTTCTATCTTTGCCCACAAGAAGACAGACTCGGACATTCCAAAGGGGAAGGGGGAGGCGAGCGAAGCACCGCTCACCCTGCAAGGAGGTAAGGAGGGCCGGGAATTGGCTGTTCGGTCTGTCGACAAATCAATAAAGACAGACCGCACTTCGCTGAAGAAGGCAACCCGGTCCTCAGAAAATAAGAACTACAAATCCCAGAAGCCACCGCGAGATCCGTCAGAACACGTGCCTGGAGCAGGCATGTTCATTGGCTCCCGACCGGCAGGTAAGGAGAACGAGGAAGTGAACCTGCCTCCAGCCGAATTAATTAATTCTTTTGACATGCGGGCTCTCGAAAAACTAATCGAGCCCGTACGTAATCTTTTGCAGATGCTGTTGGCGATAAGGTAGATTGTTGGGGAATTGGGAGAGACGGCCGAAGCGCCCATTCGTAAGGTAGATGAGTACCTGCGGCGATTAAGCCGGGAGCCTCCTGTATTATATGATTTGGCGGTACAGGTAGGTAATGCCGGTACTGTATATAATGAAATAGGGACGCAGTGTGATCTGGGCCCGCGTTTAATAAGTAGCGGGTGCCAAGTCACTGTGTGCCCTACAAAAGAGTGTGGAACGTTGACAGAGCGTTCGGGGGAAGGGCCAATCGAGTCGGAGCAGCTGGATGGTGCTGTCTCTCGGAGCGATTCGGGCCTGAAGACCCCGATCCATGTTATAAATCAGTCAAAACGGGTGCAGACAGTAAAGGGTCTCTATCTCATAGAGAGACTCAGACTGTGGGAAAGCCCCAGATTAAACAGGAGATCTTTAAGGTAAAGGTGGGGTCTCCTGACAAAATAGAGAAGGCTGCTGAGATAGCAAAGGCGGCTGGGGACTCCTACTCAGCGGGAAAAGGGGCGGAGCCAGACTTCTCCAAATGCTTCCTGTTTCGCAGAGGGATATAAACAGGGGGTCGGCGGCAGTGCTATGTATGTTGCCGGATGGGCCACGAATGGAGAAATTGTCCTCGGGGACCAGGGAATAAGATAATTCATTTATTTAATGTTTCCCCTAGGTTCTCCTGGGAATATTCAGAACGTTGCCGAGGCCCGACCAATGAAACCTCCTGGAGGAAGACATCCCTCGCGAGGCTGGCCGCTTTGAACCATGGTTCTTCACTGGGGGAAGAGTCCTGTGGCATATGGCCGGTCGTTTATCCCGGCCAATACCCCCAGGTCGTCAGATGGAGCCCTCCCTGCAGCTTGGAGGTGCCCCGAAGACCAGCAGGGAATCCTGGACAATGGAGTTTTTATCCACAGCCCTGCTGGATACTATGGAGGCCGCTAGAGGATGCTGCAGGGAGGAGCAAAGGATATTTTCCCTATGCCCCGGAAGTACATCCGAGTCACATGGACATAGGGGAATGATGTGCTTCCGGGGTGAAAAAAAGGACTTTATATCTGACCCGGAAGTGATGAGGAATCATGGACTGAAGGATGGGAAACACTTCCGGGTCAGGAATTATAAAAGGACTCTGAGAACTCCCAGATGATGAGCTGAGCTGGGTGGAAAGGTAGCAACGCGTCTGGGAGTGTGGAGGATTATTGATTATTGTAGTATTGTGGAGAGGAGGGTGCTTTGTGCACTACTGTTAATTAATAAAGTCTACTTTTGGACTTTTATCTGGTATCTGGCGTCTTGTACAAGGGTTCAAGGGAGCGATAGCACCCCCTATCTGTCACACTTGTTCTTAGATCCTTTCAGAAAATTGATTGATACATAATGTCAGATAAAATTTCAGTCTTAAGTACCAGCTTACGTGAGTAGTAGTTAACTAGACAGATACTATCAAATCTGGTGGTCTAAGAAACGATCTCTCGGTAAAACATAATGGGGCGCTTTTTCCTATTGCCTAGATGTTACCTGTACAGCTTTGAGCGTTTGAATGAGGCTCCTTTACCGCTACAAAGGGCCCCTGCCCCTTAGAGGAGGAACAGCAGCAACTCCGCACCTATGAGCTTTCTCCCAAACATCCAGGGTGTTTCACTCCACCCTTCCATGGCGGTAGAGAGCATGACTTGGCTACATAAAGCGCTTTGCTTTGCTGTCTAACAACACGCTAACTTTTCCAGCATTCCAAGTTTCTCTGCGATCTTTTTAAAAGGTAGGCCATTTCGCTTTTCTTCCACAATGGCTGACAATGGAAAAAATACTTTTGTGATTGTTGGTAAGTGTAGATTATCGAAATATGTGCTGTTAATGATTGTGTCTCTCTTCAAACTGATGAAATGATATTCTTTTATAAATCAGTTTTCAAATCAGATAGTTCCAGTGATGAAGAGCAATCTCCAAGCCACCTCTCACCCGGTGGTACGTTTTCTGATTTTAAAATGAAAAACTGTACCTAGTCGTAATGCTCAGAGTTTATAAATGAAATATTTTTCTTATTTCAGAAGGCTGTAGTTTCTGGCCGGTTGGTTGCTCAAAAAGTGAGTCAACTCTTCTTTCGGCTGTACTTTTAAATCGAAATGTTGTTTATAAGACCGCCTAGATTTAATACTTTTAATGTCTTTAAGTATGTACAAACTTATTACTTTTTAATGGTAATGTATGTTTCATGCTGATTACTTTTTATTAGTAATGTACAAACTTATTACTTCTAAGAACGTTCAGGCTGATTACTTTTAAATGTCTTTAAGTACGTACAAACTTAGGTCTTTATATCTTAATTGTAGAAGAATCAGAGGCTGACCTGTATTCTTCTTTACACCTAACGAGCACGCAATTGGAAGAATTAATAGCTACCACAGATTGTCTTTTTGAGACTAAAAATCCTGCCTCGGACAAAAAAACTAAAGAGTCCCGTAAGTATTACTTTCACCTGAAGGATTGTGTGTATGGAAAATAAGGAGCTGGGGGTTGAATATATAATTTTTAACAGAAAACTCGACGCTTTCGAAGAGCGGTTATTCTTCCGTAGGATCCAGTCAGCCTCTAGAATCGGCGCAGAGGCCCTCGGACAGTCTATTATTGAACATCTCTTTCACGCAGCCCGGTAAGTTGAGCTAATTGTGCGAGGACACCACAAATGTTTATTTTTAAAGAAAACTTAGTCTTGCTTGTTTTTTTCAGAACCCGCATAACCAGGATTACTGACTCAGATACTCGGGGGTTCACCGCCGTTTGTATCATCACCCGGACTTCTCACCCAAATAGTCGGCGAACCTAAAAGAATTGATCCTGGGGCTAAGGCTGCTGAGCTGAAGGCTGAAATCGAATGAGTGCTGTTGGTTTTTCAAAACTCTTAATCCTTTCTCCAGATATACGTGAAAAGGTTATTTTATTGTACCCTATTTTAGAAAACTTCTTCCCCAAATAATGTCAGGCAATATGAGTGGCAATGGTCAAAGAAGGAAAAGGCACGCAAGTGAGGACTTGGATGCTGGGAGCGGTTCTCAAAATGCTGGTTTATTGCAAAATATGGTGAATGAACTTAGTTATTCTGTTCGGCCCCAAAAAATGCCTACTCCACCACCCCGATATTTTAATGAATTGGAATATATTAATTGGCAAAATCAAAACATGATCCAAATGAATAATATAATAGCTACCATGAGAGTTCCTTTACCTGTTACCACTCCCATTGACTTTGACCAGCTTGACAGCCTTTTAGAAACCCTGCGTCCTGTAGCCACCTCTGATGAAATGCAAACATTAAATAACTTGTTAGAAAGGTTTCAGCGGTCTTTGAACGAAAATGTGAATGCTCAAACGGGTCATGGATTAACAAACAATGTGGGTTCTGTAAATGCTCAACCTTTTGCCTCTCAGAGTATGGTTACGTTAGTCTCAGTTACCCCTTTGGTTACATCCGTTTTAGTTATGCCATTTGTACCCTCCACTTCTGTCTCGGTCACTGCAACCTCTGTTCCAGTCACTGTCTCCTCTGTTTCAGTCTCTGTAGCTATTCCTTCTGCTTCAGTCTTGCTCCCTGTAGCTACCCCTTCTGGGCCCTCTGCTTTAGTCTCGCCCCCTTCTGGTCCCTCTGCTTCAGTAACCCCATCTGTAGCTACCACTTCTGGGCCCTCTGCTTCAGTATGCCCCTCCGTCCCCTCTGCTTCTGTCTCGGTCACAGCGGCATCTGCTCCAGTCACTGTATCTTCAGGCCCTGTCTCTTCTGTTTCAGTCCCTGTAGCTACCACTTCTGATCCATCTGATTCAGTATGCCCCTCTGCCCCCTCTGCTTCAGTTTCACCCCCTGTAGCTACCACTTCTGGTCCCTCTGCTTCAGTATGCCCCTCTGCCCCCTCTGCTTCAGGCTCGCCCCCTGTAGCTACCCCTTCTGGGCCCTCTGCTTCACTACATCCCTCTATCCCCTCTGCTTCAGTCTTGTCCCCTGGTTCTGTCACGGCTTCCTCAGTCCCTATTGCATAGCCATTTGCAGCTACCCCTTCAACCTCATCAATCGCGCCAGTTATGTCTGGTGGTTCTGTGGTATCTAAACCCTCATCCGCCTCTACTTCAGGCGTAACAGGCATGGTTGGGTCCTCTGCTGTCTCTAGTGATGACGGTTGGAGCATTTTTCAGCAGATCGAGAGACCAGCTTTTAATCATGCCGAAATAAGACACCCCTTAAATTTCACCAACGCCTGTAAACTAGAATCTTACGAGGAGGTATTTAACAGCATTCATGAGACGCTGCAAAGAATTCTCGATAGATTTTCAGGTACTTTAAACCCGCAAGATGTTGTACAGTTAGAATTGTGTGCTGATTCCTTACCTATCAGCGTTTTTATACAGATAACTGGCTCTAATATTAATATAGATGATTTTCTTCAGCATATAGAGAATCTTCTTCAGAGTCACGTGAGTGTGAGTGAGTCTCTGATGCTAGTCATACAGATTGTTCGGTCACCTAGCAGGGGTGCTAGCGGTGCTCGCAAGGTATCAGCTCTATTCAATCATGAAATACTGTAGTTTGAAAGAAAATGAGACATTTAATTATTTCTTATAATTACGGGAATCAGCTCTGTTTTGCCTTTTGTCTTCTTAGCCTAATGGAAAACCGGTACAGGCAAAACCCGCAGTTATGCATGCGCGAAGCGGCCAACCTTCAGAGCAGGGCTGGATTATCTGAGCATGAAAAAGTGTCCTTTACGAACGTTCACAAATTTGAAAACTTGCTGGATATTAAAATTGTTGTCTGGTACAGGTGCCTGAGAAATGAGAAATTTTTAAAATTTGAAAGTTCCTGAGGTAGAAACCCTAAAACCTATTTTATGTTTTTACATGAAAACCATTACTACGGCATTTTGAAATTAAAGGGGTTTCTGGGGGTTAAATACTTGTGTGACTACTGTTACAGAGGCTACCACTCAAACCTTAGCTATTGTTGTGAAGGCCCCGATTGCAGGCCTGAAGAACTTATCAAGTGTGGTGATTGCAACCATTACTGCCGGTCCTAATTTTGTTTTATTCAGCATACGATTCCTAAATTTAATGACAAGACCAACGATATGGAAGCGGCATGCGACACTGCAAAAATGTGTCCCCTGTGTTACAAAACTTACACAGTGAACGCCTCAACACCCCATAAATGTCGGCCCAAGGAATGCCGTGTTTGTGAAGCAAAAATTGAAAATGATGCAGAAAACCATCAGTGCTTTATAGAAACCTTGAAGTCTGGGGATTGTTGTGAGAAATACGTATTTTATGATTTTGAAAGTCGGCAAGAAACTGGTGTGCACATTCCTAATTATGTATACTGTAAGTCCTTGCGGGGTAAATCCTGTTTCTGGGCGGGTGAAGATTGTGTACACCAGTTCTTTGCCAAATACCGTCATCCCAAGTATCAAGGCTATACCTTCATAGCTCACAATTCAAAAGGTTACGATGGGTGCTTTTTAATGAAGTATTTGCTTGAAAATGGTGTGAACCCTCGTGTTACCACTCAAGGAAATAAGCTGATGTGTTTCACAGATGATAGTTATCAATTATGTTTTATAGATTCTTTGAATTTTTTAACAATGAAATTGAGTGCCATTCTTAAAGCCATGGGGTTTGAAGCCGCAAAAGGTTATTTCCCCCATTTCTTCAATATGGCTGAAAATCAGAGTTATATCAGCCCCTACCCTGAGCCTGAATGCTACGGTGTCCAGAGCATGATGACCGAAGAAAAAGAAGAATTTTTTACTTGGTATGAGAATGTCAAGCATAGCGTTTTTAATTTTAAAGAGGAGGTGGCTTTTTATTGTAAAAATGACGTCAAAATTCTTAGAACAGCATGCATTAAATTCAGAGACAAGGTCATCAAAATTGGCAATATTGACCCGTTTCAATGAATGACCCTGGCCTCTCTGTGTATGGCTATGTACAGGCAAAACTGTATGCCTCCAAAGTCTATAGGTATAATTTCTTCTGACCATTACAATAGTCGTCAAAAAAACTATTTGAATGCCTCTATTCAATGGTTATTGTATCTCTGTGAAACAGAAAAATTGAACATTCGATACGCTGTAAACCTTGGGGAAGTAAAGAAGTGTTCCTTTTATCTTGACGGCTATGCCAGAGTTAAAGGTATTCCGACCGCCTTTGAATTTGCTGGTTGTTTTTATCACGGCTGTCCAGAATGTTATGATTTAAAAAGTACCCATCCTTTAACCGGCATGACTTGTGCGGTTATGTACCAAAAGTTTATGTGAAAATTGAAAATACTTAGGACAAAATTTAATCTAGATGTGCGCATGCTCTGGGAGCATTCTTGGGAGGCGATGAAAAAACAAGACCTCCGGCTACAAACTTTCTTAAAACACTGTGATTTCCCTCAATGTATAAAACTTAGGGACTCGTTGTTCGGCGGCCGTACCAACGCCATAAAATTGTACCACAAGGCCGTGGGCACCGAACAGATTCACTATTATGATTTCACTAACTTGTACCCGTTTGTGAATAAAACAAAAATGTACCCAGTCGGTCACCCCACTATCATTTTTTAGCAGTTTGGCGATCTCGGGCAGTATTTTAGATTAATTAAAGCTACCGTCCAGCCTCCAAGTGGTCTCAATTTTCCATTCCTGCCTCTCAGGTTTTGCGGGAAATTAATGTTCACCCTCTGTCGCACCTGTGCAGAGACAGAAGCTCAGACTGTCGTCACACAGAGAATAAGAGAGAGCTTTAACAGGTACTTGGTGCAGTGTGGAAATAGCAAAGGCCATTGACAAAGGTTATAAAGTTTCAAAAGTATACGAGATTTGGCATTACCCCAAACGTACTTCTGAGTTATTCTTGGATTATATCAAGCTTCATATAAAAGGCAAGCAGGAGGCATCTGGTTTTCCTGCCTGGTGTACTGATGAGGCTTCCTGACACCGGTATATTTTAGATTATTATCAGAAGGAAGGTGTACAATTGGACCGCAATAACGCCGTAAATCCAGCTAAGAGACAGATTTTAAAGTTGTTTTTAAATTCTCTTTGGGGTAAATTTGGGCAAAAACCTCTCCATCTCAGTACTAGCTTAGTCAAGGACGGTGATGAATTCTTGCAATATATTTTCTCCAAACAGTATAATGTTTCTTATTTTGAATTTATCTGCAATGAGATTGCTCAAATACAATGGAAGTACGCCGATGAAAAGTATACCCTACCTGGTAGCGTTAATGTTGTCATTGCTGCTTTCACCACTGCCAATGCCCAGTTACAGTTGTACAATTTACTGGACAGTCTGGGGGAAAGGGTGCTGTACCACGATACTGACTCGGTCATTTTTACTTCTCAACCTGGTCAGTACAATCCTCCTCTGGGTGACTATTTAGGAGAGCTCACCAGTGACTTAAATCCTGGTGATTATATTACTGAATTTGCATCAGGTGGTCCAAAGACGTACGCGGTATAAAACAGCACAAGGCAAAACATGTATGAAGGTAAAAGGTATCACCATCAATCACTAAACCGATAAAATTGTAAACCTCAAGTCACTATCCAATCTAGTTCAGAATTTTGTGACGTCTCATGAAACCCCTCCTCAAGAGTTACTGGTTCACGGTAAGCAGATCCGTCAAAATAAAAAATGTTTCACTTTAGAAAACAGACCACTCAGGAAGAAATTCAGAGTGGTGTATAACAAGAGGGTTCTCCTAAAAGATTACAACACAAGATCTTATGGCTACTGAAAGAGATTTTGACACACGCCTTCAACACCCCTTCGCTAAAATTATCTCGGGTCTCCCTTGTTCCGGTAAATCCTATTATGTGAAAAAATTATTGGAACATTCGAATCATGTTGTGTCTCAACCTTTACAAAATATAATTTGGTTTTATAGTTGCTGGCAGAAAATGTATGACAAGCTATCGGATAAATTTCAGCAATTAAAATTTATTGAGGGCTCCCAAAGTCTTTATGCGATGACAAACTTCTCCCTCCTGAGAAAATACATTTTGTCATTATAGATGATCTGATGGAGTCGGGCAGCGAAAGCTGGGAAATAGAAAAAGCTTTCACAAAATATACTCATCATCGGAATCTGTCTATCATTTACTTGGTTCAAAATTTATTCTTTCCAGGAAAGAAAAGCCGAATGATTAATCTTAACGCCAATTATATTACTCTTTTTAAAAACACCAGGGACAAATTGCAGATTACTACCTTGGCCCGCCAAATGTATCCAGGGCGTGTTAAGTTCTTTTTGGAAGCTTTCGAAGATGCTACAAAATTACCATACGGCTATCTCTTAGTGGATTTAAAGGCACAGATCCCCGACGAACTGCGATTAAGAACAGGTCTGTTTCCGCCCCAATTGGCCGGTCGTGTACACCGTGAAAAGATAAAGGAAGCTGTTCTGAGTCAAAGTTACATATTCTGTCAGCATGTCGGCCAGAATAAGCAGAAACCTACAGCCTCTCAAGGCCTTACTCCGTTGCTCTTGTCGCCGCCGTGAAATTCTTATAAACGCCTCTTCTGACGATTTAATTAATGCTTTGTCCAAAATTGCCTGTAATACTTTAAAAGGTAATATACCTCTTTCACCCAAACAGTTTAAGCAACTCAAGAAGCACAAAACATCCGTCAGAAAAATAAGTGACAGAAAACTAACCTTAAAAAAGAAGAAAGCTATTTTGAACCAGAAAGGAGGCTTTTTGGGGGCTCTTTTAAGTGTCACCATGCCATTCATATCCAGTTTATTAGCTTCTAGAGCATAAACATGTAATACGCTCAAAAAATGTATTTGGTACCGCAGCAACAAATGTCTCTTTTTCAGCAAAAGAGCGCTAACCCAAACAATCTCTTGAGTGCCACAGAAACTGAACTGGACAAGGAAATGAGAAATGTCCTGCAACGCAGTGATATAGGGGCTGATGAGAAGGTGAAACCTTACACATCTATCTTGCAGAGATATCTGCCACTACTTAAAAAGGCCGATAATGAAACTAGCTGTCTGATGCTCGTATTACCAAAAGGAGAAAATGTCGAGGGGGACGTTAGAACAGTCAATGTGTTTTAGGACAAGGTTTGGCAAGAGCTTTTGAGAAGCGCGCCTGTAAAAGCAAAGAAAAATGTTGAATTTGTTTTACATAAAATGTCTGTCAATCCCAATGACGCGTTTTGAAATAATCGTGGAGAGCTGCTGTTAGAAGGTAAACCTTTGGTAGGTTCCAACATGGTGGATTTGGTACGTAATCTGACGGCTTCTCATACAATACCTGAGCATAGGAGACTGTGTGTTTGGAAGGAATTTGTAAACGCCATGGCTGGTTTGAAAAATCCATTTTCTGTCGTACCTAATGATGAAACGAGAGAACTCCTTGAAAGTCTAAAGCCGCCCGCTGCCCCCCAACCCCCCCCCCCCCCCCCGTTCATCAAACTGAAGTTAGTCCCTACCGATGGAAACCAAGAAAAAAAAGACTGGAATGGATTGCTTATTAATTTGTAAAATTGTTTGTTTATTCAATGCAATTGTATCTCATTACAGAGTGTCGTCATCCTTTAACCGTCTATTGAAATATTTATACTTCACTGATCTTTGCATGCAAGGGTACTGATAAAAGCAGCATCCCGGTGAAGGAAGCCAGGAACGAACAAATTTAGAGATCATAGCGTCATTATTGTTCATGTCCTCAGAATACTTTTTTTATTACAGAGGTGTACGGGAGACCTTTTCCTCTCTGATGCAGATACAAAAGGCAGTGTTGACCGCAATTGTCCGAGAACCAACTTTGAAGCTGCCGGTTGTTGTAAAGGGTTTGTTTACAGTTTTTACGTAAGAAACGGTAAATGTCATTCGGGAAGTAGATAAAGTCGGGAGGATTTCCACAGGAATCAAAAAACTCCCCATTTCCGTCTTCTGTGAGGTAAATCCCCAGCCAGTATTCTGGGTTTGACAGTGAGTATTCACTACAAACATGGCCGGCACGCCGTTATTTTTTTCCGATAGTTGGTCACACGCCAGCACACCGTGGAAATTTCTTTTGGTGTAGGGATCTTGGGATAGTAGTTCTGTTAATTATTTTGTATTCATGGTGTTTATTAGTAGTCATACAGAACATTACGTCTCTGGTTGAGTTCAATAATGTTGTCAAAGACTGCATATACTATTAGATTGACGGTCCAAGGGAGAGGGACGCGGAAGCATAATTCAAATCTCATGTTTCCAAAAAAAGAGTATATCCTTGCGAAAACTCTAAACGGCTGATAGACAGCTTGATCCTTCAAATGCTTACCAGTGGCCAATACCAGGTTATAGTATTCTCTAGCACTGTTGCTGCTTGCAAAGTCTGGTTGAAAAGGTTTGGCCAGAATCTGTTCACCGTCCATGTACAGAGCCAGGAACTCTACATCATTGTGTTTGAAATTGAACGGATTCCGTGTATAAGATCCTGAAAAGGCCTCATTATCCACCATGCCAATCACCACATACTTTGGTAGTTGACCCAGAAACAGGTTTTCTTGATTACATACTCAGATTCCCGCGGGCATACTGAATACTTTCATATTCACCCTTTCCATAGGGTTTTTAGCATTGGCTGATGTAAGGGCATGAGCGTGCCCTAATTTCACGGCCGGTGAAAGTTTTACTTTTTTTACAAACAGGGAGGCTGATGTTATTATTACTTTGTAACGTTTGGCATCACCAGACATTAAGCAAAATTCATATTTGTTCCGAACCATTTTAATCAATATTAGTTTTTCCTGGAAAAAGAGATCTGTATATACACTCACCTAAAGGATTATTAGGAACACCTGTTCAATTTCTCATTAATGCAATTATCTAATCAACCAATCACATGGCAGTTGCTTCAATGCATTTAGGGTTGTGGTCCTGGTCAAGACAATCTACTGAACTCCAAACTGAATGTCAGAATGGGAAAGAAAGGTGATTTAAGCAATTTTGAGCGTGGCATGGTTGTTGGTGCCAGACGGGCCGGTCTGAGCATTTCACAATCTGCTCAGTTACTGGGATTTTCACGCACAACCATTTCTAGGGTTTACAAAGAATGGTGTGAAAAGGGAAAAACATCCAGTATGCAGCAGTCCTGTGGGCGAAAATGCCTTGTTGATGATAGAGGTCAGAGGAGAATGGGCCGACTGATTCAAGCTGATAGAAGAGCAACTTTGACTGAAATAACCACTCGTTACAACCGTGGTATGCAGCAAAGCATTTGTGAATTGACACGCACAACCTTGAGGCGGATGGGCTACAACAGCAGAAGACTCCACCGGGTACCACTCATCTCCACTACAAATAGGAAAAAGAGGCTACAATTTGCACGAGCTCACCAAAATTGGACAGTTGAAGACTGGAAAAATGTTGCCTGGTCTGATGAGTCTCGATTTCTGTTGAGACATTCAAATGGTAGAGTCAGAATTTGGCGTAAACAGAATGAGAACATGGATCCATCATGCCTTGTTACCACTGTGCAGGCTGGTGGTGGTGGTGTAATGGTGTGGGGGATGTTTTCTTGGCACACTTTAGGCCCCTTAGTGCCAATTGGGCATCGTTTAAATGCCACGGGCTACCTGAGCATTGTTTCTGACCATATCCATCCCTTCATGACCACCATGTACCCATCCTCTGATGGCTACTTCCAGCAGGATAATGCACCATGTCACAAAGCTCAAATAATTTCAAATTGGTTTCTTGAACATGACAATGAGTGCACTGTACTAAAATGGCCCCCACAGTCACCAGATCTCAACCCAATAGAGCATCTTTGGGATGTGGTGGAACGGGAGCTTCGTGCCCTGGATGTGCATCCCACAAATCTCCATGAACTGCAAGATGCTATCCTATCAATATAGGCCAACATTTCTAAAGAATGCTTTCAGCACCTTGTTGAATCAATGCCACGTAGAATTAAGGCAGTTCTGAATGCGAAAGGGGGTCAAACACCGTATTAGTATGGTGTTCCTAATAATCCTTTAGGTGAGTGTATGTGCCCCAGAAGTTCAACAGTTCTGCTACCGGTTGTATAGGCGCTTCTTTTATTAAAACCGATGTTTTCTCCATCGGGATCTGTCTCTTCCAATTTGTTAAGTGTATCTTTGTAAAAAGTCCTGTAGCAAACTGAGAATGAAGAGTCTCCTGGCTGTAATTTAGCAGGCCTTCTAAGACAGCTCTGTAAGGATAACAATTTGAACTCTGTGATATTAGGAGGTTCCCCCGGATTAAATCAACTTGCGAAAACAAACTGGCTATAGGGTAGTTGACAAATCCGACCTTTGCACCGGCAGGTATGTTAGTCCCATCAGCGTTCACTATCTTTCCCCTTAGGTGTAGAAGAGTGTTATTCAAGTCCAGGTAATCTTCCCCATTTCCGGCTATGAGAAATTCTAGAGGAGCTACTTCAGAGAGGGCTGAGAGAGGTGGGACTTCAACGTATATACTTTTATCTACACTCGTTTGAGTGAAAGGCACAGTAAACAGGTCCAGTTCAGATTTGACACACTCTTCGGACATTCTGTGTACGAAAGCCATCTTCTCTTAAAAAATGTCTCTCTTCTTCTTTTTGCTTGCTTTAGTCTTGTTCTTCTTCTGACAACGTTTAGAAAATGCTGTAAAAATAGTGCGCCTTGCCTTTTTAGCTGGCGGGGCCTCACGCAACCCCAGTGGTCTCTTGCATTTTGTCTTTCTCATTACCATCAAGCCTGCTCCCTCCTGCTTTTCTCGGACTCCACCAGCCGCACTGGATATAGCCCCGCTGATCACATCTTTTACAATATTTTTAGCTGCGGATTTGATATGTGGTTTTGTGATGTCAAAGCTTTTTTTCAGGAGAGGTAAAGCTTTTCTAAACAATCCTCGAAATATACCTCCAATCTCTCCACCATACATTACAGGGGATCCAGAGAATCCTGGTCATCCGTTACCCGCTTGGGTCTGATAATATTGGATGTAAGGTGTCAGGTCCTGGTAAGATCTCATTGTTTCAGTCGTGCATACAATGTCTGACAGTCTGAAATACAACTTCACTATCACCTTACCAAACTGAAATGGCACGTTTTTGTTCTGGTCCGTCTTTATTTCAATAGTCACTGTGTCAAAATGATTCTTGCTGGCTGGGGCATAATGTGGTTTGTCGTATGTGATGGTTGTAATTTTATTCTTCTGATCCTCTACTGTATATGAACGCACCTCAAAGGGGTATGTAGCTGTCTCCGACTCTCTGATGAGATACCATGTCCCCGTACACGTACAACGTGTAAAAGCCAGCCCTGATGTCTGCAGGGAAAGGAGCCTTGTAAATTAACCCCCGAGTCTGATCAGGATGCGCTCCTAATATTCGACCCAGCTGTCCTTTTAAGTGTATAGTTTCATCCTTTTCTCCTGGTACCACGTAGACTCTTCTTTCCACAGCATTATAACTGAATTTCGCAGGGTTCTCAGAAGGGACAGTTCCAGCTGCTACATCTGTCAAAGTGGGTAGGCTTAAGGTTGTTGAATTCATAAAAAACAGTAGATCGTGAATACCTTCATAATATCCGCATGGAATGTAGTAATATTTTTTTATCCCCGGAGCTGAAATGTAGAATTCGTTATCTGGTTTGTCTATGGTATTCCACGTTTGTGGGTATTGTATTTCTGCTAGACCAACTTTCCAAGAACTTTCTAATTCTATGGGTTTAGCAAGCTTCGTCGTGAAATTGGAAATTGTTAGGGAAAATGTCTGAGGAAGCGTTGCTCGGTAGAGGCACCAAAAAACTTTTGCGCTCCATCGTATACTTCTAGAGAATGATGAGTCGATTAGGAGCGTTCTGGATTTTTTCGAACATCTTGGGCCTGGCTCTCCGGTATCCAGCTGTTAAATTTTTCTGTCCAGCTGAGCCATTTGACTAAAATGAGTTGTTTTTTATTCTTAACTTTCCTAGCCAGTACTTTTTCGATCCTGTAAATTCTGTGGTTTTGACTTTAATTTTCTGCAATTCAGGGTCGTAAAAGGATCCTACGATCTCTTCAGCATCGTAGTCTTTCAGTTTGTACACCGCCGGTGCCCTAGGTACAAGTTCAGATACAGTAAAGATTTCATCTGAAAATGTTTGTTTATGACCTTTCTCGAAAGGATGTCTGGTTTTAGACACCCTAACTGTATCTCCTACTTTGAACTTAAACAACGGCGGATCCGGGGGGTTGGCCATGCCATATAAGTTTTTGAAAACTTTCCAGGAATTTAAAGTGTTTACATCGGAAGCAGCCATTTTTATGCTTCAATGATAACTTTTGTCGTAAGAGTATACTAGATCCGGCAATTTATCGATGTAGTTTCTCGTATTATACGCGCTGAAATATTTCCACATTTTAGATTTTAGTGTTAAATCTCTCCACTACGGAGGCCTTTAATTCATTTCCTGTGGTGAAATGTTTTACTCCGATCTTCTTTAACAGCTTTTGAAAATCTCGGTTGAAAAACTCTTTCCCCTTATCGGTCTGGAGCTTCTTTGGAGTTCGACTGGCACTCAGAATGTCTTGAAAGGCTCTTGTCACTTCCTTACCTGTTTTGTTCTTCAGGGGCCGTACCCACGCGTACTTAGAAAGTACATCGATACAGGTTAACAAATATTTATAACCCCAGTTATGCTCGGACACATTTGTCATGTCCACTAAATCCATCTGCCATTGCGAGTCTATATCAGATACATAAACCTTATTTCTCCTTAAAATGCCTTCTAGCGGGTTTGTGAATTGTATAAGCATATTGACTGGATAACCAATCCGACACCTGCTGGTCATTACTTTTCTGACCCGAAACCTCAAGAGCTCTTTTCAAAGAGTCTTTTCCCCCAGAGCTGCCAGGATTTGCCGGGTTATAATAAACTTTTTTCATGTAACCCTCCATCATCAGTGGTGAAAGAAAAATGTCAATGGTTTAAAAATCAAATGGTGCTTTATTGGTAATTTTCAAAACAGCATGATTAAAAACATTATTAATATTTCAAAACAGCATGATTAAAAACAGACAAAAACATATTATAGCACAGGCACATTGAGTTCAGACACTTTATATGATTTTTCTATGTCGTATTACCCGTAAACCCCAAAGGTGAATCGGTCATGTCAGGTACAGAAAAATGCCTTTTAGAGAAAGCATTGGCTATTTCACGTATTTTTAAGTAAGAGGGATCGTCCATGTTGTGAAAGGCTTGTACAATAGCCTTGTTAATAGAATGTTCATTTTCCAGATTGTCAACAGCATTCTGAACAAATGAATGAACCTTGTGAAAAGGCGGAAAGATGTTGAAGCAACCCAGAGTCTTTATGACCAGGCTCCTGAGCCACGGTTTGTGGAAAACAGTCAGAACCTCTTGAAAGCGGCCAACCCGATAAACAGAGTCAGGCTCAAACAGACATGTATGCTGCGTCTGGCTGGGGTGATCTATCAAACAACCTTGACAGGTGGTTTTTAGGTCCCAATCAACTATTATTTCCAGCAGAGCCACAATCAAACTCTTGATCAGTTTCAGAGTCTTTCGAAGTGTTTCACCCAGGGGCCTGTCATTTTGTTCAAGGTCCATGCCCTCATAATCAGCATCCTGGGATGATGTCTTCCAAGCAGACAGAGGCTCTACCAGTTTGTCCATGGCCTCTTCTTGCCACATGGCCTGCATGGCTATCTCCTCAGCACCTGCTAGGCTCCCCAGAACATCCTCAGCAGGGACAAAAAAGTCAGGTACTGTACGGTTCTCCAGGAGACTGTCCAACCAATACATATCATCAGGGGCGGGCAAATGAGGCTCAAGCTAATAGATCTGGTCAGTTGAAGGCATCAGAAGATCTGGCCAAGACGGCTGATCTGAAGAAGAGTTGTTAGGAGCAGAGTACCCGGAGTTAGGTACGATGTCGTCGGGTCAAAACAGGCAATCAGAGGGCGCCGTCTGTTCCATAGACCAACATGCCTGATCAGGAGCATAGCCGGCGAGGTGCTGGTTGTTACCCGACCAAAACACATCGTTGGTTGTCAGCATCTGGTCTGCAGCAGAGTAGCGGGGTTGTAGGTTAGTGTCGGTTATCATCATCTCGTCTGGAGTAGAGTAGGCGATGTTGGCTTGAGGGTTAGTCGGCCAAAACAGGTAGACAAACGTATGTTCCATACCACCGGAGCTCTGTTCTTCGGAGCGCATTACAATGTTGAGGACTTCTACCACCCCAGAGGCCGAGAGAACAGGGAGACGACTGGCCCAGCTAGCACCAGCTTCGGTAGGATAGTTAGTTGAAGACATCTCGATAATGTTTTAGGTTAATGTAGTCTATGAAAAAGACCTCTGTATTTATCTCCACTCACTTAGGGGTGGGTGTCTCCCAATTTTCTTCCTCCTCCTCTGAGCATGAATTATTCAACAGGTTAAACTCCTCCTCCAATTTTCTTTTAATTCTTTTCATTTGGTCTGACAGTTTTCCTTGATAAATAGCCTCATCAATATTCGGAATAAGAGATTTAAAAAAAGTCCAGTCTTTTATAGAAAAATGAATTTCACTTACTCGTTCCTTTATCTCATTTTCTTGATCTTCCTCCCCTCATCGTGACCGGCCTCTTTATATTCGGGAAGGATAGGCTCCTTCTTGGAAACCGCCACCGTGAGATGTCCCTCAGCATTTCTTTTTACCTCTACCCGGCTCAAAGCACAATTAGAATCGTACCATGCAGAGCTGAATCGTGGGTCCCGTAACTCAGTCCTTCTGGAAACCCTGTTTGTTTTCAGTTTCTTAGGAGCATTCACAAGACTGTCCATTCTGTTTGCTTTTGTGTGTTGTACTGTTTTCACTAAATGACTAGAATTTTATACAAGTACTCTTTACTCTTTACAACTCCTCCCACAGTCGGGTTTGGGAAGGGGTGGAGCGACACGCCTCTCCCCTAAACCTATAGGCGGTTAGAGAGACAAAGGCGTACCTCTTGGGTGTGGGTATTGTTAATGGGGCGTGATAAGGGATTGGTTTATGAAAGAACCACCCTAAAAGACGGGGTTTAGAGATGATCAATTATGACGGTGGTCCAACCCTTCATTACCCTTCCCCACCCCTAGGGGCGGGGTATATTTCATATTTTCGTATTTCCATAAATTATATTATCAAACTATATTTTCATATTTTTATATTTTCATAAATCATATTTTGCATATTTTTATATTTTGGGGAGGGGCTTAAAGTCATCAATCATCTGTTTGACAGTTTCCTTTAGGAGCGGGGCTTAAGGTCATCAATCATCCGTTTGATAGTATCTGTCTGCAACAACAACAACAACATTTATTTATATAGCACATTTTCATACAAAAAAATGTAGCTCAAAGTGCCTTACATAATGAATAATAGAAAAATAAAAGACACAGTAAGAAAATAAAATAAGTCAGCATTAATTAACATAGAATAAGAGTAAGGTCCGATGGCCAGGGTGGACAGAAAAAACAAAAAAAAAACTCCAGACGGCTGGAGAAAAAATAAATAAAATCTGCAGGGATTCCAGACCATGAGACCACCCAGTCCCCTCTGGGCAATCTACCTAACATAAATGAAACAGTCCTCTTTATATTTAGGGTTCTCACGGAAGGACTTGATGATGATGGTCACGTAGACTTCTGGCTTTTAGTCCATCAATGTTGGAACATCATGATGCTTTGAGTAGGTGGTGGTGAAGCAGGCTGCCACCACAAAGAAACCGGAAAAAGAAATAGAAGAGAGAGTAGGGGTCAGTACGGATTTTAGAGTCACCATGAATAGTTATTATGATGAATTGAACATACAGAGTGTAAGGATTAAGTTAAAGTGAAGTTATGAGAAGGCCATGTTTAAGTAATGTGTTTTTAGCAGTTTTTTAAAGTGCTCCACTATATTAGCCTGGCGAATTCCTATTGGCAGACTATTCCAGATTTTAGGTGCATAACAGCCGAAGGCCGCCTCACCACTTCTTTTAAATTTAGCTTTTGGAATTGTAAGGAGACACTCATTTGAGGATCTAAGGTTACGATTTGGAATATAGGGTGTCAGACATTCCG
The DNA here is from genome assembly GCA_026402145.1 of Polypterus bichir lapradei. NCBI lineage: Eukaryota > Metazoa > Chordata > Cladistia > Polypteriformes > Polypteridae > Polypterus > Polypterus bichir. The sequence continues at coordinate 17,680,843 of JANRMT010062806.1, read as the reverse complement.
ATATATAAGATGGAGCGAGATTATTTAAGGCTTTATAAACCATAAGCAGAATTTTAAAGTCAATTCTGAAAGACACAGGTAACCAGTGTAGTGACATCAAAACTGGAGAAATGTGTTCGGATTTTCTTTTCCTAGTTAGGATTCTAGCAGCTGCATTCTGCACTCGTTGCAAATTATTTATGTCTTTTTTGGGTAGTCCTGAGAAGAGTAACAGTAATCTAGTCGACTGAAAACAAAAGCGTGAATTAATTTCTCAGCATCTTTCAATGATATAAGAGGTCTAACTTTTGCTATGTTTCTTAAGTGAAAAAATGCTGTCCTAATGGTCTGATGAATATGCGATTTAAAATTCAGGTTACAGTTAACAGTTACCCCTAAGTTTTTTACTTCTGTCTTAACTTTTAATCCTAATGCATCAAGTTTATTTCTGATAACCTCAGTGCCAATGACTAAAATTTCAGTTTTCTCTTTATTTAGCTTGAGAAAATTACTATTCATCCATTCAGAAATACCAGTAAGACATTGTGTTAGTGAATCGAGAGAGTCGGTGTCATCAGGTGCTATTGATAAGTACAGCTGTGTGTCATCAGCATAGCTGTGGTAGCTTATGTTGTAACCTGAGATAATCTGAGCTAACGGAAGCATATAGATTGAGAAGAGCAGCGGACCCAGGATAAAGCCTTGTGGAACACCATATAGAATATCATGTGTCTTTGAGTTGTGATTACTACAACTAACAAATACATTTTTCCCTGCCAGGTAGGATTCAAACCAATTTAAGAAACTGCCAGAGAGACCTACCCATTGACAAAGGCGATTTCTAAAAATATTGTGATCAATGGTGTCAAATGTGGCACTCAGATCTAGGAGGATGAGAACAGATAAATGGCCTCTGTCTGCATTTACCCGCAAGTCATTTACTACTTTAATGAGTACAGTTTCTGTGCTGCAATTTGTTCTAAAACCTGACTGAAATTTATCAAGAATAGCATGTTTATTGAGGTGGTCATTTAACTGCATAATGACTGCCTTCTCTAGAATTTTACTTAAGAAAGGCAGGTTAGAGATGGGTCTAAAATTTTCAAAAGCAGAGGGGTCAAGATTATTTTTCTTGAGTAGGGGTTTAACTACAGCAGTCTTAAGACAGTCTGGGAAGGCCCCCGTATTTAATGACGAATTTACTATGTCAAGAATATTATCAATTAGCACGCCTGATACTTCCTTGAAAAACCTTGTTGGTATTGGGTCAAGGACACATGTGGAGGGTTTCAGTTGAGAGATTATTCTATGTAAATCAGGTAAATCTATCCTGGTGAAAGAATTTAATTTGTTTATAACAGAGTACTGGGGCTTAGGAGGTTCCGCAGTGTTGGGGAGATGTACTATGTTATTTCTAATATCATTAATTTTTTGATTGAAAAATACAGCAATGTTCTCACAGGTTTTACTGGAAGTATTTTGGGGGCATTCCTTTGTGTTACCTGGGTTTAACAGACAATCAATTGTAGAAAATAATACTTTGGGATTACTATCATTGTTATTTATAATCTTAGAGAAATAGCAGTGCCTCTCAAGACGGACTGTGTTATTGTATTCTGTTATTTTAACCTTCAATATCTCATAATGGATAGTTAGTTTAGTTTTCCTCCATTTACACTCAGCTCTACGACATGTTCTTTTTAAATCAGACACTCTTTGGGTCTTCCATGGAATAACAATGCTAGAAGATTTTTTAACTGTCTTTTCAGGTGCTACTATGTCAACAGCAGCTCTTACTTTAGAATTAAAAGTTTTCCACCTTACTATTTACATTATCCTCCATATTATACTTGGCACTATAAACGGACTGATTGCTTAGAATGTTTGTAAGTTTTAAAGCTGCTGATGAGTCAAAGAAGTGTTTTTTAACAATATGCTTCTCATGAATGCTTTCTATCATTATTTCTATATTAAATAGTAGAAGAAAGTGGTCTGATAGACCAATATCAATGATCTGTTTCACATCAACTTTTATTCCTTTGGTAATTACTAAGTCTAATGTATGACCTGCTTTATGTGTAGGTTGATTAACAGGCTGTCTCAAATCAAAAAGTCTCGTTAACTACTAGTACTCTGAGCTGGCTGAGGAGTGCAGGGAGGCCGGCTGGAAGACCACCATCTACCCAGTGGAGGTGGGATGCCGAGGGTATGTGGGGCTGTCAACCACACGCCTCCTGAGGGACGCAGGGGTGACTGGAAGGAACCTAAGAAAGGCCATTAAAGATCTGGCAGAAGAGGCAGAGAAAAGCAGCTTTTGGCTCTGGTTGAGGAGAAAGGATAGGAGCTGGGGAAAACCCCAATAACAGCTGCAGGGGGTGACAGGGAGACGTCCCTGTCACTGCTCCGCCACCAGGAGATGTTCTAGCGATTAAAGGAGCGAAACGTTGGTGAATGGTGGTTCCTAGCTGAAGACCCTGCAGCTGACCCATGGGCACCGGAGGAGGTGCGACAGGCAGCAATGCCAAGCAGGTTATACCACCTACCTGTACATCGACTACGTGTTATACTTATTTAGAAATTTTAGCAAAATTATTTAACAGTTGAAAATACTTTACAATGTCCATTCCTATTTTACTACTTTCATGCCACTAGAAACCTCAAAAGAAGTTTATGAAAAAAATTAAATAACTTGCCTATACTGTTAATTTTTTATTTCATGAATTGCATTTTAGTTTGAATTAAAAATGAAATACTTTTGAAATAATTTTGGACAAAGCTGTCCTTTTTATTCTAAAAGGTTTCCAGCAATGGCTACAGCATACTGTAAAGGGTATATATGGACAATGCCTTAGTTGGTGGATACTTTTGTTTGAGTCTAAAAGTATCATTTAAATTATTACCAATGGTAATTAAATGCTAATGTTTTATTGCATAGAAACAAAGCTTCCTTCAAGCCACAGATTTGAATTAATTAATGGCAAATTGTCATGTTGGACACAGGACAATACCATATTAAGTTCTCAGCCACCGTTTTTAGGCATTGAGTCAACAGCATAACTTAAAGAGACTTAAACAAAATAAAACAACAAATTGTTTCAACAACACTTGTTAAGATAATTTAATATTGATAAGTGTCCATAAAATATAATTATTCACTTTAAAAAGAGCTGGCTTTTGTAAAAAGTTAAAGAAGCAATTCTTATGCACATTAATAGAAAGTAGAAATGTACTTTTGTTTCCCTTTAATGGTGACATCTAAACATTACAAAGCTTAGTCAGTGTTATGTTTAACCTATTTTTTAAAATTTAGATTATTTTAGATTTTTGTAATATGTTTCAAAATTGACATTCATTTAAACTTGTCCATTTATTGTACAGAAATTTAGAGTATGAAATTATTGGCAAACAATGCTGATAATGTTAATGAGAATGGATGCTGACAATCACACTTAAAACATTGAGTATATTCAGGATGTATTCATTTGTGTAACATTATAATAAATAAATAAGTAATATAAGATGAATGACAGTAAAAAAATCCATAAATGGAAATTTTACTTTTATTATAAGTTTGCTAATGTTAGTTTAATTAATTTCAACATGTGTTTATGTAGTATTTTAATTCATTTACATTTTTTAACCGTAATCATTGGCAGAGTTTGACAAATAGGCTTGGAGAAGAACGGACAAACCATAAAAAATAGTTGCATTTTTCAGACACAATTGTACATCACATTCCATACCAAATATTAGTGAATTGTTTGTAATATTTACAATATGAAGCAAGTCTCACTTACATTAATATATTTAAATCTTTGGAATTATGAGTAAGTTCACATATTCCATGAATGATATTTAAATGACAGAAAACATTGCATTTTAAGTTTGTCAGTATATTTAAATTTTTACAAAACAAGCACTTTCTTATTTTAACAAGTTAGAAAATATATGCATAGCGTAACATTTGGGTACCTTAACTGTTATTTATTTGCCACAATTGTCAAAGAGACGGTTATAACATTTTTGTCTTTTAAATATATTGCCATGGGGCGAGTGTAGTGTGTGATAGAGATTAGCTCTGTTTGTACAAGCAGGCATAAACACTGGGCATGCACAACAGAGTGCAATTGCAGTTTCATTCGCTCATGCCTAATCACTCTGCTTTGCCAGCAGAAGCGTATGCTGAAGTGACCTTTCTTATGCTCAATATGAAACAGTAAACTAATCAGTAATTGAAATTGTACTAAATGTTGTCTATTTTAAGGATAGGCAACATGCAATGGGGAATTGCTTTGAGCAGGACAGATTATACAGGGAGATTCACTTGAAAGAGGCCCCAAATATTCTATTGCAACTCCCATTAGGATGAAGCAATCTGAACCAAAAAATATGCTATATACCTTGATGTTTGTGTAATCGATTGCATTACATGCAATGCTGGAAGTGGTTTCTGTTTTCTGCCAGACACATTTCGACGAGGTGCTCCATTGTTCCTGAATATATCGACAAGCATCTCTGGGGAATAGCAGCAATTTCACATTGGATGTTTTTCTTCAAATCTTCCACAGTGTGAGGCCTGTTCCAATGGATTTTTCCTTTGAGCATACCCCAAAGGAAGAAGTCCGGTGGTGTCAGATCCGGCAACCGTGGTAACCAAAGCCCCTCTGAAATTACCCTGTTGCAGAAGAAGAACTCAATTTGTGCCATGCTCCTTGCTGATGTGTGACATGTTGCTCCATCTTGCTGGAAGTATCCTTCCAATCATTCATGATCATCCAGTTGATTCTGACATTGCTTAAACAAATTGGTGACCCAATAGGTTCGCACCATGAAGACGCGCTGCTCAATACTGTACACCACCATCCTGATGAGAAGTCAAGTGACTTAGTGAAGGAGTATGGGTGCAATGCACCCAGATGTTGCAAACAGAGGTTAAACATCTCAACAGCTGTCTAGCGCTTACCTCATCGCTGTGACACATTAGTATCCTGGCTTGTTCGAAGGTCCATATTCTGAGGAGCACATTGCATATTGTTGTTTCTTTCAGATTGCTTTGTCCTATCGAGAGTTATTACAGAATATTCGGGGCTTCTTTCGAGTGAATCTCCCTGTAGTATTTGTTGATCCATCCACCCTCTAAATCCTGTTATCCAGGGCAAGAAGCAGAAGGAACCTATTCCAGTAGGCAGGAACAATCCCTGAACAGTGCAACAGTGCACCAGCACATAGCAGGGCAAACACCAACATACATATCAGGGGACGATTTAGCATCGCCAAATTCACCTAAATTGTGTGACTTTGGACTGTGGGCAGAAACCAGAGCAAACCTACACAGACCCACATGCAAACTCAATGCAGGGAAAACCTGGGACGAGAACCTCTAACTCCTTACTACAAGGTAGCAGTACTAACACTATAGCTCTGTATGGCATACTAGTTGATTATTAACATATTCACTTTAACTGTGGCCTTAAAATACATCAGAAAAAACACTCTTTATCTGAGACTAATTTTATTAACATATTGCATCTATTGTAGAGGAGAGGCCAGACCCCCGGCCACTCTTTAAACTCCACCCATGATAGAAATTTTATATAATAACTTTGTATTTTAATAGCTGTTCTCCTTTCAGGCATACCGCTAACCACCTTGCCACATACTGTATAAACAGAAAATGTATTATTCTACACCAGTCTGTGGTAAACTTTGTACTTAAAGTAGCTAAACTGTATTTTAAATATGAGGCATTTATTTATCTAATCATCTATTCATCATATTCAAGGGCATGAAGTGTATGGGATGATTTAAATGGTTTCTTTGAACCCTTAAGTTAAATTCTTATTAAGCAGAGAATGGATACAGTTTGCTTTTGCATTTTCAGAAGAAAAGTTCCCAAATCTATTTTAATTGTCAGTTTTTCCATAGTATATTTAGTATTCAATATGATCCAAACTATCAGATCATGAAAGTTTTATTTAAAATGCTTAGGCAAAATGTTTAGGCAAAGCATATCTTATGAAAGCTATGGTTGTTTGTAAGGAAAAGCATATTTGTTGCTAGAGTTAATAGTTGTAAATTTTTCCAATGTTATAACTAACCATTTAAACAGCACTTTAATAGGTTGGATAGGCTAGATGATGATAGAATGGCAGCATTATAGGGCATCTGGTTTAAACCAATTTTGTTTAGATGCCTGATTCAGCAGGAAAGTATATTAAGAACAAATTACATAAATAACTGTAAAAGCAGCCTCATTATCCACTGTGTTTTTGGCCTTTAGAAATGGAAAGTGCACTCTGATCAATTTACAATGTTATTTTTGTAATTGTATCCAAAGACAAATTATCTTTGGATATAATTTGTTAGGAAACTTTTAAAGGCTTAGTTTGAAGATTTGCAGAGAAAATGTTTTAAAGCAGAGTATAAAAAACAAAAATAAAAAGCCTTGATTTGTTTGTTGGCTGACTGAAAAGAAGTCATCCTGAGTAAAATCTTGACTGCCTAAATATCACAATACTTAAACAACCTCTGAAACCACCTGCTCCTCACAGCCTTTCTACCTATGCAAGGAATTAGGGAATGATTATAAAGTAAAACTGAGGGTAATTATTCAAATAAAGACAGATAGTATTATATTTTATTCTTTGATAATCAAAGTTGGAATAATAAGGTGCATTTATAATTTAAATGGAAAAATCACAGTGAATAGAACAATGAAAAGTCAAGTCAAGTTGGGAAGCATGCACTGGTACAGTGCGTTGCTGCACCCACTGCACGATGAAACAACTCAGGATCCCGGTTTGCAACCCCCCCAGGCAGACATGCGGTCTAGTCCCACGCTCCGGAAATGACCCTCTATCTGCCACAGCCAGGTGTTACGTGGGTGACCCCTTGGCCTGTTCCAGCCACTCGGGTCCCCAACAATTAGGATGTTACGAGCCGGATAACCCTTG
>JANRMT010062806.1:17635579-17646839 GCA_026402145.1 Polypterus bichir lapradei | reverse complement strand
AAGGAGTGGCTTCACAACAACTCTGTGACTGTTCTTGAATGGCCCAGCCAGAGCCCTGACTTAAACCCAATTGAGCATCTCTGGAGAGACCTAAAAATGGCTGTAAACCAACGTTTACCATCCAACCTGACAGAACTGGAGAGGATCTACAAGGAGGAATGGCAGAGGATCCCCAAATCCAGGTGTGAAAAACGTGTTGCATCTTTCCCCATCCATCCATCCATCCATCCATCCATCGTGTATCAGAGGTGGGTAGTAACGAGTAACATTTACCACGTTAAACTTACTTGAATAACTTAAAAAAATGTACTTCTAAGAGTAGTTTTACTGCGCAATACTTTTTACTTTTACTTGAGTACATTTGTGAAGAAGAAACGCTACTCTTACACCACTACATTGGGAAACACTCAAATCGTTAGTTTTTTTCCATTAGATAAAGTCTAACAGACAATTTTCAATCTGCTCTGTAGCATATGCCGTCAAGCTGCGCACACGCCTTCCATTGCGTCTCCAGCTCTGACGCGAGATTTTGGATGTTCCCCAAATCAAGGCGCTGCAGCTTTGAGGACAAATGTTGCAATTTTCGTTTGAAAGCATTAACTGAGCTAATTATATTGACCATGGTTTTCACTTTTCCTTGCAGCTAGAAATTAAGCTCATTCAACATGTTGGTCAGATCGGAAAAAAAAATGCCAAGTCTAGCGGCCATTGATCGTTAAGTTGCTTGTATTCTGCATGTTTAATGACAAGGAGAAATTCCTTTTTCTCCAGCCAGGGGTCTTGAAATCTCAGCAGAAATTTCTCCCTAGCCATCTGCCTCAACGAAGGCATCTTTTATCATTTCTACATCTTGGAAGGACTTCTTATTCATAATGATCGAGTGACTTACCCGGAACAATGCTTCAGTGTGTCTGCCTTTGCTTTTAAATTCAGCCGAGTGAAAAATGACAGCTGTCCAATTAACTGCGATTTTAGTTCCGTCTCCTTTCTCTTTCGCAGATTGCTTTTCGGAAGGAAGTCAGTTTTGTAGTTTTTATGAACAGTTCGAAGATACCTTTCCACATTTTCCTTCTTTGGAACAGCAATGATAGATTGACAAATCAGACAAATGCACTTCGCTTGTGACATCGTGAGAGAAAAAAATCCTCTTCCAATTCCACATCCAGCACGTAACCAACAATTTTTTTTTAAATCCCTTCTTTAGTCGATATAAATTAGAAGGCTAACCAGATCAGTTAGATAGCCGGAGTTTTGCAGTAGCTTGTGCATTTGATCGTGCGTGAGGGATGACCAGTGTGTTAGAAGAAAAGAGATCTCAGACTGGCCGCCCTGTATGTCAATCAAGTGGCAAATGCCATAGCGAGGATATATGATAAACATTTAAAAAAAAAATTTTTTTTAATGCAACGCAATCTACCTGCACTACCTTTCCGATCTACCAGTCAATCGCGGTCGACGTATTGGGCACCCCGGTTTAAATCGACATAATACAGTAAAATTGGAACATTAAAGTGTGTATGCCACTAATGTCATTTCATATTTTATATTTTTAAATTAATTAGATGTAGGTGTTTATTTCCCATTACAAAGTCATATTTTATTGTTTTCTCTGTGACTTTTAGTTGGTGTTGAAGTAAATCCACAATCATATATCATGGACCTACATTCAGATATCTTTTGACAAAATGTTGTCATTTTCCATCCTTATGGGACCTTTTCAGAATGCAGCTGATATTTGGAACAAAACATTCAGACCCCTTCACATTTTACACATTGTTATGTTGCAGCCTTATCCTATTAATCATTTACATTAATTTTTCCCTAATCAAGCAACACTCAATACACAAGAATGACAAAGTGAAAACAAGATTTTAGAAATTTTTGCCAATTTATTAAACATAAGAAACTGAAATATCACATTTGCACAACTATTTAGACTCTTCAAACAGTACTTCTTTGAAATACTTTTGGCAGTGACTACATTCTGAAGTGTTTTAGGGTGTGATATGACAAGGTTCACACACCTGGATATGGGATTTTCAACCATTCTTCTCTGAAGTTCCTCTAAAGCTCTGTCAGAACAGAGACTGCTAGTAGACAGCAATTTTCAGGTCTCCTTAGAGATATTTGATTGGGCTCAAGTTTTGACTTTGGCTGGGACACTTAAGTACATTCAAAGAGTTAACCCTAAGCTACTCCTACATTGTTTTTGCTTTGTGCTTAGAGTCATTGTTCTATTGCAAGGTGAACCTTAAGCCCAGTCTGAGTACCAGAATGATCCGGAGTAGGTTTTCACTAAGATTATCTATGTACTTTGCACTGTTCAGCTTTCCCATAACTCAGTCTAGTTTCCCAGTCCCTTACGCTGAAAAACAGCCCAACTGAATGATGCTGTCAATGCAGGCTTCACTGTTGGAATGATATTGCACAGGTGATGAGCGGTATCTGGTTTCCTCCAGACATTACGCTAACACTCGAGGCAAAACATTTCAATCTTAGTTTCTTCAGAACAGGGAGTCTATTTACTCATAGTTTGAGAGTCCTTTACTTGTGTTTTTACAAACACAAAGTGGACTTTCATGTGTCTGGCCACTCTGCCACAAAGCCCAGATTAGGGAAGTGTTGCAGTCCTTCTGAAAGTTTTTCCTATCTCCACACAAGTTCTCTGGAGCACATCCAAAACGGCCATTGAAATCTTAGTCACCTCAGTTGTTCAGATTTTGTTCACCCAGTTACTCAGACTGGCTGCCAGCCAGTTCTACAAAGAGTCATGGTTGCTCCAAACTTTTTCGATTTAAGAATTATGGAAGCCTCTGTTCTTTCAATGCTACATAAATGTTCTTGCAGCATTCCCAAGATTTGTGCAGACACAATCCTGTCTCTAAATTCTGCATGCAATTCCTTCCACCTCATGGCTTGATTTTTCCTCTAATAAACAATGTCAACTGTGGGACCTTATATAGAAGGTGTATGCTTTTCCTAATCATGTGCAATCAGTTGAAAGTACCGCAGGTGGACTGAAAGCTTGGCATAGAAATTAATCACAATGAAAATTATTAGAATTGGATACACTGGAGCCAAATCTCAAGGTGTCATAGCAAACACTTGTGTCAATGTGATATTTCAGTTTTTTTCTTTTTAATACATTTTCAAAAAATCCTAAAATCCTGTTTTTGCTTTGTCATTCTGGTGAGGTTATATGCTATGGAAATTTAAATGTTCTGATCAGTGTTGGTAGTTTAGTGTTAACACAATTGTAGTTGTCTCAGTGGGTTAATTAATTTTAATATATAAACGGTTCTTGAGGCTGATTCTCCAATTAGTTATGAACTACCCAATCTCACCAAGATTGCACAGTTGGTGAATCAGCTGAGGGGTGACAAGGCTGCAGGAATCTGTGGTATCCAGGGTAAACTTCTTCAGGTTGGTGATAAGGCTGTCGTCCTGGCATTGCAAGCAATCTTTGCTTCCATTTGTGAAATTGGCATCTCAACTGACTGGAAAACGGGACTTGTCATCTCTATCTGGAAAGGGAAGTGTGATCGCCTGCATTGCGGCAATAGCCAAGTTTCCATCCAGTTTTCTGCGACGTTTTGTTATCGACAAGCAGAATATACGTAAAAAAAATGTGCGAAATTTGCTGTCTCCAGCCTGTTTCCATCCAACTGGCTTTTTATCGATAAAATGGTGTGCGTGATGACGTCACCCCCCCCAAAACGAACTGTCGCATAAGTTTTGTTGTATCGCGAAAAAAAATCTGCCCTTGAGCCGTTTCCATACATAATTTTGTGTGTCGCAAATTATCTACCTTTTGTTTTCCACTCCACTAAACAAAAACAAAGAAATGGAGAGGTTATTCAGACAGTTTTTTTAAATTTGCCATCTTACTGTTACAGTTTCACAAATAATTGGAATTGTACATAATATCCGAAGACGACAGCAGAATGAAGCAGTTGCTTGTCTGATAGCCCCAGAGCTCGAAGAAAGTACCCCAGTGCGGGTATGGGTGAGACGACGGAATAAGACCTTCTGGAAGGAGGTGGTGGAGAGACACTTCACAGAAAACCTCTGGCTGCAACATTTTAGAATGACACGGCCGATGTTTGAGATGTTGTGTGGATTCATCAGTCCTGATGTTGCGCCCATCACAGGTTGTCACCGACCACTGGTTCCAACCCAAAAGCGGATTGCCATCGCCCTTTACAAGCTGGCAACCTGCGCCGAGTATAGAGTAGTTGGAGAAACTTTTGGGGTTAGTAAAACTACCGTCCATCGATGTGTATATGCTGTGTGCACCGCTATTAAAGAAAAATTAATGCGGCGTTATATCAGACTTCCGACTGTAGCAGAGGCCAATGAAATTGCATACCGCAATTCCTTGGTGCATCTTGTGCCACAGATTTACGGTGCGCTGGATGGCGCGCATGTGCCTATTCTTCCCCCGACGGAAGGCTACCGCGATTACATTAAATCGCAAAGGGTGGCCATCTATTGTTCTCCAGGCCCTTGTTGATGACAGGTGCATGATAAGAGACATTTGCGTTGGCACTCCTGGAAGTGCCCATGATGCAGCTGTGTTTGCAGCATCGGATCTGTACAGGTGAGCCTACCTTTCAACATCCCTTCTCAGTGCGATAACAACTGAATTAGTACTGTAACCTGCTTGCCTTAAGGTTTTTAATTAAAACTGAAATTTAACTTAATACAAAATAATGCCATTTAATCAAAAAAAAAACTAAAGTTATTAAAGAGAGAATTTCTCATATATGCTAAAACATCTGCCATTTAATAAGAAAAGAATGTTTAGATAATGAAACACACGGTTTATTAAATACTAGCAAAATACCCGCGCTTCGCAGCGGCGAAGTACTGCATTAAAATTTTTATTAAGAAGAAAATTTAACCTTTTTAAACTGAGGGAAAATATGCCAATAATTATTTGTTAAGGATCTCTTTGTATACCACATTGTGAGTTCGGCCATCCGGTTGTAACATGACCAAGCTGTGCGCTGAGCTTACTCTTGAGCATGCAACGTACAGTTGGCCATGTGAACAGTAATCTTGTCTCAAATCTCACAGCTTGGATTGCTGCTGTCATAATCAGTTTGAGGTTCATGGTTTGTTTCAATTACGACAGTATTTGCAGGACTTGTGTTGAAGTGACATTCGGCATCTGTCAAGCGTTGTAAGCTTACAACCGGTTTCATCGATAACTTCACATCCAGCTTTTGAGAGTTTAAACATTCATAAACATCAAAGTGCCCACTACTGAAATCGTCACCTGTGAATCTAAGATGTTTAAGAGGCATTGGCGGTTGTCGAAAGGTGTAAAATATTTGGCCATTTCGGTACACTTGAAAGCACCAACCGAACAATTCAGCGGCAGCCATCAACTCACATGCAGAACCATAGGTGAAGGGCTTAAGCATTTCACTCTTCTAGTGCTCCTGTGTAGTATAATTATCTCCTGTACCGTCATCAGTCCACACCTTGAACCTGTCCCAGTCATTCAATACATAAGACACAATGTTCTTCCGGATATCAAGAGTGAGCCTGATATGGCCGTGCAATATGTAACACAGAGAATGGAAAAGGTAGGTGCCATCTCCGGGCATGGAAACCACTCGGTAAGTGACAGTTCTTTGATCGATGGTGATTACCTCGATAGACATGGTAATGGGGTTGGAATGATGAAGGAAATGGGTACCTGAGTAATGTAAAGTAAGTGTAAAATACCTATACAATAACTATAATTGTAATAAACAAACAATAAAACAGCGGAGAAGCCGTGGATTAAACAAAAAGGCTGTAGTTATCAGTAGGGAGACGTGAATCCCGTGGCGAAGCAAGGAAGGGAATGTAGAGACTGGAGCGATGGACGGCCTTATATAGGCAGGCAGCCAACAACGTGGGAGGCGTTGGGATGGGGGACCCAACGCCGCCTCACATGGTGACCAAGCTGCAGGCTATGGACGTATATATGAAGTAGGATTCAGTTAGCGTTGGGAGCCCGTGTACCAAATTTCTTGAAGATGGGCCCATAAGTAACAAAGACTGTTGAAAAGTTCAATATGGCGGCCGACAGTGGCATCATACCACTGAAATAAGTACGTACATTGGTTTCGGTTAGTGCAGGGAAGCCGCCTACCAAATTTCGAGAAGATGGGGCCATAAATAAGAAAGTTCAACATGGCAGACGTTGTTGACCGTTATGCATAGAATTTCGAAATGAAACCTGCTTAACTTTTGTAAGTAAGCTGTAAGGAATGGGCCTGCCAAATTTCAGCCTTCTACCTACACGGGAAGTTTGAGAATTAGTGACGTTAGAAAGTTCAATATGGCGGCCGACAGTGGCGTCATACCATCGAAATAAGTGCGTACATCGGTTTCGGTTAGCGCAGGGAAGTCACCTACCAAATTTCGTGAAGATGGGGTCAGCCTTCTACCTACACGGGAAGTTTGAAAATTGGTGACGTTGGAAAGTTCAATATGGCGGCCGACACTGGCGTCATACCATCGAAATAAGTACATACATCGGTTTCGGTTAGTGCAGGAAAGCCGCCTACCAAATTTCGTGAAGATGGGGCCATAAATAAGAAAGTTCAACATGGCGGACGTTGTCGACCGTTATGACCGTTACGTGTAGAATTTCGAAATGAAACCTGCTTAACTTTTGTAAGTAAGCTGTAAGGAATGAGCCTGCCAAATTTCAGCTTTCTACCTACATGGGAAGTTGGAGAATTAGTGATGAGTCAGTCAGTCAGTCAGTCAGTCAGTCAGTCAGTGAGGGCTTTGCCTTTTATTATTATAGATTTTGACTGGCACAGTAAATTACCTTTGCGGTTTTTGTATTATTTAGACATCCCGAGACACCCCCCCAGGCTACAATTGATGTGGAGGGAGTTCAGGTACCCCTTTTAGTAGCAGGAGACCCAGCCTATCCGCTACTGCATTGGCTCATCACGAGAAATAACGAGTCTCTTCATCAGACCATGCGAACCGCTCCGCTATTCTCGTTTTGATTGCACGTGATGAAAATGTATCATGCGACACATTTATTTGCGTTAAAACCCTTTTTTTCCCGACAAAAAGGGTTTCCAATGTAGTTTTTGCGACATCTGAAGTATCGATATGGAATTTATGCGCTAAAGTTAAACGGAAAAATATTATGTCGACATGTACAACATTTTATCGATAATTAGCATTTCCATCAGCTAAAATTTGAAGCGCTAAATATTTTTTTGCAAAAACTCCTTGGATGGAAACCTGGTTATTTACAGGGGGAAAACACTGTTTTCGGTGCTGGGTAAGGTTCTTACCTGGTTCGTCCTCAATAGGATCCGTGATCACTTGCTCACCTACCAGTGACCGGAGCAGTCTGGTTTTATGCTTAAGGAGTCTACCATCGACTGCATCCTGGCACTGAGGGTACTCATGGAGTTCAAACGCAAATATCGGCAGGGTTTCTTTGCAGCCTTTGTCAATTTTCGTAAAGCGTAAACTCAGTTGATTGAGATGCCATGTGGGACATCCTAAGGGTTCGCGGGATCCCCTCAAGGTTTCTGGATATCATGAATGGCCTCTGGTACTGTGAGTGCTGTGCAGAGTGGAGGCAGAACCTCTGTGTTTTTCCCAGTTGATTCTGGGGTTCATCAGGGGTGTGTTCTTGCTCCTAGTCTGTTCAATGCTTGTATGGAAAGGGTGTTGGGCAAGGTTGTTGGGTCCAGCGGCTGTGGGGCATCTGTTGATAAAGAAAGATTCACTGATCTTGACTTTGCTGATGCTGTGATCTTCACAAAGTCAATGGAGGTTCTGATCAGGGCTCTGCAGAGACTGAGCGAGGAGTCCAGGCCTTTAATGACCTCTTAGGTACAGCCATCAGCAGTGTGTCTGTTTGCAGAGAGAGCATCAGCCTTGTCAAGAGGTTTACATACCTTGGCAGTGACATTCATGTCCCTGGTGAATCTTCCTATGAAGTCAGTAGACAGACTGATAAAGCATGGGGGGGGGGGTCATGAGTTCGCTGGAAAGGGGTGTGTGGCACTCCAGAAATCTAAGCAAAAGGACGAAGGTCCAAGTCTTTAGAGTCCTGGTGTCTCCTGTCTTGCTATATGGTTGCAAGACATGGATGCCATCCAATGATATGAGACGAAGACTGGACTCCTTTAGTACTGTGTCTCTCCGGAAAATCCTTGGGTACCGTTGGTTTGACTTTGTGTTGAATGAGCGGTTGCTTATTGAGTCCCGAACGAGGCACATTACCTGCATTGTGAGGGAGCGTCAGTTGCAGTACTACGGCCATGTGGCGCGATTCCTCAAGGGTGATCCAGCTCGTAGGATCCTCATTATTGGGGATCCGAGTGGCTGGATCAGGCCAAGTGGTCGCCCACAACACCTAGCTGTGGCAGATAGGTCATTTTCAGAGGGTGGGACTGGACTGCGTGTCTGCCTAGGGGGTTGCCAACCAGAATCCAAAGCTGTTTAATCGTGTGGTGGGTGCAGCAACGCACTGTACCAATGCATGCTCCCCAACTTGACTTGAATATACTATATAAACAGAATTAAATTTTTGTTTTATATGTCTCTTATGTCCTTGCAATGGTTCCCTATCTTGGATAGGCTACCAATAAAGCAGGATATCCAGTAACCCTCGTGATCTTGGGCTAGAAAAGTGGTTTAGAGAATGGTTGGGTGTTGATGTTGGTGTATTTTTTATGATCATACAGAATTTTATTTTTTAATCATCAAACATAATCTGAAGAATTTAAGTTATAAAGAACATTTGGATAGACTGCAGTCTTCTCAGGATTATATTTAGACATTCTGAAATATGCCAAAATAAAGCTAAATTTGACTTAGGCAGTTTGGATCAACACTAAATCAAGGAGTCTAAAGCTACTGTATCTTAAAATTAATTCAGCTAATTATTTATCCTGCTTATGTAAAACACATCTAATAATCCTATACCAATTAATTCCCTCTCACTTTAGTCCTCACCAAGCAAACATACAGTATGAAAAGGAATAATAGGGTATATATTCAGTCATGACTTATGTCAAGACTGAAAAAAAATAAAACTATATTTGTTTGTTTATTTAAATTTCATTGTCAGAAACTTATTACATTACATTATTAAATTATAACACCACTACATGACTGAATGAGTGCTCATTTGTATAGTTGTTTATATGAATATATGAACCCAACCCAGCCACAGGGGATGCACAAACCAGTGTGTTTCTTCGTGTCGATCCCAAGGCAGGATAAATGGAGAGGGTTACATCAAGAAGGGCATCCGCTGTAAAATTCTGCCAAATCAATATGCGGACAACAATACAAATTTCCATACCAGATCAGTCGAACCCCGGGTTAACAACGACCGCTACCAGTACTATTAGCCAACAGTGTGCTGGTGGAAATTGGGCTAATGTTGGCCGAAGAAGAAGAGGGGGGAGACGTGTCTGGAGGTAGAAGGAGGGGAAGAAAGTAAAGAGAGTGGAAGTGAGGATAGGAACTTTGAATGTTGGCAGTATGACTGATAAGGGGAGAGAGTTAGCAGATATGATGGAGAGAAGGAAGGTTGATGTATTGTGTGTGCAAGAGACTAAATGGAAGAGGAGTAAGGCCAGGTGGATTGGAGGTGGAATCAAATTGTTCTGTCATGGTGTGGATGGGAGGAGAAATGGGGTGGGAGTTATTCTGAAGGAACAGTATGTCAAGAGTGTTTTGGAGGTGAAAAGAGTGTGTGAGTGCTGAAGTAGGAAAACAACGGAAGAACTTAAACCCAATTTAAGTAAAAATTTATTCTTAATTCTTGGTGAGTTAGAGAATGTGAGACTGTCTCTTCCCAACTCAGCCAACTGATTTGGATTTTGGCAGAATACCTAAAGTAAAAAAGTTCTCTCTTTTATATCCTAGAAAAGAAAAAAAAAAAAAAAACACTTAGCAGTTCATTGAGGTTATACATAGCTTAAGGTTAAATCTTAATTTATGACATACTGGAGTATCCTAAAACATAGAACAAACAGCCATTTGCATTCCTAAGGAATACACCCTTCTAATTATGCACACTTAGAACCAATTTAGGTGAGACAGGCACTGGGTGGCAGTGAAGAGTTACCAGACAGCTGTGAAACTACAGCAGATGTAGTAAGGGTGACAGCAAGAAGGGTGCTTGGCGTGACATATGGAAAGAGGAAGGAAGAAAAGGAAACCTGGTGGTGGAATGAGGAAATACAGGAGCGTATAAAGAGGAAGAGATCAATCTTTAGAACATTAGAACACTCAAGACGAGAACAGGCCATTCAGCCCAACAAAGCTTGCCAGTAACATCCACTTATTTCTTCCAAGAAAACATCAAGTCAAGTTTTGAAAGTCCTTAACGTCTTACTGTCTACCACACTATTTGGTAGCTTATTCCAAGGGTCTATCGTTCTTTGTGTAAAGAAAAACTTCATAATGTTTGTGCAAAATATACCCTTACCAAGTTTCCAGCTGTGTCCGTGTTTTTGATGAACTCATTTTAAAAGAACAGTCTCCATCCACTGTACTAATTCCCTTCATAATTTTAAACACTTCAATCATGTCACCTCTTAATCTTCTTTTGCTTAAACTGTATAGGCTCAGCTCTTTTAATCTTTCCTCATAATTCAACCCATGTAGCCCTGGAATCAGTCTAGTCGCTCTTCTCTGGACTTTTTCTAGTGCTGCTATGTCCTTTTTTGGAGACCAAAACTGCACACAGTACTCAAGATGAGGCCTCACCAGTGCATTATAAAGGTTGAGCATAACCTCCTTGGACTTGTACTCCACACATCGTGCTATATATCCTAACATTCTCTTAGCCTTCTTAATGTCTTCTGAACACTGTCGTGAAGTTGATAGCTTAGAGTCCACTATGACTCCTAAATCCTTCTCATAAGGTTTATTCTCGATTTTCCGACCGCCCATTGTGTATTCAAACCTAACATTTTTACTTCCTATGTGTAATATTTTACATTTACTGACATTAATGTTCATCTGCCACATATCTGCCCAAGCCTGTATGCTATTAAAGTCCTTCTGTAATGATATAACGGATTCCAAATTATCTGCTAATCCACTTATCTTGGTATCATCTGAAAACTTAACCAGCTTGTTACTTATATTCCTATCTAAATCTATACTAATAAACGGCAAAGCCCTCACTCACTGACTGACTGACTGACTGACTGACTGACTGACTGACTGACTGACTGACTGACTGACTGACTGACTGACT
>JANRMT010062806.1:17615630-17627970 GCA_026402145.1 Polypterus bichir lapradei | reverse complement strand
GGTGCTTTAAGGTCCCTCCGCGGCTTCCTATTCGCGCATGCGTGACACGACCCCCCCCTCAGCCCGAAACCGTCAGGTCGGGCGGACCGAACCGAGAGGTCGTGAATACGTGAGAGGGCATCGGCGTTGGCTTGAAGGCCGCCACGGCGATAGGTGACCGTGAACTTATAAGGCTGTAAGTCCAGAAACCACCTGGTGACTCGCGGGTTCGACTCTTTATGAAGGGACATCCACTGCAACGCGGCGTGATCTGTCACCAGAGTGAATTCACGACCCAACAGGTAGTATCGGAGATAAGTCACCGCCCACTTAATGGCCAGGGCCTCCTTCTCCACCGCCGCGTACCGAGTCTCGCGATCCAGCAGTTTCCGGCTCAGGTACATCACGGGGTGTTCAACACCATCGATGCTCTGGCTTAACACGGCGCCCAGGCCTGTGTCCGAAGCATCGGTCTGGAGAATAAATGATAAACCAAAATCAGGGGTTCTTAACACAGGTGCTGACGTTAGGGCCTTTTTTAAGTCACTGAATGCACGTTCCGCCTTTTCGTTCCATACCACTCGGAGAGGAGCGCCTTTCTTTGTTAAGTCAGTCAAGGGCGCTGCCCTCTCGGAGAAGCGGGGTACGAACCGGCGGTAGTACCCGGCTAGCCCCAAGAAAGCCTGCACCTGCCTCTTGGTACTCGGACGGGGCCATTCCAAGATGTCTTTAACTTTGGAGCATTGTGGTTTCACCTGTCCTCGTCCTACAAGATAACCCAAATATTTAGCCTCCTTTAAGCCAAAGAAACATTTTCGGGGGTTTATACGGAGGCCGGCTTTAGCTAGGGTAGTGAGAACAGCTGAGACCTGCGATAAATGTTCTTCCCAGGTGCCGGAATAAATGACTACGTCATCCAGGTAGGCGGCACTATAGGACTGGTGGGGCTTCAGCACTCTATCCACCAGACGTTGAAAGGTCGCTGGGGCTCCGTGCAGCCCGAATGGGAGAACTTTATACTGCCAATGTCCACTAGGGGTGCTAAAGGCCGTTTTCTCTTTTGCGGATGCCGTTAAAGGAATCTGCCAATACCCTTTTGTCATGTCAAGGGTAGTCAAGTATCGAGCCGTACCCAACCGCTCAAGTAAGTCGTCAATACGGGGCATCGGGTAGGCATCGAACTTGGAGACCTGATTTAGACGTCTAAAGTCATTACAGAATCTCCAGGAGCCGTCCGGCTTGGAAACGAGGACGATAGGACTGGACCACGGGCTATGACTTTCCTCAATAACGTCCATATCCAACATTCGTTGCACCTCCAATTCCACTTCCGCCCGTTTTGCCTCCGGGAGTCTAAAAGGTCTCTCCCGGACGATCACACCGGGATCCGTGACTATGTCATGCGCAATCAGGGCAGTCCTCCCGGGTGTCTCGCTCACTACTTTGGGGATGGCGTGGATGGTTTGAGTCATCTCACGTCGTTGCACGGGTGTTAGCTCGTCACCGAGGTTAAGGGCCGAGGCGCCACTGAAAAGGGAGAGGGACCTACGAGTATCGGGAGTGTCTTCCCTTTCCTTCCAAGGTTTTAACAGGTTAATATGATAGACTCTCTCACTCGGTCGACGATTAGGTTGGAGAACTAAATAGTCGACGAGCCCTTTTCTTTCTTTAACCTCATACGGGCCTTGCCAATGAGCCAGTAGCTTAGAATGAGAGGTGGGTACAAGAACCATAACTCGATCCCCCGGCTGGAATTCTCGGAGGACAGAGTTGCGGTTATAACACCTGGCCTGCGCTGCCTGCGCACGAGTCACATGATCTTTTAGAATAGGCCTGATTTTGGTAAGCCTGTCGCGCAGTTGCGCAACATACTCTAGTATATTGGGGGAGGGAATGGTCTCAGCCTCCCATCCCTCTTTTAACATGTCCAAAATTCCTCGGGGTTGTCGTCCATATAACAATTCAAACGGGGAGAAACCCGTAGATGCCTGTGGCACCTCCCGATAGGCAAAGAGTACAAGCGGTAGGAGTTGGTCCCAATTCCTGCCATCAGCGTTGACTACCTTGCGAAGCATCTGTTTAAGCGTCTGATTAAAACGTTCTACCAATCCATCTGTTTGGGGATGATAGACAGACGTCTTTAGGTGCTTTATTCGGAGTAATTTGGCAACTTCCCTGAACGTATCCGAGGTGAATGGGGTACCCTGGTCCGTGAGGACTTCTTTAGGAATACCCACTCTTGAAAATAAATTAACTAATTCCCGTGCGATATTTTTTGTAGTAGCGGAGCGCAGGGGAACCGCCTCTGGGTATCGGGTGGCATAATCAACCATGACCAATATGTATTTAAAGCCACGGCTGGAAGGATCGAGGGGTCCTACTATGTCGATCCCGATTCTATCAAAAGGGATATCTATCAGGGGAATAGGGACGAGAGGAGCGCGGTCCCTCCTAGGAATCTGGTATATTTGGCACTCCGGACAGGACTGACAAAAACGCCGGACCTCCTCGTTAATCCCAGGCCAGTAAAACCGGAGCTTAATCCTCTCCAGTGTCTTCTCGGCCCCGAGATGGGCGCCCAGGAGGTGAGCGTGTGCTAGTTCACACACCTCCCGCCGGAAGGTGCGTGGTACTAGCAGCAACTTTCGCACCTCCCCTTCGTGAGTGGCTACCCGATACAACAGATCATTTTCCAATACAAAGAAGGGTTCGCGTGGTATGGAACTATCAGCTTGTGAGCCGCCTGGAAGAACAACTGCATTCCGGGCAAACCGGAGGGAATCATCATTCCACTGCTCTCTTTTAAATGACGCAGGCGTGGACCGAAATTGACAGTCCAAATTAGTGAGTGGATCTTCCGAGTGACCTTGCGGGAGTGTTCCCTGGCTTGTCCCTTCCCCGGCGGATACTTCCGGGTTAGAGTCGACAGCCTGAGAAACGCCCTGCGAGGTGCCTGCGCCATTTTGTTCAACCCTGGAGCATGGCGTGGAGACCGCGGGAGGGGTGCCTCGTCCCCTCACAGCTAGACCTAAGGAAGCTTCGGGAGTAGTGCTCGTTTTACCGCAGTTTGTTTGTGACCAATCTCGCCCCAGGATCACCGGATAGGGAGGTTTGGGCAACACCGCGACCATCTGAGAGGAAACCTGCCCTTTCCATGTAATGAAACACCGAGCCGAACGGTAAGACCTGGTCTCTCCATGTACACAAGTGACTTGTAGATGTTGTGTAAGCCACTGTCGCGGTAATACGTAACGGCGAGCAACAATGGTAATGTTACTGCCGGAATCAAACAAAGCTACCACCGAGTGTCCATTTAATAACACCACTCCCGTGTTCGGTATTGCCAGCGGGTGCGACGGAGTACAGTACCTTTCCTTGGTGGCCCAGGTGCAGTCCATCGGCTCCGTAATGTTGAGGGGACAGGTCGGCAGCAAATGGCCGATCTCTCCACACTTGTAACAGCGCGGAGAGACCGGTTTTTCTTTGGATCTCACCGGCGCTTCCGCAGCGCGTCGAGAGGGCTCGGGGTGGGCCACCCGTCCCTGTCGGTTCCCACGCGCTAGCCTTTCGGACCCCCCGGCTTGGTAGGCCGCAAGCTGACGCTCCAGTACGTCCAGGAGTCCCGACATGTCCTTATAAGGATGGCGCCGGACCTGCTGGGCGAGAGAACTGGGCAAAGCGTTGACAAGGCCCTCACAGGCCACCTGCTCAACCACCTTTCTGCCTTGGGGACCTTCGGGCCTTAGCCACCGCCCCATCTTTCCCCAGAACTCGAAAGCCTGCGCTCGGGCGGGCCTCTCTGGATCAAATTTCCAGTCTCTCCACTTGGCCGCCTGCTGGCCCGGCGTTATGCCGTAGCGTGCCAGGATCTCCTGTTTCAGGAGGTCATAATTCACGGCCTCCTCCTCGGGGAGATCGTAATAAGCGCGCTGCGCGGGCCCCTTCAGATAGGGTGCCAGTATGGCCGCCCACTCGGACCGCTGCCACTTGTTACGGGTGGCCGTCCTTTCAAAAATGCCCAGGTAAGACTCGACATCGTCGGCCTCCGTCATGGGCACTAAAGGTGGGGGTTTAGGAGCCTGAGTTTCTTGTTGCCACTTACGTGCTTCCGCCAACTGGGCCCTCGTCAACTCTAACTCCCGATTGGTAGCGGCTTGAGCTTGTTGTAGCGCCGCTATTTGGGCATTCATCCCCTGGAGCACTGAATTAAGGTCCTGTCCTTCGGACATCTTCGGACAAGGATCCTGCCGACTACGCCAATGTAAAAGACTCAGTGCGAGACAACAAAAAGGTTTGGGGTTTTCCGGCCCCGTATATTGCTTGCAGTCCAGGATAATAATTACAGGTCACAATAAAGAAACAATAATTTCAGATGCGACGCCATACTAGGCGTCAGCGGCCATTTTATAGGGGAGGAGCCGGAAGTGCAGGAATGCTGGGAAGGAGGCGTGAAGGATGATGGGAGTGATGACGTCATAAAAGATGGCGGAGGAAGGGCGGAAGTGGACGTAGTGCGGTCATTCTTGTGGCGGAGCGTCTTTTGTTCTGAAAAATAAAGAAATAAGGTTAATACCCCGCCACGCCCCGCCGGCGAACATCTTTTAAGGTGCTTTAAGGTCCCTCCGCGGCTTCCTATTCGCGCATGCGTGACAGTATATACACATTAGATATCTACATATACACATATATATATACATATCTATCTACATCATACATACACACACATACATACATACACACACACATTATATATGTGTGTGTGTGTGTATATATATATATATATATATAAAATGTAGATAGGTGTGTGTGTATATATATATATATATAAAATGTAAATATATATATATATATACACATACATACAAACATACACACAGGTATATATATGTGTATATATATGTATGTGTCTATATGTGTGTGTATAGCTTTGGTCACTGAGTGCAAGGGAAAAATAATAAAATATAGTCTATTAGTTATTAAACAGTAAAACATTAACGTTTTAAGAAGTACAGGTACATTAAGCACTACTCAAGTGGTTGCGGGTAAACTACATTTTAAAAGACGGTATAACAGAACAGGTAAGTAGTACTAACAGCAGCTAAAATGTATATGGATCATCTCTCGGTAGTTGATCCCTTTTGAAAGGCGCTACACGACGGCTGTGGTATAGAAATTACATTTTCTATGTGAACGTTCAAATTTCTGCCTCTGGTAATGTGCCTTAACGGTATTACCAGTAATTAAAGAAAAATTGTTTTGTGTCCTCTGCAGTGTTAAGAGAGAAAGGCTTTGGTTTGGGATAAAATGAAAAAAGGTGTAAAGAAAGGAAAGTTGCATTTTTCTTTTATATAGTATAGAGAGATGTGTTCGGTGACGTTATGATCGCCTTTTGGGGACAGTCGGGGTGGGTCTTGTGTAGACTGGTGAGACGTCTCTGCCATTAATCGGCTGTGATGGCACTGTCAGTCCTTCACTCGTGTGCGTGTCTTCATAATCTGAGCTGAGGAGCTCATAATCGTATACGTGCAAAAGAAAGTGTGAATCGCCTTAATATTATTTTGCCGTGGTGTAGAAAAGGGGTCCCGTGTTTGCACTTGTCTGGGCTATAGCTCAGGGGGAGGATGAAAAAAATTAAAAGTGCTCACTTTGATTTAAGGCAGAAGCGCGCCGGCTGCTCGACTTTTGCTGGGAAGGAGACCCCAGTTTTTGTACACACGTTCCACAAATGAGACACACGGGTTTACCGGCAATGTCAGTAAACATATACTCAGCCTCCCATCGGTTTTTAAAGGCTCTATTTTCAGAATCAACTTTTCTCTTTGGCATCGTGTGGGCTAGCTTCACAATAACTTGCAGCAACGCGGTAAGTGTTCGGCAAGGCAGCTGAAGCGCTGCATTATGGGATCTGTAGTTTATTGTGTTACCAGCGCTTCATATACCCGGGCCAATAACAACAATAATACAGTATATAAAATGATCTCGCGGGCCGGATATAATTACACGCCGGGCCAGATGTGGCCCGTGGGCCTTGAGTTTGACTCATATGGACTAAATAGAACTTGAAAAGAAATATTTTTTGGAATGTGATCGCGCAAGTCAGTACATCGAGCCCGCGTGCTATTGTGGTTTTGCTTGTGTGCTTCAGTAAGTTACCGTCCCCTCGCTCTTTTTTACCGTTCATCTAATGAATACACTGAGTATGGCTTTACCAAAACAATCATTGATCGCAAATAAAGTATCCATTATTCATGAAGCTTCAATAGGTGAATAGGTGATCTGTCTTTCTGCGTTAACCGCATGCGTTTTCATACGTCTCAAACTAATGTGATGCGAGGTTAAAATAAATCGAGAAGCGCGCGTACATACTTAGTGCATCCCCTCTCGGGAATCGAACCTCGGACGTGGGCGCTACAGGCGAATGCTTTACTACCGCGCCACTGCGTGTGGTTTATCTATTTGAGCGTAGTAGTGTAATTCGGTTTTTGTTCAGCACTCTTTGGAACTGTTACTTTTTGTCTGTGCACTGCGTCAGTTCACGTGAGCCGCTGAATATGGTTTTATATGTCACTCGCTCGCTTCTAATTGTTTCGCTGCCTTCTTAATTATATAATGCATGTTTTCTAAAGCGCGTTTTGTAGCTCTTCCTGGCTTTCTACGTAATGCGTGATTACGTGAGAGGCGTGATGATGTCATACGAAACTCCGCCCCTCCAGCTCAACTCTATTACAGTAAATGGAGAAAAACAACTTCCAGTTATGACCATTACGCGTAGAATTTCGAAATGAAACCTGCCCAACTTTTGTAAGGAAGCTGTAAGGAATGAGCCTGCCAAATTTCAGCCTTCTACCTACACGGGAAGTTGGAGAATTAGTGATGAGTCAGTCAGTCAGTCAGTCAGTCAGTGAGTGAGTGAGTGAGGGCTTTGCCGTTTATTAGTATAGATATATATTGGTGTGGCGGCCCCTACGATTTGGTGGCCCTGTGCAGGTGCACAGTTTGCACATGCCTAAGATTGCCCCTGCAGTACTGTCTCTTTCAAACATACTAACCTCCAATTCCTGTCCTTACTTTTCTTTCTCCAAGTGACCGATCGCCTCAACACAATCAGCTCTGTAATGGACGTTAAGCCATCTGTAAGCTTATAATGCCGATTCTTCAAAACTTTTAAGGAACATTGAAATATCTTTGTAGTACATGTTTAATTATTCTATCCTTCACGCCAGTCCCAGTGAAGCATACAGTGCGATCAGAGCGGAGCGCCAGTTCCTTGCTAGCGTAGCAACACCGTGTCCTTTAATTATTAACAATATAGATTATTTAAATGAAGTTAAAGTTTTATCTGTATAATATAATAAACATATTTTGCTGCATTTCATCTTAAAAATGATATCGTCATCATATGTAAATACACTCAAAATAAAGTGGCTCAGGTTGTACAATATTATAACTGTAGTGCAAATTTACAGTGAGGTGATTGTACTTATAAGTACAAACAGTTCTGCAAGGAGCAGTTGATGGACTGAGTGAGTGTGTTTAGAGCTCTTGGGATGAAACTCTTTCTGGTGAGCCAAAGCCAGGGAAATTTCCCTATAATGTTTTGGGGAAGAAACTGCTCCACATAGAATATCTTCCCCAGTTCTCCACATTATCGGCCTTCCTGCCGGGTAAGGATCCAAGTTCTGTTCCGTCCGGGATGCCACTTTCCACATTAAATCTCTCATAACACATGCAAACTTCTGAAAATTGCAAGTTCAGAACATTTTCTACTTTACTGTGTATATATTCTAGCTCTGTCTTACTGCTTCTAACACTCTTCACCTATCCTAACTTAACTTATTTATGCTTTTTCATATCTGCTTAAAATTTACCCAATTAAAATTAAACTGTTATAGTTTTTAAATATGTCATGTTTCAAAACACAGTCAAATGTATTATATTATGGTCATTAGACCCTAACGGTTCAATTACATTTATTCCTGAATCCTATCCTGATTATGACAGAACTTTGAATCTAGATAGGCTTCTCCTCCAAGCTGGTGTTTTAACATACTGTATTAAAAACAGTCTTTAATTATACCCAAAAACCTCATTGTGGGGTTATGCGGCAGTTTAAAAACGTATTTCTCTACGTTTAAAATTTTCTTTCAGCTTTCAAAGGTTTTGGGGAGATTTAAGTTTCATTATTATCTTATTCCTGGAACGAGTATTTAAGTCATTGTTATTTTCATTAAGTTTTGATGTTTATTCTGACGCCATTTTGTTTATTAAAGGGCATCACCATTTTGTGGTGTCATTATCAAGACAGAACAGTCTGCTATTAGAAGCATAGTCTTGGAATTTACATGACATCACAAGGAGCAGCACGGTAGCGCGGTGGGTAGCGCTACTGCCTTGCAGTTAGGAGACCTGAGTTTGCATGTTCTCCCCGTGTCTGCATGGGTTTCCTCCGGGTACTCCAGTTTCCTCCCACAGTCCAAAGACATGCAGGTTAGGTGCATTGGCGATTCTAAATTGTCCCTAGTGTGTGCTTGGTGTTTGGATGTGTGTGCCCTGCAGTGGGCTGGTGCCCTGTCCAGGGTTTGTTTCCTGCCTTGAACCTTGTGTTGGCTGGGATTGGCTCCAGCAGACCCTGGTGACCCTGTAGTTAGGATATAGCGGGTTGGATAATGGATGGATGGATGGATGGATGGAATACATCACAAACATTACATTATAAAAGCTACCATCAAGATCGTGGATGATCTCTAAAACTTGCATTAAAATTCTTTGTTAGTGATTCTCAGCTTTCTGACAATCTGCTTAGCATTTTGTTCCAGTTCCAACCTTTATTAGCATATCTGATCATGTTATTCTCCAGGTCCTATCTAAAGCTTAATTGGCCCTTGTGTCCTGCAACTCACCAACTATGGCAGAACATCCTTTTCTTGTATTTCACTACTTATAAAGCTATTTTAGTTAATATTTGGGTAAATAATGTCCCCAATGACTATAATATCCATTTCTAAACTTGCCTTTTTAATATTATTAAAAAGAAGTATATTGAAGCTATTGTCTGCATTTTTAGTCCATAACACACTCTCAATATAATTCTTTGGCCCCTAATACTTTCTAGTTAAATCCAAACATCATCACTAAGATGTGGCTCACCATTTGCCTTAATATGACATAAGTGTGATGTTTTCAGGGCTGTGTGGTCACTTTCTTATGTGGTTCTAGATTGGATATGTATGTAACATGAATGAGAACGGTCATATTGGAAAATCATGTGTTTTTTTTTTTGCCTATACACATGGGCTGAGTGCTACCATCATCAGCCAGCACAGTTAGCATGGCAAAACAACAATGGAAGAGAACTACAGTTATGGCAACAGTTATCATTCCACCACTGCTAGCTCCTTTCTTGATGCAGCAGTGCCAGTAATGGTGTGAAAACAGAAAAAGCTAGCTGTCTGCAATTTTTTTTGCCTTACTGGCCTAATCAAGTACAACTGATGAACTGTTTGCTTCTCTCCAAATCAAAATGCGATGCACACACTACTCATTTTGTTGGTTTTAATACCACAATTGTTCTCACAAATATGAAGTTTGTTGGTTTTGGAGATGTAGATAACTCATGCACAAACATATCAATGTGCACATGTGTGTCATTTCAGTGGACAGACACATTCACATTGCAGTTAGATACAGTATATGTCACTTGTTCTTATGAATGTGAACCATCAAGAGCAAAAAATCGGAATTTAGCAATGAGGCTTGGAGTGTGAATGTAGCCCCTACACTTGTAGAAGCAGATGAAAGCTTAAATGACATTTTATCTGCAACAAACATGCATTAAAATCATGGTTTAGGCTCAGCCAAAATATTTTTTAAATTATGTAATTTAAGTTGGACACTGTTATGACTTTTATAGGTTTTAAACTGTTATTATGCTGTAACGTGTGAATGTGATAGGTACTTTTCATGCTTAGATCCTCACAGAGAAAAACTGCATTAATACATTTTATTTAACTGTGCCTTTCAAGCCATTCAAAGGCATAATCGATACTAATAAACGGCAAAGCCCTCACTGACTCACTCACTCACTCACTCACTCACTGACTCATCACTAATTCTCCAACTTCCCGTGTAGGTAGAAGGCTGAAATTTGGCAGGCTTATTCCTTACAGCTTCCTTACAAAAGTTGGGCAGGTTTCATTTCGAAATTCTACACGTAATGGTCATAACTGGAAGCTGTTTTTCTCCATTTACTGTAATGGAGATGAGCTTGAAACCCGTGGGGGCGGAGTTTCGTGTGACATCATCACGCCTTCCACGTAATCACGCAGTACATAGAAAACCAGGAAGAGGCCCAAAAAGCGCTGAAGAAAACATGCATTATATAATTGAGAAGGCAGCGAAACAATAAGAAGCGAGCGAGTGACATATACAACCATATTCATGAGTTCTGCTACTTCGGAAACAAAGCACGATGTAAACCTAAACTTTAAATTAAGTTCATAGACAGGCTGCCGCTGACGTTTGTAATTTAGTGCCTGCCCATATAAGGCCGTCTGTCAGTGGCAATCCAATAGCAAACTGCCACGGGTAAATATTCACGGGTGAAGGACTGTGCTTATGCAGAGGAAGATGAGATGGTCAGGGTGGTGTTTGGCACAAACTCAGCGAAACTGCGAGAGAAACTTTTAAGTGCCGGGACTTCGGTAACATTAGATACAGCCATGGACATAGCACGACATGGCACCAGCACAGCTGGGAAACTTCGATGCATGTACACCGAGCGGCTCACGTGAACTGACGCAGTGCACACACAAAAAGCGATAGTTCCAAAGAGCGCTGAACAAAAACCGAATTACACAATTGAAAAGGCAGCAAAAAAATATGAAGCGTCTGATACATACAAGCATATTCATAAATGCAGCTACTGTGGAAACAAAGCACACGGTGGAAAAAGTCAATGTCCCGCTAAAGGAAGACAGTGTAAAAAAAAACCCGTGCATGCAGTGTGTCAGGTCTCAGATAAAGAAGAAGACGAGCTGTTTATTGATGCAGTAAGAAACGAATCAATGAATGAAACCTGTCATCTTTACAACGATTGACAAACACGGAATGTAACTTGAACACAACACATTCTACAAATACGAACCCGATTGAAAGAAATAATGATAATCAAATCCTTGATGACAGCAACACCCAGTAAAACTCACAAAACAATTACTGTATATTGACAGTCATGTTACGTTATTTTTAAAATGTTCCCTTTTCTTTTTCATTGCTTCTTTAACACACTACGTCTCCGCTGCGATACGCGGGTATATATATATGTATATATATACCCC
This sequence comes from Polypterus bichir lapradei, assembly GCA_026402145.1. Taxonomy (NCBI): domain Eukaryota; kingdom Metazoa; phylum Chordata; class Cladistia; order Polypteriformes; family Polypteridae; genus Polypterus; species Polypterus bichir. Next base: position 17,616,655 of record JANRMT010062806.1, on the reverse strand, counting down.
GATCTACATACTCGAATAATGGATACTTTATTCGCCATCAATGATTGTTTTGGTAAAGCCATACTCAGTGTATTCATTAGATGAACGGTAAAAAAGTAAGAGCGAGGGGAGGATGACTTATTGAGGCATGCAGGCAAAACCACAATAGCACGCGGGCTCGATGTACGAAAAAATATATCTTTTCAAGTTCTATTTAGTCCATATGTGTAAAACTCAAGGCCCGCAGGCCACATCCGGCCTGGCGTGTAATTATATCCGGCCCAGGAGATCATTTTATATACTGTATTATTGTTATTAATGGCCCGGAGATATGAAGCGCTGGTAACACAATAAACTACCAGATCCCATAATGCAGCGCTTCAGCTGCCTTGCCGAACACTTACCGCGTTAATCAAGTCTAGCTTATGATGCTGCAAGTTATTGTGAAGCTAGCCCACACGATGCTGAAGAGAAAAGGTGATTCTGAACATAAAGCCTTTAAAAACCGACGGGAGGCTTTGTATATGTTTACTGACATTGCCGGTAAACCCGTGTGTCTCATTTCTGGAGCAAATGTGGGTGTAATTACAGAATTTAATCTAAGACGGCACTATGAGACAAAACATCAAGATAACCTGAAAGACCTGAATGCAATGCACAAGATACAGAAAGCAGAAGAGTTAAAGAAGAATCTGACACTTCAGCAGACATTTTCACCCGTGCAAAATCACAAAGTGATTTCAAGTGAAGCTACTTTTATGGGAGACACAAATGCACCAGTGCAACTTGCCCCACTTTCCCTGTTGCCAAGTAATGTTGAACCAAGTCGACACTACGGTGTTCCCAAATACGCACTTTGTTCATAAACTGAGCGCACTGAGTTCGCACGGCGCTTTGGTGACTTTGAAGAACAAAAAAAGAATTTTGTGTTGTTTCGCAACCCATTTGCTGTCGATGTGGAAACTGCTCCTGTGCAGATTCAGATGGAGGTGATTGAGCTGCAGTGTAATGGCACACTGAAGGCAAAGTACGATACTGCACGGCCC
>JANRMT010062806.1:17526118-17537632 GCA_026402145.1 Polypterus bichir lapradei | reverse complement strand
TATATATATATATATAGACTCAAAACCATTATGACAGCAGCAATCCAAGCTGTGAGAAAACAGTAAAAAGGAGGCGTGTCAGATGTCATGGTACATTTTCTAATGCAGCTAGACGAAAACAACTTCGTGACGCTGCCGCCAAATACACAAAACAATTACTTTCACAATCATGTTACATTATTTTTCAAATGTTTCCTTTTCTTTTTCATAACTTCTTTAACACACGACATCGCTGCAAAGTGCAGTTATTTTGCTATATATATATATATCACAGCGACACTCATAACAGTGACAAAACAATTACATTGACAATCATGCTACGTTATTTTCAAAATGTTTCCTTTTGTTTCTCTTTCCTTCTTTAACACACTACTTCTCCGCTGCCAAGTGCGGTTATTTTGCTATATATATATATATATATATATATATATATATATATATATATATATATATATATATATATAGATATAGATATGTATATATATATAGATATATAGATATAGATATATATAGATATATATATAGATATAGAGATATATATAGAGATATATAGATATATATAGATATGGGAACAACACTCATATCAATGACAAAACAATTACATTAACAATCATGTTACCTTATTTTTTAAATTTTTCCTTTTCTTTTTCATACCTTCTTCAACACACTACTTCTCCGCTGTGAAGCGCGGGTATTCTGCTAGTTGAATATAAAACAGAAAGAGAAAATAACGACACAGCTAAAAACACAGCTGCAAATTTCGGCAAAAGTTAAACGCTTGTGTCATGAGCACGAGGCGGCAACAGACGTGGCCATAGTGACCTTAGATGCATAAGATACCATATTGACATTGGTGGGCGAAGGAGCCAACGATTCTTCCTCTGCCCAGGGCTGCCATGAGCCTAGAGCCGCCCCTGAGTACTGCTGCAATAAATTATTTAATCGAAGGTCGTGCACAATCACTGCGCCATCGTGTTCACATGTTTAATAACATGCTTTAACTTCTATCATCATGAAAATTATATCACATATATATCTCAGTATTTTAGTTATTCAGAGAGCTGTAATATCACGAATGTAATGGATTCTGTGTCCTGTCAGAGATAGAGAAAGCTGGTTTAAGAAGCACATAGTGATTCACACACATAGAGCACATAGAAGAACACATACAAAACAAAGCATTTAACGTGCTACTTTACTTACGATGTGATTTGAGAAACTTGTTAATTAAACGCTTTTAAGATGAAGTTTATGATGTTCTACTTTAATGACAAAATAAACTATGTGATTAAAGTGAACATTTTGAGATTGAAGTTGACTTTTTGTGCTTTTTCCCCACTGTGTGCCTTTTTTTTTCTCTGTGCCCTAATAAGCTTTCATATGAAACTCAGATGGTGAGCTACGACTCGCCTTTTTACAACGACTTTGATATGTAACAACTTCTTTTTTATTTAGGGCACTGTGCGACTTTGTGAACTTGAGCTTTCGAGTTTCTCCGACACGCTGTGTCAGTCGATCAACTTCCTTTTGTTGTTTATACCGCTGTTTAAACCAACAAATAGTACGTTTTTCCTTGCCTCCACTTGGTATTCACTGAAATTCTTCCATTTTCCCTCTTGCTTTTGTCATTGTCTTTTCACAGAACGCTGAGCTTAAGGGCTATTTATATTGATTTGCATATTCAAAGAGGCGTAATTCTGGAAGGAGTTGGGGCAGGACAGCACGCGCTTGCAGAAGCGTTACTTTTCACGCTGACCGGGATTTATGTAGCGGAAGAACACGGAAGTTGGCGAACGCACAGATTCCTGCATCTGGATTTTTCTGTGCGTAAGCACATTTCGGCTTTTGTGCTTACGCCATGTTATAGTGTGAGTTCTACACACGGCGTTATGCATGAGGCTCCTGGTGCTTCCTTTCTTGCTATATGGTTGTGAGACATGGGGGCTATCAAGTGACCTTAGACAAAGACTGGACTCCTTTGGTACTGTGTCTCTCCGGAATATCCTCGGGTACCGTTGGTTTGACTTTGTGTCGAATGAGTGGTTGCTCATGGAGTCCCAAATGAGGCACTGTACCTACATTGTGAGGGAGTGTCAGTTACGGCACTACGGCCATGTGGCGCGTTTCCTCGAGGGTGATCCAGCTCGTAAGATACTCATTGTTGGGGGCCCAAGTGGCTGGACCAGGCCAAGGTGTCACCCATGTAACATCTGGCTGCAGCAGATAGAGGGTCATTTCCGGATGGTGTGACTGCACCGTGTGTCTGCCAAACATGATCCCGAGTTGTTTCATTGTATAGTGGGTGCAGCAATGCACTCTAATGGTGCATGCTCCCCAACTTGACTTGACTTGACTTGGAGAGATTCTGGGAGACAGGGAATAATGATTGGATTTGTAGTTTTATGTTTCCTCAAATAAAGAGTAATTTTTTTTTTTGGCAAAATGTGGCTGAGTTCATTTTTAATTTAAATTTCAAATTAGAAGAGGGCAGGAGGCGAGTGATTTGGATGGACAAGGAATTGGGGGAGGGGGAAAGGAAAAAATTAATAATTGGGCAGGGATTGGGGGTAGGTGTGGATGAACAAAATATCTCATTAAATTCTCCTGGCTTAATATCTTTTATTGGTTCACCAAACACAACACAGCAGTAGAATAAATTTCCCATAGTCTTTACATTTTCTGGTTTAGCGCAAAATACAGTTAGAATTTTATGTCAAAATTTCATAAATTGTCATTTGGCTTTTTCACCTTTACAAGAATATAAATTGATTATAGTCTATAGAAAAACCAAAATTTAAAGCACTTGTTGGTACATGCTTCATGTGCCATCAAAAAGAAAAAAATAACAGAACAGCTTGGGTAGTTCCATTTTTAAACAGAAAAATAATTCAGAATAAATTAACTCAAGCAGATATGCCTATGTTTCAATTATTTAAAAAAAAAACTGTATTTATGCTATCTAGTGTAGAGACTGTGGAAACAAAAAACTCAATAAAGGAAAGGTTTGTATAGCACTTAAGATTTATCGAAAAGTAAAAGAAACAAACAGTCCTTTACCAACACTTTTCAGACGATACACACCAACCAGTTATCTTTGACTTAGTACAGAATGCAAATTTGAGTAAAAGAGTATGATTAAGGAAAGAGAATGACTGGATAAATACGTTGAGGACATATCCTCCAAATGGACTGAATGAAAAATAATTAAACATGATTCTATTTTATTTTAGGGATTATTTGGGTTTTAAATTGTTTTATTTTAATTTAATTAATGGTTTTTGTTGGCTTAATTAGTGTAAATTAATTATTTAGATTATTCGAGATAACTGGTTTTTAAACTAGAATGATTTAATTTGTTAAGAAGGGGCGTAGAGAGCCAATACCAGCAGTAATGCTATTATCCTGTACCCTAATCCTAACCCTAAGCCTAACCCTGTACTAAACTAGCCTGCAAGCATCATCGTTGGTCTCTGTGTGCTTGCGTGCAGCCAGTTCAAGCGCAGTTGGCTCAGTGATTTATTGAATTTCATCAGTTGCACCTTGTACATATAATAATAGATTGTTGTAGTAGTTTTTTTTTTTTAAGTTTTTACAGTTCATTGGCAGTGTGTAAAATGATCAGTGTTGCGGTAATTGCTCATTGCATGAAAAAAATGTGTTCCATTAAAGTTTCACTTTTTCTTGGTGAATTGTGATATTTCCTTACAAATTACAGCAAAAAAGTATTTGGCATCCAGGGTTACATTAATCCCTCCCCCCCAGTATCTGTCAGTTTAAGGGTTAACATGATTCATTTGTTTAATTAAACAAATAAGAAAATTGAACTGATCAGAGAACTTGGCTGAAATTAAATCCATCCCACTTTTCAACCCACACACTGTTAGTCTGAAAAACCCAGTTGTGTGCATTCCAAATCTACACTATATATATTACAAAAAGATTGCAGAAAAAGAAGAAATCACATAACTTGAAGTTGATTATATTTATTTTCATTTATTATCATGGAAAACAACAAAATCCTCATCTTGAAGATCTTAGAAAATTAAAAATAATCCCCATAAACGGAATGCTAGTAAGCAATATGGTCTAAATTTGTACTTCATCCTTCATAAAATATTGCAAGAGGTGGCTTGTTAGAAATAGATTTTGCCTTGACAACAAAAAATAGTTTTGACACAGAAAATCAGTAAAGCAGTCATTAAAGTGATAGGTCATCTATTTTATTGATTTTCAATAATAATACACCTCCTTCTAGCTAAGATTACTCAGTGAAGACTAATTTAATATTATTTGAAAAGGCAAATAATCCATATTCACAATTATTGTCTTCTGCATATAAATATAAATGTATTTTTTATAAAAACATTTAAGTTTTTTGTTTGTCTTTGTTAATAATTTCCAACAGTATGAATAATCACCCTACATTGTATTTACATTGTTCCAAATTATTTTCAAATTGTTAAAATATGATTCTGCGGTGGGCTGGCACCCTGCCCGGGGTTTGTTTCCTGCCTTGCGCCTTGTGTTGGTTGGGATTGGCTCCAGCAGACCCCGTGACCCTGTAGTTAGGATATAGCGGGTTGGATAATGGATGGATGGATGGATAAAATATGATTTCCATTAATTAGACTGGCACTCTGGCATTGTTTGCTGTTTTTTTCTTCAGTGTTTCCTACATGTTTTAGGAAAAGATGGACATTGAAATGCTAAAAGAACCATTTTAAGACACATGTTAAAATAAATAAAACCTGTCTCTGGGTGGTAAATCATTTTGCATGGAATGGAAATGTTTACAAATAACCACAATGTTATTATTATTTCCCATTAAAGAAATACTCAGTATGACAATATCTGCGTGTATTGAAATTTTCACATGGAATATATAAATGAAGCTGAATGACAAGATTAACTAGTGATTTATAATAATATTGATCCCTGGTAGTGCCATCCTTAGCTCATTAGCTCCATGCAACGTAAGTTGACTTAAATCTGAATACACTGTGTATAGACAGACTAATGAGCAAAAAGGGGTAAACATTCTCAAAAACAAGACAAAATTAAAAAGCAATTTTACTAAATACTGTTTTGTATCAATATAAAGTATTTTCATTTTTCTTTCAACACTTTTCTACTTCTCTGTTGTTTCCTGGAAAACTGAAACAGGAGAACAATTTATAAACAGTTTCCCACCAAGTAGTAAACACAAGAATAGCTATTTAGAAAGCAAGTAAAGTTTCTCCTAATTCATTCAAAAACCAGACACATCTGTCTGAAAATATTATTGTATTTGAAAAAGTATTTTGTGTTTTGTATTTGAAATTGAAAGAAAAATAGATGTAATAAAATTACTACAAAACATGACAAGAATATAATGCAGCAATTTAAAAATGTAACATTTAATAAAAATGAAACTATAGGGGAAAACTTCACTTTCAATAAAAAAGGAAAAATGCAAGGGGTAGCTAAAAAAGTGAAAAATCTAAGAACAAATACAATTCAAGCACAGTAACAAATATTGTGCTTTTATTTTCTATTGTGTTTTTTTGCACCCATACTTATACTTTACAAAACTTGTTTTTTTCCCAAAAAGGTTTTAGGAAATAAGAGCAGGCATAAGGAGTTTATTAAGAAAGCTGATTTGTGTGAGAGTTTAGAAAATCAAGACATGACTATAACATAGGATGATACACATTACTTAGGAAATAGGAAAATCAAAAAAGGTGACAGAGTTAACAATTATGTCAAACAGAATTTTAATGCATGTCTGTGTTACATGGGCGATGAGCCACATCATAGTGAAAATATGTGGCTAAGACTGAGTCATTGTTGGAATTCTTAGGAGGTAAGACAAAAGCAATTTTGATGTTTTTTTCACAATTTCTTTACCTAAGTATTGGAAAAAACTTATCATCATTGTCTTCAAACAGATGAGAACAAAAAATGTCTTTCTTCAAAGATGGATACAAGGGCAAGGCCAAGAGTATTTAAAGTGATTTGTTCCTAAGAAAATTAATGTTTTCTGCTTTCCCTGAAAGAGGTTTGTGTTGCTATATGAAAATAACATAAAACATTTGTTTTCAAGGTCTTAATGCTCAGTTAGCAAGTAAAGAGCAAACCTGAATAGTATTAAAATTAAAAAAGCTGCTTTTTAAAGCTGCTCAACAATCTTTGGTCACCGTTGTCTGATTTTTCTCTTAAGGATGGGCCATAGATTTTCAATAGCAGACAGATCTGTACTAGCAGCAGGTAAGACAAACACACACACTCTGTCTATGAAGCTACGCTGTTGTAGCCCATGCAGAATGTGGTCTGGCATTGTCCTGGACGTCCTGGAAAGAGATGTCAACTTGTTGGCAACATATGTCTCTCTCTAAAATCCTAATATATGGCTCAGAGTGAATGCTACCTTCACATACATGCAACTCACCCATGCTGTGGGGACTGATGCACCCCCATTCCATCACAAATGCTGACTTTTGCACTTTTTGCTGATAACATGGTCGTTTTCATCTTTGTTAGAGAGAACTCAATGCCCATTTTTTTCCGAAAATAAGCTGGAATGTGGACTCATCTAATCACAGCACACTGTTCCACAGTCTATTGTTCCATGTGAGATGAGCTCGGGCCCACAGAACTCATTGGTGTTTCTGCATAGAGTTGATATGTAGCTTGCTCCTTGCATAATATAGTTTCAAGTTGCATTTCTGGATGCAACGATGTATTGTGCTAACTGACAATGGTTTTCCAAAGTACTCCCAAGCCCAGGTGGGTATATTTGTCACAGTAGCATGATCTTTTCACAATATTATGTACTGTAGATGATGAAAGACCTAAATTTTCTGCAATCTTGCATTGAGAAATGTTCCTTTTGAACGGAATAACAATTCTCTTACAGATTTTGGCCCAAAGGTGTGATCCACGACACATCCTTGCTTGAAAAGACTATCCTTTGATCAATGCTACTTTTATAGCCTATCATGATACCTCACCCACTACCAATTAGCCTGCTTAATGTGGAGTCTTCCAAATCAGTGTTACTTGAATATTCTTTCCCAACTTTTATGGAGTATGCTGCAGCCATCAATTTTGAATTTTTGTATATTTACAAAATACAATTAAGTTGGTCAGTAAAATTATTGAAAATCTTTTCTTTGTACTTTTGCAGTTAAATAAAGGTTTGCGTGAATTAACATGTCACAGATTATTATATTTATTATTTTGAAAAATCCCAACTTTTTTGGAAATGGGGTTTGTACTAATATGCTTGAATAAATTGTGCAGTTACACAATAGATTTGAAAAAAATCAGCCCATCTTAAAAGAAAACACAGAGCAGCACAGGCCCATCTTTTCATCCAAGGCTCAACCCCCAGTGAATTCTTTCCTAGAGATCCAGCCATGATCCTTATTCCTACCTCCCATTTTAAATTCTTAGGCCATTGGCAAGGTCCTATGAGATAAAAGAAAGAAAAGTTCTGGTACACTGTTCAGGGAATTAATCAAATCATCAATCGATTGAGCATGTTTATCACACCAACCTACTGAAACCATAGAAGGAAAGGGAAGCAGATCATTACTCTTGACAGCTATAGTCCCTTTCTGTCCATAGGGAACAGCTAAACTTTGGATCTAATTTGACATCACAAAAATGGCTGGAGCTGGAAGCAGCTCTCCAGTTCATCCCAAAGGTAATGGATGAGAAACTAGGCATGAACTCTCTGATTGTACCCAACATTATTACTGACCCGGGAGTGGTTTTTAGGGAATGCCCGTACAATTCCTGGAGACAAAAAATGCAAAAGTGGAGCTTGAGATTAGGCAAATGTTGGACCTTGGTGTAAGTGAAAAAAGTTTTATTTTTTGTTCTAGCCCAATTGTTTTGTTCCCAAAGCCAGATGGCAGTTGGTGTTTCTTACATCAGATTAATCAAGTCTCCTGGTTTGAAGCATACCCAATGCTGAGAGTAGATGACCTCCTTCTATGGCTCAGGAAAGCACAATTCTTAATTACACTTGACATGACGAAAAGGCACTGGCAAATTTCTTTAAACAGAGTCTGTGAAGGAAAAGATCACATTCAGTTCACCGAGCGTGCACTAGCAGTATCGTGTACTCCAATTTGAATTGCACGGGGCACCTGCCATCTTCTAACATATGGTAGATTAAGTGTTATGGCCCCCACAATTCCTGTTGTGCTGCCTACCTGGATGACATCGTCATCTGTTCTGTCATGTTGAATTAACATGTACAGCATATTCAAGCAGTCCTCCTCAAACTTTGTGAAGCTGGGTTCCACATAAACCCAAAAAAATGTTACTTTGGGCTAATGGATGCCAAAACTTTGGGATAATGGTAGTAGGGGCAGACTATTCTATTACAGTTTCTAAAGTCTCTGCTATCTTGCATTGGTCCTGGTTACAAACCAAGCAGCAGTTTCAAGCTTTCTTAGGGTTAGCAGGGTATGACCACTGCTTTGTGCCCCGTTTCTCTGAAAGAGCAATGCCCTTCATCAATTTAATGAAGAAGCACACTATTAATAAAATCACACAAGATGAAAAAATGGATGCTGCATTTCATGACCTTAAGCTGGCCCTCATGTTAGCACCCATACTGATGATTCCTGATTTTTTTCTCTCATTTCATCCTCCAGTCCAACACTTTGGATGCAGGTCTTGGTGCTGTGCTGAGCCAAAGCCTTGATAGAGCTGAAAACCTGAAAATGTACCTGGGCCAGAAACTATTGGACCAGGAGACCAGGGGCCTCATGTATAAACAGTGCGTATGCACAAAAATGTTTCCACGGTCATTGGCTTGGGTGAAAGGATGACCACTATGTATTTGCTCCTTGTTTATATAGGGCTACTCCCAAAGTTTACTTTGCTGTCAGTCCCTGTACAGGATAAGTGATAGGACTGGTTGGAGGGTTTCTGTTCAGTGAGGGGTGGACATGCCTCTTAGTTGATGAGTGACAGGAGAAGCAAGGAGAAAAAGGAAGGTGTGGCAGAAGGAAGTTTTGATAAGGGAGTCAGAAGACAATAAGCAGGAGTGTTTGCAGTATAGAAAAAGACAGAATGTGAGTGGCAGGAAATAATTACTGGTAGGGAAAGGTTTCTTTTACTGTTTTGGAGATGTACTTTTTAACCCAAAGACACGGCACTGTTTGTTACGGAACACAGACATATAAAACATAGAAAACTCGAGTACCTCTGAGTTGTATTTTCTTATTACACTGGTCATTACAGTATAATATAAATTAATTAATTTTGTTAATACTATATTATACTTTCTTCATATAGTTTTTTTTTTTTAAATAAATACAACTATTCGCTAAGCGAATATACAGTATAACATTTTTAAAGTAGCTGTTCTGTTATCTGTCTTTTCAGCAGATCATAGACATAATATTTTGTACCTACCAAATAATGCAAAGAGTACACAACATGTGTTTCGCCCTAATTGGGGCTCATGATATGTCCGCACTTATGATTCCTCTTGTGGGGATCGAACCTCGAACATCCACGGCCAAAGGAAAGTCTCAGACATGGCACTATGGCGGTTAGTTTGCTTATTTGATAGGGTGTAGATTGGAGGTTCGCATATACACACACACACACACACATATATATATATACCTGTATATATACAGTAAGAGAGTGGACTCTAGGTGGCACTGTTGCCCCTTTATTAACCAACAGACAGACACTCTGGACACAGGTTAAAACACTGATAAGTTGTTTAATTTTCTTCTTCCTTTTTGTTAAAGTCACCAAAGCACCTCCACCACAATAAACAAATCAATACTACAATCAATCACAATTATAAACATTATTCTCTTCTCCACTCCTCCCAGCAAGCTCTGTCATACAACTCCTGACTCTGGCTCACTTGCTAGGTCTCCAGCAGTTCTTTATATAGTCCTCAACCCGGAACTGCTTCTCCTCTTCTGTTCACGTGACTTGCTAGCACTTCTGGGTCAGATGGAGAACTCAATTCTTTAATCAGCCCGGAAGCACTTTGGGTCTTTTGTTCTCATGACTCCCTAGTACTTCTGGGCTATAAGGGAAGCATGGCCCCCCAGGCTCTATCACAGCTCCCCCTGGTGGCACCTACGGCACCCAACAGGGCGGAGAAACCGGACTCCAAGTCCCAGGATTCCCTGCCAGAATCGCTACACTCTAGGGAAGCTGACATTTAGCATTTTGGGGGAGGCATTGTCCTGGAAAAGCTGCCTTCTCCCATCCTTCCATCTCATGGACGTCCCGGCAAGGTTGAGCTACCAGCCATCTGTCACTATATATATATATATATATATATATATATATGTGTATATATATATATATATATATATATATATATATATATATATGTGTGTGTGTGTGTATTGTGGCAGACGACCATCACCCTTATCCGGCCAGGACTCCTGCAAGGTGGATTAAGCAGGGAAGAGAGCGTGCACGGGGCACTATCTCCCTGGGATCAGTAGATGGCGGCCCCTGTGAGTTGCAGCAGTGTCTCAAGACATCATGGGACTTGGAGTTTGGTGGCTCATCCCTATTGTGTTCTGCGGGTGCTGCCTGGGGTTGCTGCAGGTACTGCAAAGTCCTATTTCACTGAGCTTCTGCCTTACCTGCAAGTGTTTCTGGACCATGCTAAGAGGCCACGTGAAGTACTTCCGGGTGCAGTATAAAATAAGCCAGCTGCCAATGCTCAAGGAGCCAGAATTGGTGGGGGGAGAAAATGAGGTTTGCTGGAGGAGGGGTGGAGGCAGAAAGGCAGACAGAGAGTGAGAGAGAGAAGACAAAGTGTTGCAGTGGGCTGCTTTGTACTTGTGTTGCTCTGCTTATTTGTACTGAGTCCTGGTTACTGGGAAACTCTTTGGAAAGAGTTTCACAAGAATAAACTTGTGTGCTGTGCTGAACATATGCCTGTGTCTGTCTATGTCGGGTGTGGGGAGCTGGAACTATATATATATTGTAACCACTCATCACTGAGACCCAAACCACAGACACAGCAATACCCAACACAATTACAGGTTCAAATAAAGAAATTTTATTTTACAAAACACCTTCTTCATTCAAACACCAGCAAAATATACAATTCACAATTTCACAATCCTCCTTCCTTCTCCACTAGACTGTTTCCCACTGCCTCTCGACTGGAACTGCTTCTGATCTCCTGTCAATGTCCTTCAAAGCACTTCTGAGTTGTGTGGAAACCAGGGCAGTTCTCCTCCGCCAATGCCCTTTGGTGGTGCCCAAAGACCCTGACAGGGGTTTGTCTATGGACTCCAATTGCCATGCCACCCTGTGGTTGTCTTATACTGGTCCAGATATGAGGAATACAGTCACCTACTGTGTGGAGGAATGACCTGCTCTTCTTCTGGACCTTCCATTTGGGCTTCCTGGCTGGGTATGAATCATTCCTTTATCCCGGCCAGGATGCCTGTCCTTCCTTTCTGTTACCTAGTACGGTATATACACACACATATATTCAAATATATTATGTTATTATATATA
>JANRMT010062806.1:17505969-17517865 GCA_026402145.1 Polypterus bichir lapradei | reverse complement strand
GAAACATTTTGTGTGACAAACATGCAAAAGAATAAGAAATCAGGAAGAGGCAAATAGTTTTTCACACCACTGTATATTCCTCTTAACTGTCTTTTAGCCTCCCTAATATCCTGCTTAATGGTTGCCCTCATGTTCTCATACTCCCTACAATTCACTTTGGAGTTTTTAGTCTTATATGCCTTATAACCCTGTTTTTTCCTTTGTAGATTCTTTTTAAACTCTTTATTAACCCACTGTGGATTATTTTTAAATATGCTATAATTCCAAATTTAGGTATATACATGTTTTGCATTACATCTAAAACATTTTTAAACCTGTTCTACTATTCCTTGACTGTCTCCATACTTAAAAACTTATCCCAGTCTATCCACCTTAGACTTTGCTGCATTTGCTCAAAATTTGCCCTACATAGTTAAACTTAACAATTTTAGTCTTTGCATCCGCACTCTTACAAAACACTTAACACTGTATTATAGATAGATAGATAGATAGATACTTTATTAATCCCAAGGGGAAATTCACATACTCCAGCAGCATACTGATGATAAAAAAATATATATATTAAATTAAAGAGTGATAAAAATGCAGGCATAACAGACAATAACTTTGTATAATGTTAATGCCTACCCCCCGGGTGGAATTGAAGAGTCGCATAGTGTGGGGGAGGAATGATATCCTTTGTCTGTCAGTGGAGCAGGACAGTGACAGCAGTCTTTCGCTGAAGCTGCTCTTCTGTCTGGAGATGGTACTGTTTAGTGGATTCAGTGGATTCCGCATGATTGACAGGAGCCTGCTCAGCGCCCGTTGCTCTGCCATGGATGTCAAACTGTCCAGCTCCATGCCTACAATAGAGCCTGCCTTCCTCACCAGTTTGTCCAGGTGTGAGGCATCCCCCTTCTTTATGCTGCCTCCCCAGCACACCACCTTGTAGAAGAGTATGCTCACCACAACCGTCTGATAGAACATCTGCAGCATCTTATTGCAGATGTTGAAGGAAGCCAGCCTTCTAAGGAAGTATATTCGGCTCTGTCCTCTCTTGCACAGAGCATCAGTATTGGCAGTCCAGTCCAATTATTCACCCAGCTGCACTCCCAGGTATTTATAGGTCTGCACCCTCAGCACACAGTCACCTCTGATGATCATGGGGTCTGTGAAGGGCCTGGGCCTCCTAAAATCCACCACCAGCTCCTTGGTTTTGCTGGTGTTCAGTTGTAGGTTGTTTGAGTCGCACCATTTAACAAAGTCCTTGATTAGGTTCCTATACTCCTCCTCCTACTCACTCCTGATGCAGCCCACAATAGCAGTGTTGTCAGCAAACTTTTGCACGTGGCAGGACTCCGAGTTGTATTGGAAGTCCGATGTATATAGGATGAACAGGACCGGAGAAAGTACAGTCCCCTGCGGCGCTCCTGTGTTGCTGACCACAATGTCAGACCTGCAGTTCCTGAGACTAACATGCTGAGGTCTGTCTGTAAGATCCACAATCCATACCACCAGGTATGAATCTATTCCCATCTCTGTCAGCTTGTCCCTAAGGAGCAGAGGTTGGATGGTGTTGAAGGCGCTAGAGAAGTCCGGAAACACAATTCTTACAGCACCATTGCCTCTGTCCAAATGGTAGAGGGATCGGTGTAGCATATAGATAATGGCATCCTCCGCTCCCACCTGGTATGCGAACTGCAGAGGGTCGAGGGTGTGGCCTCAGTTGGTGAAGCAGCAGCCGCTCCATGGTCTTCATCACTTGTGATGTCAGAGCAACAGGCCGGAATTCATTCAGCTCACTAGGACTGGGGTGATGCAAGATGTTTTCCAAAGCCTCGGGACTCTCCCCTGTTCCAGGCTCAGGTTGAAGATGAGCTGTAGAGGACTCCCCAGCTCCAACGCACAGGCCTTCAGCAGTCGTGGCGATACTCCATCTGGACCCACTGCTTTGCTGGCACAAAGTCTCCTCAGCTCTCTGCTTACCTGGGCTGCTGTAATTGTGGGTTGGGGCGGGGGGGGCTCTCTCCTATGCTGGTATCAGCAGAAGGATGGGTGGAGGGTGCAGTACTCCGAGGTGAGAGTGGGTTAGGGTAGTCAAACCTGTTAAAGAAGTTGTTCATCTGGTTTGTTCTCTCCATGTCTCTCTCGATGGTGGCAGCCCGCTTCAAGCTGCAGCCAGTGATGATCTTCATTTCATCCCACACTTCCTTCATGCTGTTAATCTGCAACTTCTGCTCCAGCTTTCTCCTGTACTGCTCCTTTGCAGCCCTGAGCTGGACACGGAGTTCACATATATTATAGTCACTTGACTCTAGTGGTTCAATCATTTCTAAACCCTCAATTCTGCTTTGATTATTACAAAATGCTAAATCCAGACAAGACTAACCCTAACATTGGTGCTTTAACATCATTAAAAATCATTGTTAACCACAAAGTGCAGTCCAGTTGGCATAGAAAGAGAGGGCGTTGTCCATCTACCAAAAACTGCATTTTTTGCACGTTTAAGGGAATCATCATTCCACCATTCTCTTTTGAAAGAAGCCAGAGTCTGCCAAAATTGAAAGTGTGATTCCAGACTGTATACGAGGTAATCTCTTGGAGCAGATTGAGAAGCTGTGATTACTCAGATTGCATCACCGTAGAGCTGTGGGCTATCAGGACGTCACCTACAATACATTGGATAGCCATGTGACCGCTCTCTCAACCTGATTGACAGCGCTGCATGCAGACAGCCTGTGATTAGGTTTAACCATCTACTGAGAGGACCATATTTATCACCCAGTGTGTTTCATGCATTTCCAGTGTTAAGTTAAGGTGAGGGTTGGGATGATAATTCCCACATCCCCACCTTTGAAACAGTGGAGAAGAGGTGTGGGCTTATTCTTTCGCTTGACTTCAGGGTCCGTGTTGCAGTGGGAAGGCTCATAATTAGCGACTCACCCCATCTGAAGGGTGTTGTGCCCAATGGGCTGTTCCCTATTCTCAGTTTGTGAAGCTGCTTTGTGCCACTGGAATGTTGTGATGAGGGTCTCCATGTTTTTATACTCTTGCTGCCAAACTGGAATGCCAAGGAAATGGAAGATGATTTTAACCAGGATGTGACAAGCAGCCTGTTTCAGTGGTGCAGTAACAGCACCACTCATTATTACCATCACAAAAGCCCTTAGGTTACCTCCAATGCGCCTGCATGTGACACTGGACTAAATATTGTTTTATCCTGAAGCAAGTGCTTCAAGCTAAATAATTTTTTCTTTGTTAATTTCTTTTCTTGTATCTCCTCTTTTTATCCTTTTAGCTTTCTGTTATTTTTAAACAAACAGAGGAGAGTATCATTGTTTTTATTGTGTAAATTTTAGATTATTTTAAAATTTTCATTTATGGAGGACTGTATAAGGACTGTAGTAATAAAACAATTTAATTAAACTGTTTGATGTAATATATAGATAACATTTTTCTAGAAACAACCTGTTGGTGCAGAGCTACAAGTACCTGTGCGTTCACATAAACACATAAACAACAAATTGGACAGGTCTGACAACACAATGGCACTGTAAAAGAAGGTCCAGACTGTACTACCTCAGGGTTTTTAATGCATGCAACATTTTTGATGCTGGAAATGTTCTATCTACTCTAAGAGCAATTTTATCCACCGGCTCATTACACCTCTTGTGTTAACAAGCGTCTCTTCCAAATGCTATCAAGCAATTCAATGTTTCCTCCTGATGTAATCTATAAATCCATTATAGAACTTCTACACAATATACATTTATTTATTTATTTGTTGATTGGCTGTAGTAGTTGTCCTGTGAGCATGTATTCTTGCCTTTTATTGTTTCTGTTGTTTTATGCATCGAAATCTCCCTTTGGGATTGGCTAATCTAATCTAATCTAATTTAATAACAGCCTTTCCATTTTAGACGTTTTGTATACAGCAATAATATAATTCGGTGTAAGGAAACTGTCTATTAGGATGTATCAACCCTTTGATGTGTCAGTGTTTATTCAAGGAGTCTTTCTCACAACTTCAGAAATGTGACAACAATATAATTCTAATTGTTTTATTCTATTCAAGCTGCTCCTTAAATATTCCCTGCTCAGATAGGCATTTTTGAGTCAGATAGGACAGTGCATCACAATAATGCACCTCTGAATCCCAAAGCACTTTGTAAATTAATTCTTGGTCTAAGTGGGTGTTATGACCTCTTGATTTAAAGAATTTGAAAGATCTCTAATTTACTGGGGAATATACACACTTTTCTCTTCTGCTTTTGTTTTCTGTTAAAAGTGGTATAAGAGAATGACTAGAAACATTTACTGTATAAGGGAAAAAGGCATCATATTGAAAATGACATAATCCAGTATTGCAGTGTTTTCAAAAATCAATAAAATGTCAAAATTAGAACATTTCATCAACATTGGAAATCTATTTTTGGCAAGCTAGGCAATAAAACTATATACATTAAATACAAATTTTACTAAGACCTCTAAATGTGAGGAAATCAGTATTAGTAAAAAGAGGCAAAAAGATAATTTTGTAATTGATAAAGAAATACAGAATTTAAATCAAAAACATCATTCAAAAACGTCTAACACATTGACACATTTTTAAACCATTTAAAACAGATATGCATATAGCAGGACCAACTGGAAGTCAAGTCATACTGTATTTATGATGGAGTTTACTTAATTGTTTTATTCACAGTTTTAAACTCACTGTTATTAAATTAATTTGCATTTGCAATCCCAGTGGGAAACCTCACAGGTTAAGAATAATGCTCACACACTGATTTTAGTTGGAAAAAATAGGCTTAATTCCCCAGTCAGGCACTCAGTGGCTTTGTGCTACTTTTGTTTACTTTGTTTATATGCCCTTCTCAGTGGTTATTTCAGTATATTTTTTCTTGAATATGCTTCTTTAAACAGATAATAATTCACAGCCAACTGGCATACTTTATACAGTACTTGCCTTCTACTGAATATTTTTTGCTACACTTTCAAATTAATTGTGCCATCTGCTGGAAGATCAAGCTATTTTTGCAATTTTCTCAATATCACCAGTTAGATTAAGAGTTTACCTTGTCATCTGAAGGATTCCTTTTTGGGTTTTTAGTCTTGGTAAAACGAAGAATGATATATTAAATTTATAATAAATCTTTTCCACTATATTTATTAAAAATATACAATTAAACATGTTTATTTACTAGAGACAAATAAAAAGGCCTGTATCATGAAAATCCACCGGATCTGTTTTTTAGATCCAACTTGACTGTTCACTTGTGACACATATAAAATTAACTTTGCAAACGGCACTGATACCTGCTCTGACAAATTAGAACCCTCTTTGTGAATATTTCCAAAACAAAGGAAATATGCCAAACATAAATGTCTCAAAGAACTGTAATCATTCAAATACCTAGGACACATTCTCTCAGAAGACTGCAGGGACTGAGAATAAAGTCTTTCTGCAAAGTCAAGCTTGCCTTTGGAAGATTGTGAAGATTAACATTTAAACAAGCATCTGAACATCAGTAATTCATTCGCCTACTGAGCTACAGTATATGCCCATACATACTGCCTTAATACTGTGATACTTGGGCATTATTGTCACCCCATTCATCTAATGGGGGCATTTTATTTCAGATGCTTTGATGCAGCTTGGCAATAATGTGTGTTAACTGTAAGCCACTAACTGTAAGAAAATCATGATCATTTCTTCTGAGTGAATCCTATTGTTTGCATGTTGACTTCCATAGCAGATTCCCTAATACTAATCATGCCTGGTGCCAAGTGTGTCACATTACTACTGTACTTATGGGAAACAAAGGAAACCTTAGACAAAAAGTTCTTTACTCAGCAGAAAAATGCTAATCAGAGACCTGGCAGTGTCATTTCAAAAATCATCTCAAGAATTTTTTAATAGTCTAATGTACTGTAAAGGAGATATGACAAGCTTCTATTACAATTAGAGATATTGTCTGAAGTACTTTAAAGTGTGCAATAATGGTTGCAGGCTATGTACTTATTCTCTACTAGTAACACTCTGACCTTTCGTCTTCAAAGAAAAATGGTGCATGCACATCTCATGAAACACAGCACCCAAGGTCACTCCTATATGGCTGCTGCAATGTCCGTCACTGCCACCCTATGTTGTCGTGGCTTTTTTCTAACAGACATGCTATGTGTTTGACAAACTTGAAGCACCTTAACATAACAAACGAAACCTGGACCTCCAGTTCTTGGGTCATGTATGATTTTCTTTGGCAAATGGAGTGTGGCACTTACTGCTGTGCATTTTCCATCAGCCACATTCATTTCTGACATACCCAGCTTGCACTTCTCAGGGTTAGCCGTCAACCCCACCAGCCACAAACTGTCAAACACCCGAAGGTGTATGAGATGAGATTCCTAGTTGTTACTGAAACTGAGTACAGTTAAATCATCCCCAATAGTGACTTTAGTCAGGGGGACCGCTGCCAGAACTTTGTGGTGGTCGTGACACTCCTTTTAAAGGTTAATATACAAAAACTTATTATTTACTGGGGGCATATGCTCTTCGATTACTGCCGGGGGATCGCATGCTGGTGTTGTTCCTGTCCAATTCATATAGATTTCGGCCTGAATGGCAAGGGCCGGCAGTGATAGAAGAGCATAAGTCCCCAGTGAATTATAAAGTCAGATATCCCGGGTACCGGAAACTAGTACAAATTTTGTATATTAATCTTTTAATGGAGTGGCACAACCATCATGAAGTCCTGGTCACAGCCACAGCGGTCCCCCAGACTGAGGTCGATATTGGGGATGATTTAACTGACATCCGGAAAGTGGAACTGTTATTGCTGATCAAGGGGAACTCTGACGTTTTTTCAGCAACACTTGGCCGGATGACGATTACAGAAAACAAGATTGTCATTTCACCCGGTGTTACTATACAGGTGGCCCCGTATTACCTGCCAGAGTCAACAAGGAAATTGATGCATGAGGAAGTCCATTAGACGCTCCAATAAGGCATTATTCAGCCAAACAAAAGTAAATGGTGAAGTCCAATTGTACTTGTCTCAAAGTCCGACAGTTCGTTTCAGTTTTGTATTGATTTTAGGCATTTGAATAAGGTTTCCAAGTTTGATGCATACCCGATGCTGCGTGTGGACGAGCTATTGGAAAAGCTCAGGCAGGCTTCATATATCTCCCCCCATTACCTCACAAAGCTTTATTGTCAGGTCTCCTTGGAGGAGTCTAGTTGTGAGAAGACTGCATTCGACACTCCAGACAGGTTGTTTGAATTTACAGCACTCCCTTTTGGCCTCCATGGTCTATACTGCTAAATAATGTGTAAGGTTAATAATTAAACATGAGGGCGCTGTGGCGCAGTGGTGGTGAAGAGCTGGCACCCCGTTCATGGATCATTCCTGATTCGCGCTGTATGCTTGCTGGGACTGGTGTGACCCTGGATGGATAGATGAATGGAATAATTAAACATGTACTACGAAGATATTTCAATGTTTCTTAAAAGTTTTGAAGAATCTGAGTTCTAAGCTTACAAAAGGCTTGACATTTATTACAGAGCTTGTGTGGCAGTTGGTTACTTGGAGAAAGAAAAGGAGGAACGAAAATTGAGGGTTAATACATTTGAAAGAGACAGTACTGCTGCTGTAAATTATTTCATTGAGGGTCGCGCACTGCACAGCAAGCATTTTGCGGGAGGCAGGATCAATCTCTGGATGGTGTGCCACAACATCTCCACCACTGCACCACCATGCCTCTAAGTTTAATACATGCTTTAACTCATTTCATCATGAAAATGATATCAAGTATGCATCTTAGTGTTTAAATTGTTCAGGGAGCTGTAATTTCATGAATGTAATGTATTCTGTGTCCATTCGGCGTAAGATAAAGCCAGTTTATGAAGCACGTACTGATTCACTTCTGCGGCATTTCTTGTTTGATTTTGGGCTGTACAAAAATAAATTGTATTGTATTGTATTTCATTCTATCATATTGTATTCACACATAGTGTACATAGAAGAACACATAGAATTTGAAGCATTTAACGTACTACTTTAGTTACAATAGAATTTGAGAAACAAGTAAATGAAACAATTTTAAGATAACATTTATAACATTCTGCTTTAATGACAAAATGAACTACGTGATTAAAGTGGGAATTTCGAGATTAAAGTTAACATTTCAACTTTTTTTCCCACTGTGTCCCTATTTTTTTTTTCTCTGTACCCTAATACGCTTCCATATGACACTCAGATGGTGGGCTACGACAAGCCTTTTCTCAGCGACTTTGATATCTGATCGCTTCTTTTTTATTTGGGGCAGTGTGCAACTTTGTGATGTGAATATCATTAAGAAAGTAGATGCTACAAATTAATTCATGGCAGGTATGTAGGAATTCAAAAGTACAAGAAAATGGCACATGAAGTGATGTATTGGCTGAAGATGTGAATAATAAAGTGGAAAGATATTCAGCATGTTTAAAATATAAACCTACTAATCCTGCAGTGCCATTAACACCTCATCCTGTACCAGAAAGACCATATGAAAAAGTCATTGTTGATTTGTTTATGTGTCATGGAAATGAATTTCTGATCGTCACTAATTACTTTTCATCATATCCTGAAGAGTGTGAATTGAATATTAATAATAATAATAATAATTCATTACACAAACAATGAAGCAGTAATCAAATGTTTGAAAGCTATTTTTTCCAGACATGGAGGGTCAAATTAAGTCTTTAGCGACAATGAACCAAAATGTACAAAAACTTTGCAATGGAATGGGAATTTGTATATAACTTGTTAATTCCAAACTTTTTTCCAATCTAATGGAATTGTACAAAGGTTGATTCACATCTCATTTAGAAATCTAATGAGACAGGAGGTGATTTTTACAAAAGCCTTCTAATATATTAGAGTACACCCCTTGAACATGAGCATCCCCAGTACAGTTGCTGATTGAGACAACGATTGTGATCAAACCTTCCAAAGAAGTAGAACCTCCTACAATCTGGACAGGAAGAGAGAAGGAAAACCAGAAAAGAAAACAGAAATATATTATGACGAAAGAACCAGAACTGTCTCACAGCTGGAAATAGTCATAGAAGAGGTCAGAGTAAAGGAAAATCCAACAAAAACATGGAATCTACAAGGAATTGTAAAGGAACAAGTAGAACCAAGATCATACATTATTGTAACAAACAATGACACAAGTGTTTAGAAGAAATCGTTGAGAAATGATAAGAAAGCACTGAGTAGTGCTGAGCAAACTCTGCATTGTTCGCTTTGAGAAACTGTGGAAGTGTTCGCAAATATCTTTAAACTCGGCAAAGTTTATTGACGTCAATGGAAACGGATTAACTGAACTAGATTTGACTTGATTATAATGGTGTAATCATCGTTAAATTGTCCCCAAGGGCTAGAAAAACGGATTTTTGTGACCAGAAATGCAAAATGAGCGGTGCGGCAGCAGTGCCAAACACTGCACCAACGTGCCTCAGTGAGATCAAAGAAGAAAGACCACAGTCAGAGACGTGTAAACATATGTTTCATAAAAGCAAAACAGAAATGCCAAAATAATAGTCAACAATCTGAAAAAATACATAGGTTGTTTTATATTGATTTATGTGAGAAACTATTGCTTTGTGTACTTTTCAGAAAACTGAGTTTTTTGGTGAAAATATTCAGCCCTGGTAGAAAAGGAAAATAAAAATCAACCCTAAAAGAGTTTAAGGCAGAAAATTAAATTGGCATGTCATGATTAAAGCTGCTGGCTCATTCTATTTTTTGAAGTTGCACTGATGCTTTGCACTTTTTCTTCTATCAAAATGATAAAAACGTCTTGTAAATAGAAATAATTCTTTCATTATTATTATTTCATAGAGTCTCCTGTGTTTGGGGGGAGGGAGTCAGGCTCTTTGAAGGTTTGCTTTCATTTTCTACGTGGCTAATTATGCATACATAGGTCACACGCCTCCTTCTCTTATACTGATGTGGAACTTGGTGATCGACCAGCACATTTGGCAACAAGCAGAGATAAGTCATTATTTATGTTGTATATGTTTTATAAAAATAAAATTTGAGAACCTGCATTATTCACTTATCTGTTAAGGTAGAGTACTGGATGATATTAGGATAAGTAATTTTCAGACACTCCCTTATATTACAATTTATGTGTAGTTATTGTTAATTGCTAGATTCCCTCGCTTAAGAATTCACGGAACTAGACATGACATATGGCTGACCTGTAAGTGTAGCACTTTATAAATGAATCAGTAATTTTTTCTTTAAATAACTCTGTGTTATGTTCAACTGTATTGGAATTTTATATCTCCGAACCCGAAGAGCATGACAGTCAGGAATCCTGTTCAATCACAGCTCATTCATTGACTACTTTCCTGCTTCATATAATATCAACAATGCAAAGCCAGCTCTGAGAAAGGAGGGCAACTAAAGATTAACAGTTAAAGAAAAGCAAGTGAAAACATTATAAATTGGAAAATATGACCTGCATTTGTGCATATCCATGAAAGAATGAGGAGAGTCAAGTCTTCAATTCACAAACTTAATCCTATTTGAACCGACTAGAGATTGTGCTTGATTAACCTCCTCCCCAGTCGAACCATTTACTTTCAAATCTTCTTTTAGTCTGTTCATCTACCTCCACTTTGGCCTCCCTCATTTAATTCCCCTATTCTTCCATTCCCATCATTCTTTTGCCCACTTATGCATTGTCTCTCCTCATCACCTGTATTTTCTTAGATACAGTGGCTTGCAAAAGTATTCGGCCCCCTTTGCACATCTAGAGACTGAAATCCTTGCCCATTCTTCTTTGCAAAACAGCTCCAGCTCAGTCAGATTAGATGGACAGCGTTTGTGAACAGCAGTTTTCAGATCTTGCCACAGATTCTCGATTGGATTTAGATCTGGACTTTGACTGGGCCATTCTAACACATGGATATGTTTTGTTTTAAACGATTCCATTGTTGCCCTGGCTTTATGTTTTAGGGTCGTTGTCCTGCTGGAAGGTGAACCTCCACCCCAGTCTCAAGTCTTTTGTAGACTCCAAGAGGTTTTCTTCTTTTTGCCCTGTATTTGGCTCCATCCATCTTCCCATCAACTCTGACCAGCTTCCCTGTCCCTGCTGAAGAGAAGCACCCCCAGAGTATGATGCTGCCACCACAATATTTGACAGTGGGGATGGTGTGTTCAGAGTGATGTGCAGTGTTAGTTTTCCGCCACACATAGCGTTTTGCATTTTGGCCAAAAAGGTCCATTTTGGTCTCATCTGACCAGAGCACCTTCTTCCACATGTTTGCTGTGTCCCCCACATGGCTTGTGGCAAACTGCAAACGGGACTTCTTATGGATTTCTGTTAACAATGGCTTTCTTGTTGCCACTCTTCCATAAAGGCCAACTTTGTGTAGTGCACGACTAATAGTTGTCCTATGGACAGATTCCCCCACCTGAGCTGTAGATCTCTGCAGCTCGTCCAGAGTCACCATGGGCCTCTTGGCTGCATTTCTGATCAGCGCTCTGCTTGTTCGGCCTGTGAGTTTAGGTGGACAGCCTTGTCTTGGTAGGTTTACAGTTGTGCCATACTCCTTCCATTTCTGAATGATCGCTTGAACAGTGCTCCGTGGGATGTGCAAGGCTTTGGAAATCTTTTTGTAGCCTAAGCCTGCTTTAAATTTCTCAATAACTTTATCCCTGACCTGTCTGGTGTGTTCTTTGGACTTCGTGGTGTTGTTGCTCCCAATATTCTCTTAGACAACCTCTGAGGCCGTCACAGAGCAGCTGTATTTGTACTGACATTAGATTACACACAGGTGCACTCTATTTAGTCATTAGCACTCATCAGGCAATGTCTATGGGCAACTGACTGCACTCAGACCAAAGGGGGCTGAATAATT
>JANRMT010062806.1:17478891-17500969 GCA_026402145.1 Polypterus bichir lapradei | reverse complement strand
CCGAGGTCCTGACTCTCTGTGGTCTTTAAAAATCCCAGGATGTCTTTTGAAAAGAGTAGGGGTGTTACCCCGGCATCCTGGCCAGATTTGCCCATTGGCCTCTGACCGTCATGGCCTCCTAATCATCCCCATACACTGATTGGCTTCATCACTCTGTCTCCTCTCCACCAGTAAGCTGGTGTGTGTGGTGGGCGTTCTGGCGCACTATGGCTGCCGTCGCATCATCCAGGTGGATGCTGCACACTGGTGGTGGTTGAGGAGATCCCCCCCCTTGTATGTAAAGCGCTTTGAGTGCCTTGAAAAGCGCTATATAAATGTAATTAATTATTATTATTATTATTATTCTGAAGGAACAACATGTCAAAAGTGTTTTGGAGGTGAAAAGAGTGTCAGACAGAGTAATGATTATGAAGCTGGAAATTGAAGGTGTGATGATGAATGTTGTTAGTGCTTATGCACCGCAATTTGGGTGAGTAATGGGTGAGAAAGAAGATTTTTGGAGTGAGTTGGATAAAGTGATGAACAGTGTACCCAAGGGACAGAAAGTGGTGATTGGAGCAGATTTCAATGGACATGTTGGTGAAGGGAACAGAGGAGATGAGGAGGTGATGGGTAGGTATGGTGTCAAGGAGAGGAATGAAGAAGGTCAGAGGATAGTGGATTTTGCCAAAAGGATGGACATGGCTCTGATAAATATGTATTTTAAAAAGAGAGAGGAAAATAGGGTGACATACAAGAGTGGAGGAAGATGCACACAGGTAGATCAAATTGTATGTAGAAGAGTCAATCTGAAGGAGATTGAAGACTGCAAAGTGGTGGCAGGGGAAAGTGTAGTTAAGCAGTATAGGATGGTGGTCTGTAGGATGACGCTGGAGATCAAGAAGAGGAAGAAAGTGAGGGCAGAGCCAAGGATCAAATGGTCGAAGTTGAAAAAAGAAGACTGCAAGGTTGAGTTTAGGGAGGAGGTGAGAAAGGTACTGGGTGGCAGTGAAGAGTTACTAGACAGCTGGGAAACTACAGCAGATGTAATAAGGGTGACAGCAAGGAGGGTGCTTGGCGTGACATCTGGAAAGAGGAAGGAGGAAAAGGAAACCTTATGGTGGAATAAGGAAATACTGGAGAGTATACAGAGGAAGAGGATGGCAAAGAAGAAGTGGAATAGTCAGAGAGATGCTGAAAGTAGACAAGAGTACAAAGAGATAAGGCTCAAGGTGAAGAGAGAGGTGGTGAAGGCTAAAGAAAAGGTGTATGATGAGTTGTATGAGAGGTTAGACACTAAGAAGGGAGAAAAGGACCTGTACCAATTGGCTAGACACAGGGACCGAGTTGGAATAGATGTGCAGCAGGTTAGGGTGGAGATGTGCAGCATGGAGGTGTTTAGGAGAGATGGCAGTGGAGTTTTTAACCAGATTGTTTAATGAAATCTTAGAAAGTGAGAGGATGCCTGAGGAGTTGAGAAGAAGTGTACTGGTGCCGATATTTAGGAATAAGGGGGATCTGCAGGACTACAGTAACTACAGGGGAATAAAATTGATTAGCCACAGCATGAAGTTATGGGCAAGAGTAGTGGAAGCTACGTTAAGAAGTGAGGTTATGATTAATGAGCAGCAGTATGGTTTCATGCCAAGAAAGAGCACTACAGATGCAATGTTTGCTCTGAGAATGTTGATGGAGAAGTTTAGAGAAGGCCAGAAGGAGTTGCATTGCATCTTTGTGGACCTAGAGAAAGCATATGACAGGGTGCCTTGAGAGGAGCTATGGTATTGTATGAGGAAGTCGGGAGTGGCAGAGATGTACGTAAGAGTTGTACAGGATATGTACGTGGGAAGTGTGACAATGGTGAGGTGTGCGGTAGGAGCGATGGATGCATTCAAGTTGGAGGTGGGATTACATCAGGGTTTGGTTCTGAGCCCTTTCTTATTTGCAATGGTGATGGACAGGCTGAGAGACGAGATTAGACAGGAGTCCCTGTGGACTATGATGTTTGCTGATGACATTGTGATCTGTAGCAATAGTAGGGAGCAGGTTGAGGAGACCCTGGAGAGGTGGAGATATGCTCTAGAGAGGAGAGGAATGGTCAGTAGGAACACATGTGTGTAAATGAGAGGAAGGTCAGTGGATTGGTGAGGATGCAGGGAGTAGAGTTGGCGAAGATGGATGAGTTTAAATACTTGGGATCAAGAGTACAGAGTCTCTTGTGGAAGAGAGGTGAAGAAGAGAGTGCAGGCAGTATGGAATTGTTGGAGAAGAGTGTCAGGAGTAATTTGTGACAGACGGGTATCAGCAAGAGTGAAAGGGAATGTCTACAGGATGGTAGTGTGACCAGCTATGTCATAAGGGTTGGAGACAGTGGCACTGACCAGAAAGCAGGAGACAGAGCTGGAGGTGGAAGAGGTAAAGATACTAAGATTTGCATTGGGTGTGACAAGGATGGATAGGATTAGAAATGAGTACAGTAAAGGGTCAGCTCAAGTTGGACGGTTGGGAGACAAAGTCAGAGAGGTGAGATTGCGTTGGTTTGGACATGTGCAGAGGACAAATGCTGGGTATATTGGGAGAAGGATGCTAAGGATAGAGCTGCCAGGGAAGAGGAAAAGAGGAAGGCCTAAGCGAAGGTTTATGGATGTGGTGAGAGAGGACATTCAGGTGATGGGTGTAGCAGAACAAGATGCAGAGGACAGAAAGATATGGAAGAAGATGATCTGCTGTGGCAACCCCTAACAGGAGCAGCCGAAAAAAGAAGAAGAAGAAGAATATATTTCTATTTTTAATGCTTTTAATTTGTAATTGGGAATTTATTATAATTTATTTTCTACTTATTATGAAGCTAAGAGTTACAAAATGTTATTTTGTAGCTGCCCATGGTGCTTAAATGCATAGCTAGTTATAGATTATAACATTTTTAACAGCAGTTTAAAATGCTGCTTACTAAATATTTGCTCTGTGGGAAATTCAACTTCTTTGGTAAACGATATTATATTAAGTACTAAATCTGATCTGTGTCTTCTTACTGAAACCTGGCTTAGTAAATCTGACACAATCCTCTTAGCCAAGGTATCACCAAATGGTTATACATTCCTTCAAGACATACTGGTCGAGGAGGTGGCCTTGGGATAATTCTGTGCGATGAACTGCAAACCACCTCTAAAAGTGTAGCTGAATTAACTTCCTTTTGAGGCATTTGTGTTAGATATTAACTTAGATGACAGCACAATTGTAGCACTAATCTACAGACCACCAGTTCTATAACCAATGTTCATAACTGAATTTGGCAGCCTTTTATCCAATTTAGCCATCAATTATGATCATGTAGTGTTGCTGGGGGATTTTAATATACACATTGATGTGAATACTGACATTTTCAGCAATGTTTTACTTATTTGTTAAACTCAGTAGGACTTTTCCAGGTTATCAATGGCCCAACTCAAAATCATAACCACACATTAGATCTAATTATCATTACATCTGTCTCGACTAAAACTTTCCAAAATGTTCCCAGGGCATGATCCAACCTGCGAACGTTGCAATCAAGTCCCAGCCTCACTAGGTCACATGTTCTGGTCTCGCACCAAATTAACATTATTCTGGACAAACATTTTTAATTACCTTTCAGATAGCCTTGGACTCACAATCCCTCCAAACCCATTAACAGCTGTGTTTGGTGTTCTTCCAGATGGGTTTAAAGCGGAGAAAGACAAACAAATTGTGATTGCATTCACTACACTTTTGGCACGTAGACTTATTCTCATAAACTGGAAAAACCCAAACTCTCCTCTTTTAAGTCGGTGGGAAACCGATGTGTTATATTATTTGAAGTTGGAAAAAATCAAATACTCAGTTAGAGGATCCGTACAGACTTTTTTCAAAACATGGCAGGATCTAATCAGTAATATTTTAAAATAAGTTCATAAGGCACAGAGAATTTATTAATTTAGGTATGTTTACAAGCCTTAAATTTAACGCCGTTTGGCTTGCTCTCTCTCTCAGGGGTGGGGATCGATCTGTTCTTAATTTTTTCTCTTTGTAAAAACTTGATTGCTTTGTATGGATTGTAATAAAATTAATAAAAAATAAAAAAAAAAATAAAAAGATCTAATTATCATTTATGGATCTGAGACTCAAAACTGAAATATTACACCTTCAAATGAAGTTATTTCTGATCACTACTTAATTATGTTTGACTTGGTTCTACCCTTACCAGTATACTCGCAGATTAAAGCAAGGACAGTGCAACATCTATATTATAACTATGCGTCAACATGTATAGATATTTTGAGAGACTCAAGCAGAATTGTCGAAACAATTTGGATCAATTAACATCAAATTATAATGTGACTTTGAAAGAGGCTCCCATCAAAATAATAGTGATTAATGTGCATAGAAAATTATTCTGGTTTAATGAGAATACTAGAGCTCCTAAATTAAAATGTCAAAAATTCCAAACTGCATGAACAGAGAGTGTTAAAAAGTATTGTCGGAGATGACTGGGGTGGCGACCCGGCTGGGACGCCCAAGAGGACCGGAAGAGGGCTTACATCCACCTCAGACCATGTGGGGGCGACCACCCTGGTTCCTTTGGAGGCCACGGGTACAGAGCTTTGAAGCTCTACCCTGTAGGGGCCCGTGGTCACCGCTAGGGGGCGCAACTGTGCCTTGGGAGCCCTGGACCTCAGCACTTCTGCCACACCCGGAAGTGCTGGGGGGAAGAGGATCGGGGACACCCGGAGTACTTCCGGGTACACAGCCGGTGCTTCCGCCACACAGGGGTGTGTCGGCGGAAGGTCACTGGAGGACACCTGGAGCACATCCGGGTGCATATAAAAGGGGCTGCCTCCCTTCAGACAGTAGCTGGAGTCAGGAGGAGAAGACAAGGTCTTGGAGGAGAGGCAAGGAGGTGGCCTGAAGAAGTGAGGCACTGTGTTATGGCCAGGACTTTGGGGACTTTTGGGGGTTTGTACACATATTGTAAATATGGAGTTTATAAATAAACTAGCAAAATACCTGCGCCTCGCAGCGGAGAAGTAGTGTGTTAAAGAAGTTATGAAAAAGAAAAGGAAACATTTTAAAAATAACGTAACATGATTGTCAATGTAATTGTTTTGTGACTGTTATGAGTGTTACTGTCATCAAGGATTTGATTGTCATTATTTCTTTCAATCAGGTTCGTATTTGGAGGATGTGTTGTGTTCAAGTTATATTCCGTGTTTGTCAACCGTTGTAAAGATAACAGGTTTCATTCATCGAAGTGTTCACTACCCAAATCAGTACTCGTGAATCTAAGATGTTTAACAGGCATTCCCGGTATTAAGTTGTGGATTTGCCTGCAAATATTTAGCGGCAGCGTGTCTATGAACTTAATTTAAACTTAAGCTTTACACCTTGCTTTCCTATTGATATGTCTACAAAGGCTTGTTCAGCTTCAGAGGGTTGTTCCTTTCTTATTGCATCAATAAACAGCTCGTCTTCCTCTTTATCTGAGACATCACACACTGCATGCACGGGTTTACCTTTCCCAGCCATGCAAACTTTAGCGAAGTGGTTCAATTTACCACATTTTTTACACTGTCTTCCTTTAGCTGGACATTGACTTTTTCCACCGTGTGCTTTGTTTCCACAGTAGCTGCACTTATGAATATGCTTGTATGCGTCACCCGCTTCATATTCTTTTGCTGCCTTCTCAATTGTGTAATGCGTTTTTCGTTCAGCGCTCTTTGGAGCTCTTGCTTGTTGTCTGCGTACTGCGTTCACAGTCAGTTCACGTGAGCCGCTTGGAGTACATGCATCGAAGGTTCTCAGCTGTGCTTGTGCTATCTCGTGCGATCTTGCGATGTCCACGGCTTTATTTAATGTTAGCTCAGACCCGACACTTAAAAGTTTCTCTCGCACTTTCGCTGAGTTTGTGCCAAACACTATTCTATCCCTGACCATCTCATCTTCGTTTGCATAAGCACAGTCCTTCACCAGCAATTTTAACTCCGTTACAAAGTGATCAAAAGTCTCATTTATACCCTGCATCTTCTAATTAAACTTGTATCTCACGAATATCATATTCATCTTAGGCATGACAAACGCCTCAAAGCAGTCATAATAAGTTTTCAGTACCTTGACTTCCTCCTGGGTGAGAGTCAATGTGTTAAAAATGTCTTTTCCTTTTTCCCCAGTCCACAGGAGCAGGTAGCTGCATTTCTCACTCTCGTCTTTGCTTTTTAGTGGGCCAGAAAACATCAGCTCCATGTGCTGTCGGAACTTTTTCCATTCTCCCGGCAGGTTAAGAGAATCCCAGTCAATTCGTGGCAAGGGAACTCCAACAAAATCCATTACTGTCCTCTATTCTGACACCATGTCTTGTTTTCACAAATTGTGAAAAATGAAATGATGGCGAGACTTTCTTTTAAAGTATGCAGGGGAACTTTATCTATTACATCTCTGACATTCACGGCATCCGTGTTCTAAATTAATTTCCATAATAGTATCCTTGAGGTCCCTTTTTCTGGTGCCTTCCTGATGACAAAGGTGCCTAAACTATGCCTGATAGTAATACATTTCAATGACATATAAATATTACAGTGATCACCTCGATAGACATCTCACCACCCAAATCGCTACCCGTGAATCCAAGATGTTTAACAGGCATTCCCGGTACAGTATAACCTCGGTTCACAACCATAATTCATTCCAAAACTCTGGTCATAAACCGATTTGGTCATGAACTGAAGCAATTTACCCCATAGGATTGTATGTAAATACAATTAATCCGTTCCAGACCATACAAACTGTATGTAAATATATATTTGTTTTAGTTTTTAAGCACAAATACAATTATACCATAGAATGCACAGCGTAATAGTAAACTAAATGTAAAAATATTGAATAACACTGAGAAAACCTTGAACAACAGAGAAAACTAACACTGCAATAGTTTGCGCTATAGCGCTACCAACCGCTGGCTAAAAGCACTTTTTTTAATGAGTTTTAAGCAACGGGAAAAATGAACATTTGAAAAAATCCGTACTTTAATAAACCACCAAGAAAAATAACATTGCAACAATGCACGCTACGAACAAATCGCTGGAAACAGAAGTGAAAACAAAATCAAGACCAGTGCATTCTTTAACTGCCTTCCTACCTTAATGCATCCAGCTCTCTCTTGCACTGCCTGTGTGTCTGCGTCCATCTTTCGCACTGCCTCTGTGTGTGTGTGTGTCGCGCTATCTCTCTCGCGCTGCCTGTGTGTGTGTCTCTCTCTCTCTCGCACTGCCTGTGTGTGTGCTCGCGCTGACTATGTGTGTGCGTCTGTCTCTCTCTCTTGCGCTGCCTGTGTGTGTGTGTGTGTGTCGCGCTCTCTCGCTCTCTCTCTCTTGCTCGCTGCACAGGAAATGCACAGGAAGAGACTGAACATGTACAAACCGAAAGAGAAACTGGCTTGTTCGTATACCAAGTGTGTGGTCGCGAATATTTAGTGGCTGCGTGTCTATGGGCAGGCAGTCAATTACGTGGGAGGCGTGCTGATTTCCGCAGTAGCTGCACTAATGAATATGCTAAGCACAGTCCTTCACCCGCGAATATTTACCTTAAATAGGCAGGCACTCAATTACGTGGGAGGCGTGATGACGCAGGGACGCAACTTCGTCTCGCACGGCGACTGACCTGCAGGCTATGGCCGTATACAGTATATGGACGAAAGTAGGTTCCAGTTATGACCGTTACGTGTAGAATTTCGAAATGAAACCTGCTTAACTTTTGTAAGTAAGCTGTAAGGAATGAGCCTGCCAAATTTCAGCCTTCCACCTACACGGGAAGTTGGAGAATTAGTGAGTGAGTGAGTAAGTCAGTCAGTCAGTCAGTCAGTCAGTCAGTCAGTGAGGGCTTTGCCTTTTATTAGTATAGATATGTGTTGGGTGACATTAACGTGTCTGCCTGTCTGTGTCCGGGCTGGCTTCCATAGTATAAAAACACTGTCTTTATAGCCTGCTCGAACTACTTTTCTAGATTGATAACAGCTGTTAATATCCTTGTGAATTGTTTACAATAGATGCTAATTTAACAAATGGTAATTCTGAACTACAATGAAAAATACTTATAAACATTGGCAGAGTAGACTTTATAAATTTCTTTAATGAGAAAATTGACAATATAAAATCCCAGATTTCAGTGTCACCTCACAAACCCTGTCTCATCTTCTTTGCGCCACTTCACTAATTTAATTTGGTAACAAAACAGACAGTCATAACTTTAATTTCTAAAATTAAACCTACTACTTAGACCTAGTACCAACTAAACTAGTAAAAGGCTCAATAGATGTCCTGGTAGCACCTTTAACATTTCCCGACGAACTAAAAATGTCAGTTATCAGACCTGTATATGCTTAATAATAACAGACCAATTTCAGATGTATCCTTTCTCTCTAAAATACTTCAAAAATAGTTTCCATCAAGTTCAGTCTAACTTTACACACCACAGTTTCTTTAAAATATTTCAGGCTGGCTTCCTCACTAGTCATTGTACAGAAACAGCACTAATCCATGTTGTAAACAACATTTTGATATCTTCTGATGAAGGAAAGTTCACATCAGATCTTATGTTGTTAGATATAAGCACAACATTTGACACCAATGACCATTGTATTTTATTACAGAGTCTAGAAAAATTACATTGGTCTTACAGGCAATTTCCTTGCCTGGTTCAGGTCTTATTTATCAAATCATTACAAGTATGCACAGAAATGTGCTGACAGTATGCCATCATTATACTCAAAAGTTAAATATGGTGTTCCACAGGGCTCAGTAATGGGACTGTTTCCACTGGAAATTACCATTGGGAAACATAATATTAATTTTACTCATTGTGGAGCTTGGCCCGGACACAGACAGGCGGACACGTTCATGTTACCCAACACACGTTTATTCTTCATTATTTACAGTGCCACACAACCCCAAAATCCCCAAAGTCCTGGCCACAACACAATAATGCCTTCACTCTTCAGGCCACCTCCTGATCTCCTCCCAGACCTCGTCCATCTTCCACCCAACTCATAAGCACCTGGATGTGCTCCAGGTGTGTTCCGGCAATCTCCCACCGACTGGAAGCACTCTGGGTGTCCCTGCTCGTCTTCCCCCCAGCACTTCCGAGTGTGGCGGAAGTGCTGAGGTCCGGGGTCCAAAGGCATAGGGGTGCCCCCTGGCGGTGACCAAAGGTACCAGGGCAGTCTCCCCCACATAGTCTTGGGAAGGCGCAAGCCCTCCTCCGGTCCTCCTGGGTGTCCTGGCCGGGTCGCCACCCCAGCCATCTCCGACATCATATGCAAATGACACTCAATTATATTTTTCTTTTAGACCAAATGACATTTCTCTGATTCTGTCCTTAATTAACTGTGTTAGTGATTTAAATGAGGTGATGGATGAGAACTACCTGTCTCTCAATAAAGAAAAAATAGAAATGTGAGTTACTGGAGAGAATGACGCTGACTGCAACAACATTCTGTCACTCAGTTGGAATCACCATTACACAATTTATGTGTTATCTTTGAAACCAAAGTGTCATTAAAACACATTACAAAACTATCCAAAGCATGTTTTTTCCATCTTAAAAAGGATTAATACATTTTCTAAATAGGCAAGATAAGGAGAAATGAATTCATGCATTTATTTCAAGTAGTACTGACTACTGAAATGTATTACTCATTCGCTGTTCTAATCATTTTTATGTAGCTTTCAATTATTTCAAAATTTTGGTGCAAGAATTATTACATGAAACAGAAAATACAAACACATAACTCCAGTTCTCAAGTCATTACACTGGATGATTTCAAAATCCTCCTTTTAACATAAAGAGCCTTAAATGGCAAGGGCCCTACTTTTTTAGCTAAACTTATCACTATTTACAAACCAGAGTGCACACCTAACATGTTCTTTTACCTTTGGAAAGATTTAATAGCATTAACGAGTACAGTTTTCATTTCATCAAGTAATACCACTTGCTGTGAGATGAAATAATACACTTAAAAGATACTTTCCCAAAGCTTCTATTTTTTTACTTTATGTATAACACTTTTCTAAAAAAATTAGTTTGAGTTATATCTTTATGACCATTTAATTTTAATAGAAATGCAGAATCTCAGGAGTTTTGGCTCTAATAGATTTCACAATCTGTTACTACATTGTAAATCTGGGGCCATTGGATTTTGGCATCAGCAATATATCAATCCACCAGTACCTGAGAATGTTTCAGTAGTAAAGGAATCTGCTATCTCTTCCTCTTTGCAAGGACTAATGTATTCAACATTAATTAGTAATAGTTCTTATAGTAAATACCCTAAGGCTCAAAATTAATTGAAAATCAAGCACAAAAGCAGCAATGTCTATTATTACTACTGATTTCATTATCAAAAATAAATTGCAAGTTTCCTTCTTCTTTAAAATATCCATCCATTATGGGGGTCTGTTGGAGCCAATCTCAACCACACAGGGCGCAAGGCAGGAACAAACCGCACATATACACACACTTGGGACAATTTAGGATCGCCAATGCACCTAACCTGCATGTCTTTCGACTATGGGAGAAAACCAGAGCACCTGGAGGGAACCCACGCAGAACGTGCAAACTCCACGCAGGGAGGACCCGGGAAACGAACCCGGGTCTCATAACTGCGAGGCAGCAGCGCTACCCACTGCGCCACCGTGCCGCCCCTTCTTTGAAATATCTAGCATTTAATTCCTGGTGCAGTAAGGCCCACTGAAACTGTGACAAACATATTATACAAAGACCCACATAGTACCAGACACGAATTAGCCTTCTGTCTTGGTTTTGCCCTTGACCCCTCTCTTTTAACTATGCTTTTATCTGCATGATTAATTTTTATGCAGGTACTCCATTTTACCTCCCAAGTGAGGAAAATTTGTTGGTTAGGGTATCTGGCATTTATAAAGTGGTCCTGTTTATGTGAATGTAATCATGTATGAACATCCTCTGAAATGCCCTTCATTTAACAGGTATCCTGCCCACAGTTAGTTCCTCCCTTGCTCCAGATGGTAGGTGTGACCTGAAAGTGGTTTTGAATAAGAGATGGAGAAAAGCCTATGGTGAAAATTTCATGCCCTTTATATAGTGCAAAGACTATTTAAAGTTACCTCTGAATACTCTTGGGTGCATCACCTTTAGGGAATATACTTTATTTACAGCTGATCTCACTACTAATGTTAATCTCTGAACTTGCTTTTGGATCTCAGACTTAGTATATCATATGTAATGTTGGAAACTGTCATGAAGCTCGAAAATGTAAATAAGAAAAAGATGAGGTGAAAGAAAGAATGTCTGAAGTACTGATTTACAGGGATAGCCAATTTTAAAATGTTGCATGTATACAAATCAAAGCTGATGGGCTTGTATGAGGCTGCAGATGTCTGCTAAAAGTGTTATAGTGAAAATGGTTGAGAGAGATGGCTCTTCAAGTTCATCAGAGTTCCCTTGTCATAGATGTGTTTGTTTCAGCTGTAGTTTCTGGATTCATCTATTGCATCTGCCTGGCTGATTATTCTTTTACTAACATCATCATAAATGACTTCTGATTATTGAATATGCAATCACTATACTTACGTATAACATGTTATTTAGCAAATCCTAGATTCTCATATATGTGTTTGTAATACTACTAAATATATCAAGTTTCAAGTTATAACAAAGTAAATATATAATGCAAGACAGAAAAGATTTAATGGATGTAATATTTGAAGAAAATATAGCAAACATTTAATTCCTGTTGTGATTTATTTAAGTCTTAGGTGCCCCAAAGAAATGATCTTGCATTTTTGATCTATGAATACACATTTCTCACTCAAATTTGAATTTGTATTTTCAGCATTTTTCATGAACATACTCTTAACTGTGGGAAAAGGGGCTGCTAACAAGAAGTTAGGCAGGAACGTCCCCAGAATAGCACAATATGTGAATTTCCCCTTGGGATTAATACAGTATCTATCTATCTATCTATCTAATAACACTAAAAGGGGCACAGATATTATGAGCTGCCATATATAACCATTACTGTTGTTCTTTCATAGTTTCATAACGTCATTTTTTCACATTTACAGAGTACAGTGAAATTCTTTCTTACATGTGATAATCAACCGGCAACTTGATAACTTACTTCAAAATTTCTGTCTGTATAAGCTGCATGATTGTATTTATTTTTTAAATTAGTTTCACCATTGTTACATTGTTATAGAAATAAAATATTAAGCATTAGAGAGGAGTGTAGTCTGGTGTCCCAGTGGCAAAAGTAGGGTAGCCTTTCCTCTTTGCAAGTGATTCTAAAACCTGGCCAAAAAGACCCAGAAGAAAGTTTAAAGTTAGCTCATGAGAGAAGAGGAATCTGAAGATAGAGGGAAAGTTTTTAGGCAAAGTTACATCTGATTGGAGGAACAGTCAATATTAAA
This sequence comes from Polypterus bichir lapradei, assembly GCA_026402145.1. Taxonomy (NCBI): domain Eukaryota; kingdom Metazoa; phylum Chordata; class Cladistia; order Polypteriformes; family Polypteridae; genus Polypterus; species Polypterus bichir. Next base: position 17,488,538 of record JANRMT010062806.1, on the reverse strand, counting down.
AAAAGCGGAAAGAGAGAATGCCAGAGTTTTTGTTTTTAATTTGGGCACATCAATGAAAGATAAGATAATAGAAAAATAGGTAGAACCAGAGATAATTAGGTTATTTTGCTGTTTTTTTGCCCTATTGCCCATCTTGTGTTTATCATTTTAATAAAGATTCTATTTTTTCTGCTATTTGATTTTTTTGTGTAGTCTCCATCCTATAAAAGTGTAAATTTCCACAAAGTTGTTCTATCATTTAAAGGTTTTTGCCAACACAGTTTGACATCCATCAATATGAAGATATGAGTGATAAAAATAAACAAATCTGTTCTTATCCCTGACCCTGAAGAATTACATTAGGTCAAGTAATGGAATTTCTCAGCAGGCAAATATGAAAAGTTTGCTTTTGAAGGATTTACTCAAAACACTGCAGGTGGATGGCTCATGCTGCGTAGCTCTGACACCCAACTGCTTTTGGATACTTTGACACCTCACCAGATGGTACTGTTTTTGCAGAAATCTATGGACAAAGCAATATATGCAATGCCTGAGCAAAGAGGTTTCTATTATATAAACTACCATTCACTTTACCTGTAAATGTCTGTAATGACAAGCAGGAAAACCATTTTTACAACCTGTAGTAACAACCAGCAGCCCACTGCCATTAAAATGCATTTATATGTTTTATTTAAACCCACTGCTCTGAGGAAATGTAGTGCTTTTTAGGTAAGAACTGTTTTAGTTCAAACTATTTGTTTTATTTATTAAGTTCTTTGATTTTTAAAACTATTGGGTTGCTTCCTTGAGATTAAATTTAATTGATCTAAACAACAACAATTTATGTCTTGTATATCCTAAAATCACACAAGGAATGTCTCATTAGGCTTTAACAGGCCTTGTTTTTTGACGTCCACCCAGCCTTAACTCCCTAAGAGGACAATGAAAAATTCCCAAAAAAGATCCTTGTAGGAAAAAAAAATGGACGAAATCTTGGGAAAGGCAATTTAGAGAGAGACCCCTTTCCAGGTAGGCTGGAAGTGCAGTGGGTGTCCAAAAAATGGGGTAAATACAATACACAAAACAGAACACAACTAATCCTCTTCACAGAACTAAATCTATTATTGCCACCTTAGGAATTCAATACAATAGTACAAACTACAAAACAAAATTCAAGAATAGATAACATCAGTCAATAAACAAGTGAAAAAAGTATATATTGGCACATTTAAACAATTGACTTTAACAAATTTAAAATGTGTAGTTGCTGCACTACCCGCACAAAGTGGTCTTTTGTAAATATGTAAATAAATAAACAAATAAGTAAACTCTTATTTAACAAGCCTATGGTGAAGTACTTGGTGTGAACCTTCTTATTGTGCATATTGTGTTTCATTCTATATTATCAAAATATTTTTTCTGTATACTACAAGTATGCATTCAATTAAACAACTGAACATTTTGTCATATTTCTATGACATTTTTAATGTACTGAAATGATGCCTCCCTCTTGATTTATCCCAACAATTTTAATTAGTGAACTTATTTTTTGTGTAGCATGATAACTACTATGATGATCTATTTCCTTACTAATGGTTCCCCTCTCATTAAAAACAGCCTCAATTACTCTAATTCTGAAAAAACCTGGCTGAGACTCTAATATACTTAATTATCAGCCTATTTCAAATGTTTCATTCATATCAAAAGTTCTCAGAAAGAAAGTTACCTTCCAACTTCAGTCTCATCTTTCAAAAATAACCTTTTTGAACAGTTTCAATCTGTGTATGTAGGTCAGGGGTCACTGAGCTTAGCAAGCCAATTTGAGTTCCAATAATTAGTTCTAAAAGTTTTGGAATCAATAAAATGACAACGGTGCCCAAATTTATGCACCTGCCTGATTTTGTTTGAACACTTATTGCACACTTTCTGTAAATCCAATAAACTTCATTTCACTTCTCAAATATCACTGTGTGTGTCTCCTATATGATATATTTAACTGACATTTTTTATTGTAACAACCAACGATTTATACAGGAAAATAATGACATATTATAATAATGATATATATATATATATACATAGCAAAATACCCGCGTTTGGCAGCAGAGAAGTAAAAAGAAAAGGAAACATTTTAATAATAACGTAACATGATTGACAATATAATTGTTTTGTCATTGTCATGAGTGTTGCTGGCATATATATATACACTCACACACACAAACACATATATAAACATATATATACACATCATATATATATATATATATATATATATATATATACATATATATATACATATACATATAAATATATATACATATATACACATATATATATACACACACACACATATATATACATATATACACATATATATACACACAAACACATATATATACATATATACACATATACATATCTACATATATACTGTATATACACATATATATATATACAAATCTACATACATATCTACATATATATATTAGGGGTGGGACTCGATTAAAAAAATTAATCCAATTAATTAGAGGCTGTGTAATAATTAATCTTGATTAATCGTATGTAATCGCACACGTAAATTTGCCCCAAATCGCAAATGTGTTTTTTTAATTTAAAAGGGTTTTAGTGGGCGACAGAATCAAATAATAGACACGGACATGAATATTGTAAACTCAAGCTCTTTTAATTTCTGAAAAAAAAAAATGCTTTTAAACTGCATTTGAATTCAAAACAGAAACAAAAATATCATCCCTGGTTATAATTGGGCAGACTTAAAAATAAAGTGGTAGTTTAAGTACTTTAAGTACATTTTCAGAATGGTATTGTCTTGAAATAATAATAACCAAAATTTCAACATAAAGTGCAGTTTTTCTTCTTAAAAAAATAAGTCAGAAACATAAAAGGTAATTTGACTAACTTAATCTTTAAACTCTGAGTAACCTTAGCCAAAATTATTTTGTACATTAGGCTAAAACAGTGTGATCATTGAACATTTTGTAATTAGATGTAATTAGAATTACTAACGGTCACGGAAGTCCAATGATCCCCAGTAAGAGCCACAAAGTCCGCTTTCTGTAATGCATCTAATTTTGCTTGCTTTTCACTGTGCACAAAACCATGCTTTTATCAAGGCTTCGCTCGGGTAGTTTTTTGAAATTAAATTTTCCTCCGATCAGTCGTAGGAACGCGCTTCATCCGACTGTAACATTTGTGTAGCTGTGATGTGTGCATCAGTGTAATCGATGTACCAGGAAATCATGCATTGACAAAAGTTCCCCTTTGCTTGGAATTGAAAGTGTGATTAAATGCATTATTTTTTGTTATGGAGTACATGCATCGAAGCTTCTCAGCTGTGCTTGTGCTAAGAATAGGAAATATTTTAAAAATAACGTAACACGATTCTGCGTTAACCGCATATTTTGTCATACGTCTCAAACCAAGGAGATGCGAAGTTAAAATGCGAGGTTACATCCACTCTCGGGAATCGAACCTCGGAGATAGAGGCAAAGCCTCTACAATTGCGCCACGGTGTGTGGCTTATCTACAGTATTTGAGAGTATGTAGATCGAGGTATATATATATATTCGCAGCGGAGACGTAGTGTGTTAAGGAAGCTATGAAAAAGAAAAGGGAACATTTTAGAAATAACGTAACATGATTGTTAATATACAGTAATTTTTTGTGAGTGTTATTGAGTGTTGCTGTGATCAAGGATTCGATTATCATTATTTGTTTCAATCAGGGTCGTATTTGTACAATGTGTTGTGTTCAAGTTACATTCTGTGTTTGTCAGTCGTTGTAATGATTAAATTCTGTAATTACAGCCACATTAGCTCCACAAATGAGACACACGGGTTTACCGGCAATGTCAGTAAACATATACTCAGCCTCCCATCGGTTTTTAAAGGCTCTATTTTCAGAATCAACTTTTCTCTTCGGCATCGTGTGGGCTAGCTTCGCAATAACTTGCACCATCATAAGCTAGACTTGATTAACGCGGTAAGTGTTCGGCAAGGCAGCTGAAGCGCTGCATTATGGGATCTGTAGTTTATTGTGTTACCAGCGCTTCATATACCCGGGCCATTAATAACCATAATACAGTATATAAAATGATCTCGCGGGCCGGATATAATTACACACCGGGCCGGATGTGGCCTGCGGGCCTTGAGTTTGACACATATAGACTAAATAGAACTTGAAAAGATATATTTTTTCGTACATCGAGCCCGCGTCCTATTGTGGTTTTGCCTGCGTGTCTCAATAAGTCATCCTCCCCTCGCTCTTACTTTTTTACCGTTCATCTAATGAATACACTGAGTATCGCTTTACCAAAACAATCATTGATGGCGAATAAAGTATCCATTATTCGAGTATGTAGATCGGGGTATATATATACATATATATATACCCGCGTATCGCAGCGGAGACGTAGTGTGTTAAAGAAGCTATGAAAAAGAAAAGGGAACATTTTAAAAATAACGTAACATGACTGTCAATATACAGTAATTGTTTTGTGAGTTTTACTGAGTGTTGCTGTCATCAAGGATTTGATTATCATTATTTCTTTCAATCAGGTTTGTATTTGTAGGATGTGTTGTGTTCAAGTTACATTCCATTTTTGTCAATCGTTGTAAAGAAGACAGGTTTCATTTATCGATTCGTTTCTTACTGCATCAATAAACAGCTCGTCTTCTTCTTTATCTGAGACCTGACACACTGCATGCACGGGTTTTTTTTTTTTACACTGTTTTCCTTTAGCGGGACATTGACTTTTTCCACCGTGTGCTTTGTTTCCGCAGTAGCTGCATTTATGAATATGCTTGTATGTATCACACGCTTCATATTTTTTTGCTGCCTTTTCAATTGTGTAATTCGTTTTTTGTTCAGCGCTCTTCGGAACTGTTGCTTTTTGTCTGTGCACTGTGTCAGTTCACGTGAGCCGCTCGGTGTACATGCATCGAAGTTTCCCAGCTGTGCTGCTGCCATGTTGTGCTATGTCCATGGCTGTATTTAATGTTACCGAAGTCCCGGCACTTAAAACTTTCTCTTGCAGTTTCGCTGAGTTTGTGCCAAACACCACCCTGACCATCTCATCTTCCTCTGCATAAGCACAGTCCTTCACCCGTGAATATTTACCCGTGGCAGTTTGCTATTGGATTGCCACTGACGGACGGCCTTATATGGGCAGGCACTAAATTACAAACGCCAGCGGCAGCCTGTCTATGAACTTAATTTAAAGTTTAGGTTTACATCGTGCTTTGTTTCCGAAGTAGCAGAACTCATGAATATGGTTGTATATGTCACTCGCTCGCTTCTTATTGTTTCGCTGCCTTCTCAATTATATAATGCATGTTTTCTTCAGCGCTTTTTGGGCCTCTTCCTGGTTTTCTACGTACTGCGTGATTACGTGGGAGGCGTGATGATGTCACACGAAACTCCGCCCCCACGGGTTTCAAGCTCATCTCCATTACAGTAAATGGAGAAAAATAGCTTCCAGTTATGACCATTACGCGTAGAATTTCAAAATGAAACCTGCCCAACTTTTGTAAGGAAGCTGTAAGGAATAAGCCTGCCAAATTTCAGCCTTCTACCTACACGGGAAGTTGGAGAATTAGTGATGAGTCAGTCAGTCAGTGAGTGAGTGAGTGAGTGAGTGAGTGAGTGAGGGCTTTGCCGTTTATTAGTATAGATATACTAGCAAAATACCGGCGCTTCGCAGCGGTGAAATACTGCCTGAATATTTTTATTAAGAAAAAAGTAAACATTTTTAGACTTAGGTAAAATATATAAAAAATTAATTGTTAAGGATCTCTCTGTATACTACGTTGTCAGTTCGGCCCTCCGGTTGTAATATGACTAAGCTGTGTGCTGAGCCTACTCTTGAGCATGCAACATACAGTTGGCCATGTGAAAAGCAATCCTGCCTCAAATCAATGCCAACCTTTTGTAGTGTTTGTCCCTGAGACTTATTAATTGTCATTGCGAAGCAGAGTCTTACTGGAAATTGAACGCGTTTGAATTGAAATGGGAGATTAGATGGTATAATGGGGATGCGAGGAATAAAAACTGTGTCACCTGAGGCACTGCCAGTAAAAATAGTTGCTTCAATTAGGTTGTTTTGTAGAGATGTGACCTTAAGTCTCGTGCCGTTACAAAGTTTCGGTGGCTGTAAGTTTCTCAGTAACATTATTGGTGCCCCAACCTTCAAGATGAGATTATTATCAGGAGTGCCTGGAGGATTTAGAGTGTTGAGAAACTCTACCGGATAATGTACCGCGTCTTCTACTTCTACAACTGAATCAACAGATTGATATGTTTTTGATTCTGAAGGTAGTTCTTGAAGTAAAATGTGGTTTATAGTCGTAGTCATGTCATTTTTTGGTGTCAGGATAGCTCTCTCTCTTAACCATGAGACGTCATTTTGGTGTAGATTTCGTAGATCGGGGTAAACATTTTGAAGAAGGCTTTGTAAGGTATTCACAATGAGACAGAGATTTGTAGAAATATTTATTTTACGGTTTTCTTGTATGAAGGTGCCATCACCTATACTCATCAGAAGAGCAGAGAACTCCTCGGCTTTTTTGTCGCGTTTCAAATGAACTCTCATGTTTATTTTTAAAGTAACAACATGGATTTGTGGCCAAAGGTATGAAGATTTCAGAGATGCTTTAACTTCATCAGCGCGTGTTCCTCTGGGCACGACTGGTAGGGTTTGGCGGAAGTCTCCAGCCAGCAACACTGTCAAGCCTCCCATAAGTTTGTTGGTGTTTCGGATGTCTTGGAGGGTCCTGTCTAAAGCCTCAATACCTGCTCTGTGTGCCATAGTGCATTCATCCCAGACAATAAGTTGACAATGTCGCAGCACTTCAGCCATGTTGCTCTGCTTTGATATGTTACACATGGGGGATTCAGTATGGTTGAGGTTGAGAGGCAGCTTGAAAGCTGAATGAGCAGTTCTGCCACCCTCTAGAAGAGTTGCAGCAATGCCAGAAGAAGCCACAGCTATGGCAATGTTACGTTTTGCTCGGATTTTTGCAAGGAGAAGGTTTATTAGGAATGTCTTACCAGTTCCTCCTGGAGCATCAAGGAAAAACACCATGGTAGTGGCAGACGCAACGCTGCTCATGATTTGCTCATAAACTGACTTTTGGTCACTATTTAGCAACCGCTCGTTATTTGTGACTATATTGGCCAAGTGCGAGGTGTTGTAAGATGTCTCTTTCAAATACTCGGGATTTGATGCAAGTTGTGCCAGTTCTGTTAAAGGTGAAGGCAAACCGTAATGATGAAGAGATTGACCTCCAATAGCAATGACGTAGTTTTCAAGCAACTGTAGACACTTGTTATAGATCAAATTTAACCACTGGTGGACTTCTGTTCGTATATGATCTCTTTCAGTCTGTCTCCTAACATCTTCTGCTATGCTGTGTTTATGATTTTCCCATAGGTTTAAGGGGTTTTCTATTTGGCAGAACACCAACATGACAGCAAATAGTTCACGGATCTTTTGAGGTGAGCGAGATAGAGTAGCTTCCTGTAGAGTCTCGTCCCAGTTGATATCGTCATGTAATAAACCGAGTGCCCTGCAGGCTGACTTATAGGTCGGATGTAGGACACCATCAACTGTTCTGAGTGATTTGAAAGATGTGGGACCTGTGATTTTGTTGAGCAGGAGTCGAAGATGGTAGCATTCAGAGTTATTTGGGTGTACAGTGTAGACCCGTCTCAGTACATGATCCTTTTTTACTCCCGAATATCCTGGTACAGGGTTGCCCTGTTTCCTTCGACGAAACATGTTGTTTGCCCACACATAATATGATGGAATTTCATTATAATGAAGTTGTCTAGCAAAATCATTGTGCTTGCAAAGGTCAAAGAACGCTAAAAGGGTCGTTTGTGGTGGATTGTGTACTTTATCGGCAACATTGCCTTCTGTGAAATAAATTCTTTGTCCGTTCTCAAGATGCACAGCAAGATGAACGAACGGAGGGAAAAGTTCATGAATGGGAAAACAGAAAATGCGGCAGGCTGCTTCAGAGCTACTAATGTAACGACCAGCTTCGTATCGAGATACTTCGTCATTTTGAGTTTGTATTGTAAATACTGCCTGGTCACTTCCCTTGTTAATGTACTTGCAGATGTATTTGATCGATTTTTCTGAATTGCAAAATTCGACATTGATGTGAGCATTGAAGAAGCGGGACAGCACAGGACTGTAAGGGACCACCCATCTGTTGTCGATATGTACTCCTTTGATGTTAATTGTATGACCTCCATCAGCAGGTGCGCGCCGGCGGTACTGAGGGTAACCATCTTCTCCGGTCTGAGTTTGTGAGATAAACGGACGCGGGTACTTCTTAGTGCATATTCTGTTGCTCATGCAGAGCGAGTTGATATTATGAGGTCCACATGGGCCGTGAATCATGTTGGATTTTACTATTTTGTGTAGGGCAGGGTCAGTCTGTGGATCAGGAATTTCTGCACGGATGAGTTGATCGATGAGAGCTGGTTTAATCCTATCCTTTAGCCACAATAGAATGTGTGCATGGGGAATACCTCGCTTTTGCCACTCTATGGTGTACATGTAGCAATTTGTACAGCCGAAAATGTCACTCTTTGTGAGCAAGTCTATCATTTTGCGGATCTTGAGATGAAATGCACGACTGATAAGGTCGTGGCGATCGTGAGGTTTTTGGAAGGAGAATTTCAGAGATCTCAGGCCATTTAGGATTGCAAGTAAATGTGATGAATAAGTCAGGGCGGCCATAACGACGAACATATGTCATATGGTTTTCAAGACAATATCTCTATTGTTGAACGTTTACCCAACGATGACAACACCAACTTGATGGACTGTGGGTTTATTAAATCTGCCTTTGTGTGCATGTAATGGTTTTTTGTCTGCGTGAATGACAACTTTGAAGTATTTGTCATCATCTGAAATACTGTCGATTGTGGAGTGGAAGTCCTGGATGTAAGTGTTACAGTCATGGAGCATTTTTTGTAATTGCTTGACCAGGGGCATGTTAAGTCCAGAAAAATTAGCGCAGCGGATTTGTGCTTCCTTTTCATTGTCCCCGACGAAATAAATTTGCAAAAATTTGTGTTCTTCACTTGGCATAGGTAAAAGACTGCCAATCAAGTGATACACTTGTCCCTGAACTTTAAATGAAGGCATAAAATTTCCCTCAACGATTTGGTTAGCACCAAATGATGTCATTTGAAATGCGCTGTTTTACTTTCGAATGTTGTTCAAGAAATGCTCACTTTGAGGATGTTCGCCATTTAACAGGCCCTCAAGAAGGTGAGGAAGCTTACATAAAGGAGTGAGAGAGACTTTAACACCGTTACAACACAAACCAGGAGACTCGCATTTCCACTTCTTTGCTTGACAATAGTCACAGTGAACATCCATGGATCCAATGTGTACTGTTTTGTCAGACTCATAATGTATGTTTGGGTCGTACACAAATCCACAATTGGCTTTTTTGAGCCAAACCTGTTGTTTTCGTATGAGCCGCTTTTCATTATTGGGATCGTATCTAGAAACAGAACCTCTATTAACTTGTGGATTTGCCTCCGTGTATTTAGTGACAGCGTCTCTATGAACTTGTGGATTCACTTGCGAGTATTTAGCGACAGCGTCCCTATGAACTTGTGGATGTGCT
>JANRMT010062806.1:17443510-17473111 GCA_026402145.1 Polypterus bichir lapradei | reverse complement strand
TATGTGTGTATATATATATATATATATATATATATATATATATATATGTATATGTATATATATATAACTGTGTATATATATGTGTATATATGTATATACTGTATATATATGTCTATATTTGTATATGTGTATATGTATATATGTATGTATATGTATATATATATATATATATATGATGTGTATATATATGTTTATATATGTGTTTGTCTGTGTGTGTGTATATATATATATATATATATATGCGCCAGCAACACTCATGACAATGACAAAACAATTACATTGTCAATCATGTTACGTTATTATTAAAATGTTTCCTTTTCTTTTTACTTCTCCACTGCCAAGCGCGGGTATTTTGCTATATATATATATTTATATATATATATATATATATATAGATATATATATAGATAGATAGATATGACAACAACACTCATATCAATGACAAAACAATTACATTAACAATCAAGTTACGTTATTTTTAAAATTTTTCCTTTTCTTTTTCATAACTTCTTTAACACAGTACTTCTCCGCTGCGAAGCGCGGGTATTCTGCTATATATATATATATATGCCAGCAACACTCATGACAATGACAAAACAATTACATTGTCAATCATGTTACGTTATTATTAAAATGTTTCCTTTTCTTTTTACTTCTCCGCTGCCAAGCGCGGGTATTCTGCTAGTGTATATATATATGTAGACTCAAACCCATTATGACAGCAGCAATCCAAGCTGTGAGAAAACAGTAAAAAGGAGGCGTGTCAGATGTCGTGGTACATTTTCTGATGCAGCTAGACGAAAACAACTTCGTGACGCTGCCGCCAAATACACAAAACAATTACTTTCACAATCATGTTACATTATTTTTCAAATGTTTCCTTTTCTTTTTCATAACTTCTTTCACACACGACATCGCTGCGAAGTGTATTTATTTTGCTATATATATATATATCACAGCGACACTCATAACAGTGACAAAACAATTACATTGATAATCATGTTACGTTATTTTCAAAATGTTTCCTTTTCTTTTTCATACCTTCTTTAACACACTACTTCTCCGCTGCAAAGCGCGGGTATTCTGCTAGTATATATATATATATATATATATATATATATATGTGTGTGTGTGTGTGTGTGTATTGTGAACAAATCAGACTCAACACACTTAAAAAGGTTTGGGGCAGCCACCCATATATTATCTCTGGCTGTAATGGGTTGATTTGTTTGACGGAAGTTTTTTGGTTGGAGTCCAGACATGAACTGCTTGATGGTTGGGACGATGGCAATTTTAAGTGGGAAGACTGGAAGTTACATAGTGGAACAGGAAGTGAGCTTCTTCTGACGTCATCAATGGAGCAGCAACTGGAAGTAACCTCAGCCTAAGCCCTGGAACAGAAATGACTTCATCTCGGGTGCTGGACCCGGAAGTGACATCATATCAGGTACCAGAAAACTGGAATTGACGTCTTCAAGGATGGGTCAGACAGGTTTTTCTGCAGCTGGTCTGCTAAAACAATAGAAGAAGGTTTAGTGCACCCTTCCATGTCCTGGCCTGGCATGGAATTACCTTCAAATGGTCCATACAGAGTCCCTATATCTATACTAATAAACGGCAAAGCCCTCACTCACTCACTCACTCACTCATTCACTCACTCACTCACTCACTCACTCACTCACTCACTCACTCACTCACTCACTCACTCATCACTAATTCTCCAACTTCCCGTGTAGGTAGAAGGCTGAAATTTGGCAGGCTTATTCCTTACAGCTTCCTTACAAAAGTTGGGCAGGTTTCATTTCGAAATTCTACGCGTAATGGTCATAACTGGAAGCTGTTTTTCTCCCATTTACTGTAATGGAGTTCAGCTGGAGGGGCGGAGTTCGTATGACATCATCACGCCTCTCACGTAATCACGCATTACGTAGAAAGCCAGGAAGAGCTACAAAACGCGCTTTAGAAAACATGCATTATATAATTAAGAAGGCAGCGAAACAATTAGAAGCGAGCGAGTGACATATATATAAAACCATATTCAGCGGCTCACGTGAACTGACGCAGTGCGCAGACAAAAAGTAACAGTTGCAAAGAGTGCTGAACAAAAACTGAATTACACTGCTACGCTCAAATAGATAAACCACACTCCGTGGCGCGATACTAAAGCATTAGACTGTAGCGCCCACGTCCGAGGTTCGACTCCCGAGAGGGGATGCACTAAGTATGTACGCGCGCTTCTCGATTTATTTTAACCTCGCATCCCCTTAGTTTGAGACGTATGAAAACGCATGCGGTTAACGCAGAAAGACAGATCACCTATTCACCTATTGAAGCTTCATGAATAATGAATACTTTATTCGCGATCAATGATTGTTTTGGTAAAGCCATACTCAGTGTATTCATTAGATGAACGGTAAAAAAGTAAGAGCGAGGGGACGGTAACTTACTGAAGCACACAAGCAAAACCACAATAGCACGCGGGCTCGATGTACTGACTTGCGCGATCACATTCCAAAAAATATTTCTTTTCAAGTTCAATTTAGTCCATATGAGTCAAACTCAAAGCCCACGGGCCACATCCGGCCCGGCGTGTAATTATATCCGGCCCGCGAGATCATTTTATATACTGTATTATTGTTATTAATGGCCCGGGTATATGAAGCGCTGGTAACACAATAAACTACAGATCCCATAATGCAGCGCTTCACCTGCCTTGCCGAACACTTAACACGTTAATCAAGTCTAGCTTATGATACTGTAAATTATTGCGAAGCTAGCCCACACGATGCCGAAGAGAAAAGTTGATTCTGAAAATAGAGCCTTTAAAAACCGGTGGGAGGCTGAGTATATGTTTACTGACATTGCCGGTAAACCCGTGTGTCTCATTTGTGGAGCTAATGTGGCTGTAATTACAGAATTTAATCTAAGACGGCACTATGAGACAAAACATCAGGGTAACCTGAAAGACCTGAATGCAATGCAGAAGATACAGAAAGCAGAAGAATTAAATAAGAATCTGACACTTCAGCGGACGTTTTTACCCGTGCACAATCACAAAGTGATTTCAAGTGAAGCTGCTTTTATGGGAGACACAAATAAACCAGTGCAACTTGCCCCACTTTCCCTGTTGCCAAGTAATGTTGAACCAAGTCGTCACTACGGTGTTCCAAAATACGCACTTTGCTGATAAACTGAGCACACTGAGTTTGCACGGCGCTTTGGTGCCTTTGAAGAACAAAAAAAGTCCGTCTACATGCGGCTCGAACCTTGTGCATGTTTGGTAGCACATATCTGTGTGAGAAGCTCTTCTCAGTGATAAAGACTAACAAAACAGCACACAGGAGTCGCCTCACTAATGAGCACCTGCAGTCCATCCTGAGAATCTCCACAACACAGAACCTCACACCAAACATAAACGAACTTGTTGCCAAAAAAAGATGCCAGGCGTCCAGCTCTAAAATGACATATGAGCAAAGACAACTGAATGATTTGATTTGTTATTGCTGAAAGGAACACATTTTATTTATATTTCCAGGTTTTGTTATGCAGCATGTTCATATTTGAATTTGTATAATTTTGACAGGATATATTTTTATGGAGAGCAAAATCTTTTGGGATATTTAAAATCTAAGTTTATTTTTTATATAAAATTACATAAGAGTAAAGAAATTTGAATGTTTGTTCTTTTAACGTTTACTTTATTTCTAACTTGTATAATTTAGACAGGATATATTTTTATGGAGAGCAAAATATTATAAGTTGTTTAAGGTTTGAGTTGATTTATTCAGGAATAATGTTCCTGTCTGTTTTTACCATTCCTACCAAAGATATTTCTGTCGACTAAATAAAAATTCCTTCTATTTAAAATTTAAATAGAACTTGAACAAATATGATAGTTCAAAATATCCACGCAGACTTACACGTAACAGCGGGAGTTATCCGTTTTAACAAGCAGCATATTGCACTGATAGGAAATAGCTTTGTGTGTATATATGTAGATATGTATGTATATGTATATATATGTTTATATATGTGTGTGTGTATGTGTATATATATATGTATTTGTGTATATATATGTGTGTGTATGTATATGTATGTGTATATATGTAGATATATATATATGTATGTATATATGTGTGTGTGTATATATATGTGTATATGTATAGATATGTATATATATATGTTTGTGTGTGTGTGTGTAAATATATATATATATATATATATATATATATGACAGCAACACTCATCACTCACAACAGTGACAAAACAATTACATTGACAATCATGTTACGTTATTTTCAAAATGTTTCCTTTTCTTTTTCATTGCTTCTTTAACACATTACTTCTCCGCTGCGAAGCGCGGGTATTCTGCTAGTATATATATATAGGGTAGGAAGTCAATTAAAAAAAATAACTAATTGCATAAATGTATATAATTAATTGTGATTAATTGCATCTAACATTAAAACGCAATTATAAAATTAATACATACATCATAAAGTAAACACCAACTGAATCACAAAATTAATGTAGAATCAACAGAAAGGAATTAAAAAAAATTAATGGCATATTTTAAATGAAAACAATGACCTTAGACCTGACATTTTAACAAAATACTACTTGAGCAAGTACAACCTGACTTTGAATACCTTCCTAAAAGGCAAATTGAAAAGAAGGCAATAAAAAATGAGGCAAATATATTAATTCTCAAATTAACATTACATATGTGACACAGACATGTCAAAGTAAAAAACAATCAAAATGACTGTTGACTTTGAATGCACTGCTGAAGACTAATTTAATTGAAAGAATAAACATTCTCTTAAATGGGCATACATTAAAACTTCTGTTAAAACTCTGTAAATATTATCCTCAATTGTTAATCGCTGCCGACGGCTTGATAATTATACTATACACAAGTGTTTTCAACTAGTGTGCCATGGAAATAACAGTGTAATGCTCCTGGGTCCAGACCTGAGAGAGACAAGCTCCCGTCTGAGGAGGACAGGACTACCTGAAGAAGTAGACATAAAAGCAGTTCTATGATCATAGTTTTGCAGACACAGCACTTAGAGAGCACTTCAGAAGAGCACTTTAGTAGGAAGTAGTTGTGTTGGGGGTCCATCTGCCTGGGTGTGTGATCGCCAGCGACTCTCGCAGAGCCAAGGGGCAGTGGGCATACAAGTTGCCGGTGACCCAGGAACAGTGGAGTGAGGCAGAGAGAGGACTGTTTATATGAGTGGGCAAAGGAATGTAGCAGCTGGGAAATGCATCCAAAGTGCTAACTAAGTGCCGTGTGTAAGAACGGCAATCTCTGAGCTGCTTTTCTTGCCACCCCCTGTCCTGCCTCTTGGACAGTTTAGCACATCTAAGAGATTTAATGCTTTTGTGGTTAGTAGAATCGTACTTGGGATAGTTTGGGTTACACTACTCTACCTACACCTTTGCTCCTGGCGTGCTAAAAAAGATCTCCGTAGCTGCTACCTTACAGTGCTTCTATTATGGCAGTCAGCACTGTAAGCTACCTGGCAGACCAGTGAGTTAAATACAGAGGTAATAGTGTCCAAACCTCATGTTTATGCTATAATTCAGATCCCCATATATGTAGTAATAAAATGACTATTAAAAATAAACAAGTATAATTAACACAGGATTTCAACAATATTTATTTTCAATTTTCAGTAAGGATTTTAAACATGTGAACCCTTTGAATTTAATTGGCTTTTTATTTGATTAGAATACAAATAGCTATCTTTAACATAGCTTATAAAATAAATAAACAACTCTGTTTAATAAAAAAGTAGGCCTATTACATTCACATTTTAAGTAAAAGAAAACAGAACAATCTGAATAAAACTAAGAAGTGCACTTCTTTACAAAGGTGCCATCAGAAAATGTTTTTTTTTTATGTTGCCCCAAAATCCATGCTACTTTAATTGAGCCTTCATTTGCATGCTACTGGGCTGAAAATGAATGTGAGAGGACTCTGGTTGATCTGTCATAGTGGGCTCTCAGGTTGGTTATTTTAAGTGCCTTCACTTCGGACTACAGCAGATATGTTTGCGCAAACAATCTGTCTTTTCTCTCATAGTGGCGCTTCACATTGCTACTTTTTACTAAAGCCATGGTTTCAGAACACATGAGGCAAACTGGTTTTGAACTATCCACAAGAAGAACGAACACATATTGGTTTGTCCATTCATCTTTGAAAGTGCAGTTTTCTGAGCCTACTTTCCTTTTTTTGGAACAAGCCATGCTCCCTGTCACTCTTTCTTTCTGTTATCTCCTTCAGCATCGTCAAGAATCTAATGCTAATTTCACTTCATGAAAGTTTGAAAGTTGGCATTCTTGTAAAATAAGTAATATATATATATATTTATATATATTGTGGCAGACGACCAGGGATCTTGCCCCACCAAGACGCCTGGAACCGGGGAGGATTGGAAATGGGGCAATACTATACCAATATTTCCCAACTATTTTTTCTTTCACAAACCTTTTGCTGTTTGAGAGGTTTTTGGTATGGCATAACCCTTCAGGCTCTGTTGAAGGTCAGACATCATTACAAAGTTAAAAAAAATTGCCACTTGAATCTTTCTTTAATGTAAATAGATAAGGGTATGCTAAACATTTTATAGGATTCAAAATACTGTATACTAATATTCCCAAAAGCCATGGTTAATAGAACGCTTACATAATGGCACAATTGTAAGACCATAGCCTAAAATAGCTAGAAAGATCATAGCAAAAAATTGTGGATGGTGTGCACCAAGTTTAGGAAGTCTCTGCTTCTAGGTGTCTTTTTTTAGGAGGTTTAAGATTACGACGTTTCTGCTGCTAGGTGTACTTCTCATTGTACCTTTTGATTAGAAATATGTATACCAGTTTCTAATTCCTATGACAAGTAAGATAATGGAAAGAGGTTGAATATTTTTCTGCATTTTCACAAATTTTAAAGTAAACTACCACCAGAAGTGAAGGAAAAACCATAACTCTCAAGATATAAAGCAAGGGCTGAAAACCCATTATTTTGGCACAGGCTACTTCCATTATAGCTTTAGGCATTGCTGTTCATAAGATGAATTACTTGTCTATTTTTCTTTGAATTATACTTAAAGTCACTTTTGCTATCAACAAGTTTACAAGTTATTGCTCACCAATTCCCATGGCTTCTTTTTCACTTATAAAAAAAAAACAGCCTATGATGAGGGATCAACTGGAGAAATTGTATTGCAATTGAATCCAATACTGCAGTAAGCCTTTTAGAAAATAAAGCAGATTGAGTCAATCATCTGGAAAAGTCTAATTGTGCATTGTAGATTTCAAAAGAAGGGACTTGTCTCCCAGCTGGGATGGGCTCATTCTGTTTTGACACTGACAGTCAGATGAATATTTTCTGAGTAGGTATCACAGTGATTTTTTTTTCTTTCTTATTATTCACAACTTGACTGGAAGCTTTTTGTTTGAAGGTATATATAAATAATTAAATTCATAAGTACTTAGAACTACCTAACATTATGTAAAT
Organism: Polypterus bichir lapradei; assembly: GCA_026402145.1. NCBI lineage: Eukaryota > Metazoa > Chordata > Cladistia > Polypteriformes > Polypteridae > Polypterus > Polypterus bichir. The sequence goes on along the minus strand of JANRMT010062806.1, from coordinate 17,465,586 downwards.
ATGTTAATGTTAATTATAGGGCAGTTACTTTAACTGTTAAAGAAGTATGGACATTTAAATTCAAAGGTATACTAGAAGGATAGATATGCAGTACTTCAAAGATCCTGTTTCATTAGCATGACCATTTTTAATAGCAGAAGTACATATAATATATTACTTAGTTTTTGTTGTTATATTTTATTTATTTTAAAGATTACTCTACAAATAAATTAGTTACAAATCTGTAAGGCACTTGTACTATATACCGTGCAAAGAATTATTATTATAACCAAATTCAAATTAAATCAGATTCTCTCTTCCAGACCCCTCTACACAGCAGAGAAAAGGCACACTTAATAACAATAACAATAAAAACTTTTATTTTCTATAAAAATTTTATACAACGAATGAAACCAAAAGTGCTTTACAAGATGTCAAGAAAATAGTTACAAGAAAAGAAAAAATATAAACAATACAAAATAAATCAAAATGTGCTTACATAACATAGATATATAATTAGTACAAAAGTAGTCTTTATGTGTAATATCATATTCTAAGACACTAAAGAACAGTATGATGATAGGGTCAGATGGCTGGGAGGACAGAAAAAACAAAACTCCAGTTAAGCTAAAAAAACCAAAAATCTGAAAATCTGCATGGATTCTAAGTCCAAAGGACCTCACAGCTGCCTCTAGTTATTCTACCTAACATAAATGTTATTAAGTCATTCCACATTGTTTTCAGGCTTTGCCCTAGAGGATTCAATGCAGTAGGTCTTGTGGAGAGCTGGGGCACTCGTCTTCATTCGAGCATCACAAGTGGCTGTAAAGTGTCTCAATCATGTGGTGGTAGACTGTAAAAGAAAGCAGAGAACATTACAGATTAGTGAAAATTGTAAATACCTGAAGAATATAATAATTCTATGCATATATAGTTTAATATGAGTATAACTAAAATGTAACTATGAAAAAGCCAAATTAAAAAAGGGGGTTTTAGGAGGGTTTTTTTTAATGTTTCACAGTTTTAGCTTTGCATATTTCTGTTGGCAAAATACCACAGATTTTTGATGCACAACAGCAAAAGGCTGCCACATCATTTCTTTTATGCTTTGCTCTGATAATAATAAGAACTCCAATATTAGAATATCTCAGGTTATGACTTGGAATGCAGGTGATTAGGCACTATAAAACATTGGCAGTAGCAAGTTTATTTAAGGCTTTATTTACCATTAGTAAAATCTGTTCTAAAAGCTATAGATAAAAAATGTAATAATACTAAAACTAGAAAGATGTGATTTGATGTTCTTTTTCTGGGTAAGATTCTTGTTGCTGCATTCTGAACTAATTGCAACCTACTGACATCCTTCATAGGTGGTCCTATTAGGAGTGCAGTACAGTAATTTTGTTCACTAAAAACAAAACCATGCATTAATAATATGGTTAATATTCAATTTAATGTTTAGGTCAGAGTCAATGATTATAACTAAGTTCTTTATCTTCGCCTTGACTTTCTAAGGGATAAACTTTATTTCTAATACCATTGTTATTTCCATTTTTGCAAACAACTAAGATTTCATTTTTTTCCATATTTAGTTTGTGAATTTTATTATGCAGTTAAAAAAACAAGGGTCAGAAAGCAAAGAGCATCAGAGTCATCAGGTGCTATAGATAAGTAAAGCAGCATGTCATGTACATAAATGTAATAGTTAACCTTGTGTTTTGAGATAACCTGACCTAATGGAAGAATGTAGATTAAAAATAACAGGAGGCCCATAATATATCCTTCTGGTACACTGTTTACAATATCCTGCACCTTTGAAATATAATCACCATTTTCTACCTGTTAAATAAGTCTAAAACCAGCTTAAGATACTACAAGGGAGACCCATCAACTGTCTTAAGACAACTTATAAGACTACTGTGGTGTATGGTAGTAAGTCATTTACTGCTTTAACTAGTGCCATTTCTGTGCCTGACAGAAACTTATCAAGACTAGAATGTTTGTTCAAGTAATCGTTTAACTCTAGAACTTTGATTAAGAAATACAGGTAACATCAAAAGTGTATCGAGTGTATAGTGTCCAAAGCTATCTATGACTCAGCAATCTAGATGATTGTTCATGAGCAGGGGTTTAACAACTTCAGTCTTTAGACAATCTTATGTGAAGGAATTAAAAGGTTGCCTCCAGTGGCTAGTCACTATATGAGTTTTTGGAAAACAACAAATCCTCTCCTTTGTCTTCTCAGTAACAAATTTCTTGCTTTTGTTCCTGACATAAGATTTTCGGTTTGTTTTTTTGAGTATCATGTTGTTTTTTTCATTTTTCTTACTTTCTCTCACAAGACACTATATTGACATATAACACAGCTAAGCCCAAAAAACACAAACAACAGGTCTTCTCATGAAAATGGACATATAAAGTGCTATTAGATAAACAATAAGTTACTGTTTCCTAATAAATAAGAAATATGGTACAAGTAAAAAATGCTAACATTACTAATGCTGGTTTGATGAGGGCAGTCCTGTGCGTTGCCCTTGCCTGGAACAGAAGAAATAAAGCAAGATCTATATAAAAAAAAAATAAGAATTTTATTTTCATGATAAGAAAACCAGGGAGGGACAAGTTGGGAGAATGTAAAGTAATGACAAAAAAAAAAAACATGACCTGGCTATAACCCTTAGCCTTATTACAATGTTTTGGACCAAGATCCAATGCCCAAGGTGAATTACACAAGCACTGCAACAAATACTGTCTAATTTAAACCTCCAATATAAGGTTTAAGGTTTAAGGTTACTTTATTTAGTCATGTTTACACAAGAAAACATGAAATTTGCCTTCTCAGTTGCATCTAATGACAGACAGAATGAGATGAAACAGACAAATAGAAACAAGACAGGTTAAGGTAAGGCAGTTAGATAATACACAATTACACAAAAAAAAGGTTACAGGATATTTATCAAAACCTTAATCATTATCTCTGATATTTCTTATTGAAAAGTCATATGGCACTAGGAAGAAAGGAGTTTTTGGAGCGATTTGTGTGGGTTTTCAAAGTGACTATCCTTCCTGATTTACTGAACTTTAGTTCTACATGTAATGGATGTCTGTCATCAGTTGAGATGATTTCCAGTTTCTTTAACATTGCCCTCTGCCATACACTAGTCAAATCATCTACATCAGCCCCAATAACTTTAGTTGCATACTTCGTAATCTGCAGGAGCTTTTTTGAGTTTTGGTTTGTCAGACTATTAAACCAGGCAATGAAACTGAAAGTGATGACAGACTGAATCAGACTGTGATAAAAGGACAACATGAGGTCCTTGTCTACTTTAAATAAATTGAGTTTATGGAGGAGAAATAAGCGCTGGTTGCATTTAGAGAATTTTTTTTTGTATTTGTATTCCAGTTAAGATTGTTATCTAGGTAAGTTCCTAAGTATTTATATTCAGTCACTATTTCTACCTCCTCTCCCAGAACTACAATAGGTGAACATACAGATTTCTGTCTCTTAATATATCAATATCAACTGTTTTATAGTGATTTGAGACCAAGAGGCAAAAGGAATGTTACCATGAACATTTAAAAAATATAAGAGTTTTTTGAAAAAAAAAAAATTTTATTAAGGAAAACTACTAATAAAGCACAAGGTAGGCTACAAGAAATGATTTAAAAAAATTAACTGAAAACTACAAACATCGAACTGCAATTAAGTAAAGAACACTTTTTAAGACAAAAATTAAGATTAAAGATTAAAGATGCCTCCAAAAATACACAAAGAAACCAAGTGTTTACAAACAAAGAGTGATACTTTATTCGGTCTTCAAAATCTGTTACATGTAATACATTAACCTCTGATTGTCAGTAATCATTTTTAGCTGAGCTAGATGCATAAGAGCATAGTGTTTTATTGACTTATCTACCAACTGATTAATGCCATAATAAAATGCTCTTATTTTATGATCTTGATTAGGTCAGGTCAGGTCAGGTTGGAGTGCATATGCACTGGTACAGCATGTTTCCGCACCCATCACTTAATGAAACAGCTTGGGATTCCAATTGGCAATCCCAAAGGCAGACACGTGGCCCAGCCTCACCCTTTTAGATAGATACTGTAGATCGATAGATAGATACTTTATTAATCCCAAGAGGAAATTCACATAATGAATTTGACTTGATCTTGATAGTGAATCCAAAATACTAATCCTATTGCCTTTCTATAAAAATATACCTTCCTCTGTGGCTCAGTATAGTACATTTTGTTTATTCTGAAATGTCAGGAGCTTAATACTAAAGGTTGTCTGGAAGTATTTGCTAGGTAGGAAATGTACACTTTTGATGTTAGGATTTTTCTTAACTGCATTTTCAAATATGCAATGATTGCAGTACCCTCCTGAATATTTGAAACTCTTTTGGTCCAATGTAGATGTTAGTCATGGATTTTTAAGTCCATATCACTTTTGTTTTTGTTTTATTTTTTGGAGATTCCTCATTTTGATTCTTTTAGGGTGGCGTCCTATGATACAAGATCAGTCTAAACTGAAAAGGACCAAAGGCTGACCCAGCTAGTAATGAAAGGAAGTACAATCTAAGTTAGTAGACCAGGGCCTTGATGACTTTGACACTATCATCACAGAAGATTTCCAAGCAAAACCTGCTACGCCTGAGCTACGAGCTCAACTGATAGCTCTGTTTTACTATTACGCTTTATAAACACTGTAATTCATTGTTAATTTTCCATCTTCCTAAACAGGATATTATTACTATCAAAAGACAATATATTGCAGAATATAGGACAATATATGACATGACAAGGAAAGACTTGATAACTTGGTTCTGAGAAGATTTCCAGTACATAAGTAATTGTGCTGGAGTATATGAAGCAAAAATGGTGTATACAATGAACAAGACTAGTGGCCAAATGGAAGTCATTAAAACATGTTAACATCTAATATTGAAAATTTTGAATAAGGGATGTTTGAAAGAAGCAATATAGTATGTGCTTTAATGCTTTAAGAATCACTAAACAAGCTATGTGGCCTAAAGTTACTGATTCAAAATATTAGTGCATAGGAAGAAAATAAGAATTATTGGGATCCTGGAAGAAATGGAAGATAGAAATTCAACCAAATTCACATTGGTGTTTCTTCACCAAAACATTAACATCAGTTTTTTTTTCTTTTTAAAATTATTATACCAAAGGCTAATCTTTAAACAAGAGGCAGGTATTCAGGGTGTGCCATGTATGAACACTGAAAAACATGAATTTCAGTAGCATGAGCTATGCTTTGCTATGCTATGTCCTATGTAAAATAAAATGAACCTGAAAGTTGAAATGATGGTTCTTTAATTTTGCCATAGGATGTTAAGAACTACCATTGTAGTCTATAGTTAGTAAGAAGATGCAGGAAGGAATAATCTAATAGAAGATAAAAATAAGAGGGTTGGTAAAAATAGTCTACAACTTGTTGGCATGAAAGAAAATATTTAACAGAGTCCCATTAAAAGGACCATTTTAGGAAACCATAAAACTATTAAGAATTGTGACATACTCCTTAGAACGTTTATGTTCATTAATACACGTGTCATATTCTCCAGTAATTGTTTAATATGTTTTCAAGTACCACTTTAGTTAGTAGATGGTAGGAAGATATAAATGAAGGGAGAAAATAAGAGTGAAAGGGTAGGAAGGGTCTTTATCTTGTTTGCTAAACCAGGTGAGATTGTTCAGTCTTAAAATATCATCTATATTTTCATAGAAAAAAGATATTTCTGAAATTCTCATCTTACATTTTTTATGAAGGTTTTAGATGACAGCAGCTGTACCCCAATTAACTTTTTTTTAAATCCTTCAGTGACACTGCAGATCAGTCTTTACACATTATTTCCATCTTATTATGTATTTCTTTTTCAGATTTTTTAGTATGCAAGTATACAATACATTTTAACATTTTAATACTCTCTTCCCATAAATAATTCTTATTCTGACTAAGTGATTTGCATTTGTCATGGGAATTTCTTGTTCATGCAGCAGCCTGCATGTAAATGCAGTTGATGCCTATTCATGTCAGAGAATGAGAATGAAAACATTTCTGCATAATCTTTTCACACAGTATAAATGATACAATATATATTAGTGACACCAGTTAATAGCCAGACTTGTCTGTAATCAGATGATCATTTAAGGTAAAACAGATGTCAGCTGATATAATATATTGTAGCTTCATATTGAAAGCTTGCAAATACTAAGCATGGCTGGTTAATGGATAGATAAAGAGCATTGGAAATATTCCGTTACCAGTTAGAGCTATTGGTTGTTAGTAACTGCATTATTGTTTTTCTTAGCTTTGGTACACAGCTCTCAAGTATGTACCCTTATACAGTTCAAGTCTGACTGCCATTTTGAATACTTTAAATATAGATTCTGACTTCTTAATATTATCACACTGCTTAAAATATGTAAGTAAGAGTAATTCCCCAGGGCTAATATTAACTATTTGAAATTCATATTATCTTTGAAAATATAAGATGAAGCAAATACTATCTGTAACCAAGATGAGATTACAGTGCTGGATAAAATGAGAAATGTGTTATATAGGTTAGGTCAGGGGCAAATGAGAACCAGGAGAGCATAAGGCAAATAGGGGTTGTGGACAGGACCATATTTGAGAGAGTATCAGATTTCCTTTGCCTTTCTCAGACTAGAGACTAAAAACTATAAAAACTGAACTCCACAAGAATTTTATTTAGAAATTCTTTTGTAAGGGACACTTGGATACTAACACTGATTTATTTTAATGTTATTGTGAAAGAAATAAAAACATTAATTGATAAAGCCCATATTGTTGATGTCCCCAAACATAACAATTTCTGTCTTGCACAAAAGCAGGTTTTTCTAACTACGCAAACAATTTTCATTCACTATACAAAATACTTTAAATTAAATATGAAAAATAGCATACTGTAACATTGTTAGGCATCAATCTCATATTTTCCAAATATAAGCAAAGCTTAGTATATCAAGTATTGTCACCTCATTGACCTAAGATGTCACTGGAAAGATCAAATTTGATTTCTTAGTGTTTCTTACCCAGAGCTGTCCCTTCCAATATGCACGTAATGCACTGCATGTGGGGCCCGTGACTGAAGGACCAATGGGGGGTGGGGTCCACCTAAAGCTGTTATTTGCTGTTTCATGAATTAACAAGTTACCATCATTGACAGTCACCTGTTGTGATAATTTTCCATTAATGAACACAAAGGTGGCTTCAAGTCAACATGAAAAAATGAAAGCATTAAGAAGCAGCTCGTGCTTCACTTAAAGGTATGTTTAGAAAATCTAAATTTGTCCAACTTCCAATCAGTTGCCACTGCTCAAAAGCTAACAGTTTACTGGAGTAATAATAGCATTATGTGTAATAGTTTTGATATTGAATGATTAATAGGTATTATCTGAAGTTACAGTACCTATGTAAATATGTGATTACATTAGGCTTCTTTAAAAAACAGAATTTCAATAATTAGTCATTAAAATTTATTCAGGTATTGGTGAATATATATGTACGCTTAATAGCAATTGTGCTGGACAAGTTATATCAGCCAGAGAGGAGTCCCTAAAGAATGAGCTGGCATTACGTCATCAATAGCAGGAGCATCTCTAAAAAGGCAACTCTGAACAGTCTCACATGCTTTTTCCAACTAGTGTGGTGAAAGGCAAGCAATCCATTTAAAGATGGTGAGCAACCTCAAAAAGCCATATAAAAAGCAGAGAATCCATCCATTGTGGCACTTGGCACCGATGCTACAATACATAATAACATGAGTCTATTGGACATCTTACATTGGAAAAAAGCAAATGTCTCTGTCTGAGCCAGCAAAAAGGTAATTGCAAAACCGCTGCTTAATTGTAAGGGTCTCAGTTTGTTTCCTCAGATGGAGGATCTCCTCTCTGAAATACATGTTCTTATCAAGAATTAGGTCAACAACTGCTGAGTCCAGAGCCAAAGTGTAGTTGTGGTCCTCAAGGATTTTATCATCATCCTCCTTGCACGGTTACTTTCTTCTCTCCCAAACCCCTGGTTTTGAATTTTCTGAAACTTCTGAATTTTCTTTGTTCCACTCAAACAATGCATGAACTGCTCTCTTCTTTAACAGTTGCCACCCTGGCTCAGACCATGGATCACAAAAATTCTTTATGGCTACATACTCAAGTATGGGGACTAACACTAAAGCTCATTCTGGATAAAGAAGATCCATTTAGATTGGGTTTCTGCATTGGAGGGAAATGTATAAAAAAGAAGTACCTTGTTGTACTACCTCACCACTAAACAAAAATCACAACTGCAATATGGACAATGGAAGTGACTGAGCTGGCTGAGATTTTACTGGAAGTACGTCAGCACTACGGTGTGCATATAGACTATTGGTGGGTAGTTATATTGGTATCTAACATTACCAATTTAGTTAATGTCTTATTGCTGTCTGTTGTCATTGGAAGGACAAAATGAAGTTTTGACAGATTTATAGGGTGTAGGTAATAAATTCACATGTTCACAAGGACATTTGGCTTCACCTGGAAAGCATTAAGGAAATAGGTTTTATTTTAGGCATGTGTCATAGACAATCCAATGCAGACAGTAATTTCAGCACACATCTTTTTAGCAGTATTAAAGAGGCAAGTATACAGGGAGGATATTATAGTCATGGGGAACTTTAACAATCCAAATATTAACTGGGATAACTTTAAAAATAATGGCGCACAACAGCAGGAGTTTTTATAAGTAATCAGTAACTATTTTTTAACTCAGTATGTTAAAGCACCAATGCTGGGCTCACCCATCTAGATTTAGTTTTTTGTAATAGTTAGGACAGAATTGAGGATTGTCACACACGTGCGAGTAGGAGGACGCCGTATGGACCAAGCAAAGGTAATTCCATGCCAGTCCAGGGGGTGGCGGGGTGCACTAAAACTTCTCCTGTTATCTCTACAGACCAGCCATGGGAAAACCTGTCTGATTAAGAGCTGATGACGTCACTCCCGGCACCCAGAAGAATGTAATTTCTGGAGCACAGACTGATGTCAGAAGAACATCACTTCTGGTTCCTACACATCACTTCCAGTCTGATCCCTTAAAGCTGCCATCTTTGCAAATCCTCACCAGTTCTGTTTTGGACTCAGTCTTGTGAATATCTCTGTTCCTTTAAAAGCGTTTTGCAGCCAGGGAAATTATATGGATGGCTGCCCCAAACCTTTTTGAGTGTGTCGAGTCTTATCCTTTCACAGGGTGTAGAGGTGATTGAGTCACTACGGTCAAGTGACCATAATATAATACAACTCTCAGTGTTTTGTAAAAGTGCAGATGCAAAGACTGTTAAGTTTAACTTTGTTAGGGCAAATTTTGAGCAAATGCAGCTATGTCTGAGGATAGACTGAGATAAGCTTTTAAGTATGGTGACAGTTGAAGAGCAGTAGAACAGGTTTAAAAATTGTTTTACATTAATGCAGGACAGGAACATAACTAAATTTGGAATTAATAGGAAATTTGAAAAAACTCTGCAGTGGGTTAGTACATAGTTAAAAAAGAAGATACAAAGGAAAAACCAGCTGCATAAGGCGTAGAAGACCAGTAACTCCAATGTGAATCGTAGGGCATATGAGAACATAACAGCAACCATTAAGAAGGATATTAGGGAGGCTAAAAGACACTTGGAGAGGAATATAGCAGATAAGGCAAAAGACGACCTGAAGAGATTCTTTCAGTAAATTAGTAGTAAAAGGACAGTCAAGGAGGAGGTGAAGTGCATCAGGAATAGTAAAGGGGAATTAAAAAGCAGAGACAGCGAAATAGTTAATGCTCCAAATAAGCATTTTTCTGAGGTCACAACTAAGGAAGTTGGTAACCTCCCAGCAATAAATGGGACTACTAAGGAGATACTGATTGATTTGGAAATTGTGGAGGGAGAATTACTGTTTAGAATAAATAAGCTGAAATCAAACAAATCTACAGGACGAGATAATATTTACCTTCAAGTTCTTAAGGAGGTTAAAAAGAACATATATGATACATATATTGACACATATTTTTAGGAAGTCACCGCACACTGGGGAAATTCCAGACTGGAAAATGGCAAATATTACTCCATTATATGAAAAGCTTGACCAGGCAGATCCAAGCAACTATAGGGCAGTAAGCTTAATGTGAGTCAAAATAAAATTAAAGGAATGAATTATTAAGGATAAGATTTAGCTACACATGCTAAGAACTGGATTTTTACTGAACAGTTGACATAGGTTCAGAAGAGGGAGGCCATGTTTTACTAACATGCTGGAATTCTATGAGGAAGCAACAAAAGGATATGTTGAACTTATGATATTATTTATCTGGACTTTCGGAAAGCATATGACAAGGAGCCACATGAGAGGTTGGGCATCAAACTGAAAGAAGTGGGAGTTGAGAGTGATGTTTTGAGATGGGTGCAGAATTGGCTTAGTCACACTAAGCAGAGAGTGATAGTGCAAGGAACCTTATCAGAATTGTCTCATGTTAAGAGTGGTGTTCCACAGGGGTCAGTGCTAGGGCCATTGCTATTTTAATATATATAAATGATTTGGATAGGAATGTAAGTGACAAACTGGTTAAGTTTGCAGATGATTCCCAAGATAGGTGGATTGGCAGAAAATATGGAATATGTTTAATCATTACAGAGCGACTTGGACAGCATACAGGCTTTGGCAGATTTGTGACAGATGAAGTTTAATGTCAGTAAATGTAAAGTATTGCACATAGGAAGTAAAAAGGTTTGAATACACAATGGGAGGTTTTTTGAGGTAACACAATAAATTGACATTTGAGAAAATCAAAAGGGAAATAATTGGAAATATATTATTATGAAAGAAAATATTAAAAATTACATCTGAGCATCAGGTAATTGATTATTTTTAAGTATTAATGATACAGTATGCAGACTTGAAACTGTACAGAATGATGCATCCAAACTTAAAAGAATTCATCACCATCTTTGGGATTATCTTGTTATGTTTTGTAATTCTAAAGTCCTTCTCTTATTTTCTATTGAAAATCAAGCCTTTGCCATTCTCAGCCAGCTTCATAATATTTTGGGATTTGTTCAAACAACAATTCTGCAACAACGGTACTTTCATTTTTTCAAAAAGGTGTGAAGAATTATGGCTTGCCTTTAAGGGTTTGAGAAGACACATGTTTTGACAATGTGCTGGTGGCAAGATAAATGATCAGTGATAGAGGATCTCACGTTTGAATATTTATTGTTGGATGCAAAGTGCATAATGACAGAATTGAGCATCTTTGGACAGAATGGAATAGAGTACTAACATTCTATTTTAAAGGCATGTTTTTATTTATAGAAGTTAATCTTGTTCTTTACAGAAACTCAGAACTTGTTATTTATTGTTTACACTACTTATTCCATGACTTAAAGTAGCTGTGACTGAATTGTTAATCAGTGAAACAACCATACTTTAAGCATAGAGAATATTTTTTAACCACCAGGTTTCTCGTCTGAGCGTGACAGAGTAAACAGCTTAGAATATATTGCTTGTTACTTATTTACACATGATTATACATTTAAGAAAGTAAACGTTGCTGCTGAAAATATTTTCGCTGTATCTCCTGTACAGGTTAAGCACTTGCACCAACTGGTTAACTTCATGATGATCATAGTCATGGAATTAATAATTTCTTGGATATTAAAAAATACTAGGGGGCTCCACCCCCTGCTTGCTTCGCTCGCCAACCCCCCTGCCTGCACTACACACCAGCAACTTTGCATCTCTGCCGCTCCCAAACAACAAAAATTCTCGCAGATACGCCTCTTCATTGGGAAGAAACACTACTTTTCCCTGATGGCAACACAGATTAGACAGTCACAAGTCTCAGACTTAAAGTTTAAATGTGAACAATATATTCAATCTCTTTTCGCTGTTCTGTTATTTCAAGTAATAATTTCCATTTGTTTGCACTAATGCGATCTTTACTATAATTTTTTTGACACTTTCCAATTTTTGTACTTTCATTATCTCTAACCTCCTCTGCATGTGTATTGTGCCAATGTTTTTGAATTCTTTATGACATTCTACTTTGTCATCTACTCTTTGGCTTTTATTTCCTGCACCTAACTGATTAATTATATCTCTAATCTGTAAAACAACATTGCCCAGTACTTCCCAGGGTAAACTGTAATGCAGAACTACATCTTTCTGGCAGAATGGCAGAAAAAACCAGCCTTTCCTTCAATGTAAAACAACATATCCACATATCAACACTAAATATTAATTGTGCATGCAAGTGCATAAAAATGAAAGTACAAATTTAAAGAAAACATTTTTTTAATTAAAACAATATCACCATTATGCTGTATCTGTAAATTTTCAAATCAATACTGTCTAATACAATGTGTGCAATATCGTTACTACCCTGTAATGGTACCCATGATAAACTTTTTTTGAATTTTCTTACTAATACAAAAAATACAATTTTGCAAATGTATCTTAAAAGTGTAGTGGTTTTAATTAGAATAAAACTTTCATTATAAACATTTTTTTTAGAGAATTAGCAGACATTTTGATGTAAATAGCCTCTGTCTGCATTTACCTGCAAGTCATTTACTACTTTAATGAGTACAGTTTCTATACTGTGATTTTTTCTAAAACCTGACTGAAACATTTCAAGAATAGAATTTTTATTCAAGTGTAACTGAATAAACTGCGTAATGACTACCTTTTCTAGGATTTTACCTAAGAAAGGCAGGTTAGAAATAGGTCTAAAATTTTCAAAAACAGAGGAGTCAAGATTAGTTTTCTTGAGCAGGGGTTTAACAACAGCAGTCTTAAGACAGTTTGCGACAACCCACATATCTAATAATGAATTTACTATGACTTGTTGGTATTGGGTCAAGGACGCAGGTGGAGGGTCTCAGTTGAGAAATTATTCTATATAAATCAGGTAAATCTATCCTGGTGAAAGAGTTTAATTTGCTTAAAATGAAATACCAGGGTTTAATAGGATCAGTATTGGGTGGATGTACTACATTATTTCTAATATCATTAATTTTGTGGTTTTGTGACACTGGGAGGGAGAACAAACCCCATGAGTAGACACTGACTAAATTAAAACCTGGTACACTGAAACCATGAGGCAGCAGTACTTCCTATTACACTGCCTCCTATAAAAGATACACTGTATTGCTAATAGTAATAATTGAATGGGATTAAAATAATACACCAAAAAAACTGCACCAGTTCAGCAACAGCAAAGCAATAATCATTACCACCACTACCACCTCCACAAAGATTCATACACTTATGCAGTCCATGGGCAAAACAAACCTTTTGCATTTATTAAGTAATCTTGGCACCAATATTTGATTTTTATCTGTAACTATCGCTTATTGCTACCTTCACACTCCAAACTGATAGAATACATCTTGTCCACTTTTTGAGTGTGAATTTTGAAAAGCAAATAACATATTTTACAGTACTATCACTGTAAGTATTTTAAAATGTTGCATTTCTTAAAATAAGATTGCTGGTTCTAATCTTAATTAGTAGGAGTGTCAGTTTTGAAATGTGTTTAAAGTAATAGTAAAAGGTGACAAAGTTATGTAAACATATTAAAACTAATTCACCTTTATGCTACTAGAAATGTCAAATTTTAACAATGTTCTGTTGTGCTAACATTTGAGATAATGAAAGATGATAATATATCCCATTAACCTATGCATACTGTACCTTTCAAATACTCCTCTTGTGCACCCAAAAAATAATGATTTTAACTTCTTCAAGAATTTATTTAGAACATTCAACAGAAATCATTGCATGCAAGCACCTTGCTAAACCCAAAAAATCTTGAAACATAAAGACTGTTTCACTGACTTCATCTGAGGTTTTTGCCAGTTAAATCTGAAGCATATTAAGAATCATGGAAGTTATACAACAGATTTTAAACATTTACTAATTAAGTAGCCAATCTACCCTCTAAAACTGATTAATTACTCCCACCTTAGACTGAAGTGTTCTTTTGCGATGCCTTTTCCCTCTCACGGATTTTGAATATGTTAGATTATTCTCATGCCGAAGTTATTTTTGGAAAGGACACTACTTAATTGTTGAAAATTACCTACAGTTTCTCATGGAGCATGATGTACTAGAGACTAGAGCAGTATTGTGTTTTAGATGTTAAGGACATAATGTGAGATGATTAGTCATAATTTATCATAATACATTTTTTATTAAATAAAAAAATAACAATTTAAAGATAATTACTTTTTGCTGTTTTGACCTTATTTATGTTCTTAACCTCACATTTAACATTTTCTGGTCCACTGACCAAGGCATCATACAACTCAGGTGGCAGAAATCACAGTGGTAGTCCTACATGTACAAGACCAACGGTAATTACTCTCCCTCCAATGAAGTAGTCATATGTTTTAATGTAGAAAAAAAATTATAGGCTTACTATAAATATCAAAAAGAATACAGTAAATGTGTAACAGGGATATAAACTATATATAATACAGCAAGCAGTACAACATGAATGAAATTCTAGAATAAATAGCCATCAGTGAAAGTGCTTAGTACTCTAAGTTTTGTAAACTGATGTATAAAACACTGTAATTCCATTTTACTAGCATAACAATAGGGCATACAAATAACCATTGCTATGTGTACACAAACCAGCAGGATATGAATGTAAGCCAATGCAGCTGATATATAAACTGACAGCATATGCTCAACCAATAGCATATGAATGAAAACCAATGCAGTTCACTAACAAGTAAATAATCAATGCACATAAACAAAATAAATATTGTTAAGGCACAAACTAGTAGTGTAGCACAGTGGTTATGGCTTTGGACCTCTAGCCATGAGGTTGTGGGTTCAAATCCCACCACTGACACTGTGTGACCCCAATCAGGTCATTTCACCTGGCTTTACTCCAATTGGAAAAGAAATGCAACCAATTGTATTTCAAATGTTTTAAGTTGCTTTGGATAAAGGTGTCAGCAAATAAATAAATGTAATGTATTGGTGTACATATACAAATCAGTATAGTTCACACACAAACCAATTACCCACACATACAAAACCAATATAGTTTCATCTGGGTAAATCCAGTATTGTACATATGCAAACTAATAGTAAACACTGATCAACCAATAGTGTGAACATGTAAACCTCTACATTGTATATAGAAATATATGCTTTATAGTCTTTTTGACCCCTCATACAAAAATCCAACATAAAAACAAAAATCAAAGTTGCAAAATACTCAAGGTCTTGATTCTCTAGTAAGAATTTTTAAATAGCTAACACACACGTTTTTTTTTTTTTTTACAATGGTATCCAGAATGAACAGGTAGGAGAAGGTGCAGTCGTGTTTTATATGGTCAGTGCAGTGACATCAGGAACCACACTTTCAGAGACCAACTATGAGTCTGTAAACCAACAACACTGAACACAAAATTGCACTTGTCACTGTCAGAAATTATAAAAAAAAATTGAGACTAATTTTTAGGCAAAATAATATTAACAATAATGTTATTAAAATAATAAAAAATCAAAAACATATATCAACACGTTCTACAAAGGGTTAAACACTACTAATTATAAAACAGTAATTAAACACTAATTATAAAATAATGCCAACCTCCCAACTGTTGAAGTTCATTTTTTTACTTGGTAGCTTTTATCCCCTTGACAATAGCTTTTCTTACTCTTTTCAATTAAATATTTGTCCCAACTCACCCATAACTCTGGACTCTGTAGGTTTCTGGATGTGACATGGCTTTAATTCCCTTCAGGAACCAAGTCTCAGAAACATTCCTGCCAAGTCCTGATTTTCGTTCTCTTAAATCCTAGACAAGCATCACACGCTTCCATTAAGGCCAACTCCCCCACAATCCTGTTGCACCTGTCTATACAGCTTTCACCACCCAGGGCACTGTGCATCATATAGACATAGACAATCCTACAATTACTGCCAGTGTGAGTAGTATAATGGATCACCAAAATCAAACTGACAGGTTTTCCTGCCAATCAGAGTAGAGTATTTGACGGAAGTCCCACACCCTTACGCATTACCTATACTCCCACAATACTACCGAGTTAATGGCCATTTTCCGGCCTCTATTCTGTAATGCATAGGTGTTTGAGAGACAGTGGACATCTTGGCTGTCGTCTGAATGGAAGGGGCAGCCATCTTGGTCGTAGTGCAAATGGAAAGGGTGGCCCTGTTGACTGTAGTCCAGAAAGGGATGGTGGATGAGGACAGCCTTGGGAGCTGTGCCTCTAAGGAAGCAAGTTAGTCACCTATGGGTGGAGCACATATCCGTCTTAGGTGAACACAGTGCAGCATAGACAGTACAGAGACCGTGAGTGACAGACCATGAGAGAGAATGTATAAGAAGACTTTAGAGAGAGTCCATTACACTCTCAAGGAGTCTGGCAGTTTTGGCGGTGCAACTCACACATACCTGCATTCTTTCCCCACATAGACAAGTCCACCCGTACCCATCTACCCAAACTATCCCACATATAAAATTGTTCAAAAAGGAGGAAAGATAACAAGGTGCCTTAAAAACAATTTTATTGAAACAAATTCCATACATGGCAATTATGACATATTCTTCACTTTTAGAGTTGTACAGTGTATGCTAAGCATCCAAAACAAATCTTGTTATTTATTATAAGCTCTTGTGTACTACATGACTCACTTCTATACTATTGTACCTGCGGGTGTGTAAGGCAGGATCAAGCATGTGTAAAACTTGTGCCGAAACAAATCTCATTCCAAAAGTACATTATAAAATATTTAGTGAAAATTCAAAGCAAATAGTCCACATAAGAATAGAGAAAAAAGTTTGGTACACACGTAGAATAAAAAGCAAAAAAAAGAGAGAAAATGTATCTTCTCTAAACTTAGCTTTTCTTGTCAAACTTTTGTTGTTTCTATACTTAAAGATGCTTTACTTCTTCTTCAGTACACTTTAAACCTACGGTGCAGCACATTCAATAGAGCATATTGTCTTTCATATTACTTGGCACGTAAAACATGGTTTAAAACCATGTGCCCTCAATGCCTTACACATGGCAAGGCAGGTCACTAACTGAGTATAATGTATAGTCAGAGAAGCTAGAAATAGTTAGAATATACCAATTAAATTCAATTTATGGATATGTAAGAACCTCCCATAGACTATGCACTAATATTTAGGCAAACATTTATATAACTTAAATAACTAGCAAATGGCTCTTGCAGCTATAATGGGTATAGTCTCTAAAAAAGTTACACAGCTCTGTTTTTTCCTCAGTGAATATCAAACCCTGCCCACTCTGGAAATGGAAAGATCAATGCAGCTCCAGCAATGTGCCAGTGCAGTGTAGAAAAACCCAAGCCTCAGCAGAAAAAGATGCTCTGAGAGAGAGAAAGGGACTACATCATGACAGAGAAACAAAAACATCCTGGTGTTAACAAAAAGTTGTGGGTGACATTTTCAGAGATGTATTGGAGGGTGCTTCAGCTGATCACATTAAAATCTCCCCTTAAAGCTTCTATACCTAATGGCTTTAGATGTTATACAGCAGTATTGTTTACAAAAGTATCAAACAAATGCCCCAAAACATCCATCCTAGATTCTGAAGATGGCTTCAAAAAAAGGCTCCTATCTACCACATTAAACTGTGAGGGTGTTCTTCATTCTGCCTGGTTGGAAACAGCAAACCTCAAAATAACACCAGAACATGACAATTACCAAAGTCAAAAAATGGGTCCAAGTTAAAAACAAACATCAAACCAATATGTGACAGTAGTAAAGCCATCACTGGGTCCGTTACTGGCTTCAGTGAACCATAAGAACCAGTAGTGTCCACTAATTATCTAAATACATACAGTGTGGTGTTTTATAAAAATGAAACTTACTCTAAGCAAATCCGTACAAGTCACTTTTCAATTAATGCTTATTTCCAGTGAGAACCTGGCTTTTTAGATTTGATAAAAATTCCTTTCACTTACCTGCTCAACAGAGCCCTTTCCTTTTAATAGATTTATTGCTGTGCAGTGCTAGAGTGTGGTAGAAGTTTTAATTTACTTGTTGTTTGGATTTTTTTTTTATTTTGCTGTTTGGAGGTTTAGGTATAATCCCTGGAGATGTGTGAAATGTATTAAAAGTTAGTTTGTGTAGTAAAATGGTCATAAAGGAATGTGGTATGATGGAGTGGTATGGATATGTTGTATTATGGCAAGTGGGGCAGAAGTAGTTAGAAAGTCACTGTGCCATTAGTTCAGGGCTATGTAGTGAGTATAGGTGTTGCTGTTGTGCGCATTGGTAAGTTTTTTTTTTTCTTTGTGCTATTGGCTGTTTAAAACGGGTATTTTAACTTTGTTAAGCCTGGGTACCTCTTAGCTTTTGGAAGTGCTTCAGCACTGGTTTGAAATATATATTTGTTGGCTGCTAAAGAGCCATTTGGTCAATTATCAGAATTTTATTATTATTATTATTATTATTATTATTATTTTTATTATTATTATTATTTTTCATTTGGCAGCATTGGACTCTCTGCTTTTATGGAGTTCTTGGCAACAACTGCTAATACTGAAAGTATTACTTATTTAATTATTGATTTTTTTCTCTCTTTCTGAGATGATCATTGTACCTTTTGCTGCATTATCTATTGGGAGTATTTTCATTAATCAGGAATATATCACTGTAACATATTATTTTTCCTGATTGTTACCTTTTTATTGCACCTTTGTATGTTTTTTTTTATATTTTAATTTTATGAATTTTTTTAAAATCAAATAACACTCCATACACATAACTTGAGTTTTATAAAAAGAAAAAAGAAAAAGGTTCGAAACAAATCAAACCCCACACCTGAGAAAGAGAGCTAGGCCAGGAGTGTAAAACTTTATGCTAGTAAAGACAAATGAATAGATAAAAAAATAAATGAATAGAGATAAATGGAGTAAAAGAGGGGAGTGAACCTGCTTCCTCACTTTAAATGCTTATTCTAAAATTTTATTGATTAGATCCTGTCAGATTCTGAAAAAGTTTTGTACAGATCCTCTAAGTGAGAATTTGATTTTTTCCAGTTTCAAGTAGTATATAACATCAGTTATCCACTGACTTAGAATAGGTGAGTTAGGATTCTTCCAATTTAGCAAGATAAATCTACGTTTCAATAGTGCAGTAAAGGCAATTACAGTTTGTTTGTCCTTCTCCACTTTAAGCCTGTCTGGAAGTACATCAAACACAACTGTTAGTGGATTAGGAGGGATTGTGACATCCAAGCTGTCTGAAAGGCATTTAAAGATTTTGGTCCAAAATGATGTTAATTTGGTGCAGGCCCAAAACATGTGACCCAGTGAGGCCAGAGCTTGATTGCAGCGTTTGCAGGTTTGATTTTGACTTGCAAACATTTTAGACAATTTTAAACGAGAGAGATGTGCTCAATATATAATTTTAAGTTGAATAATTCTATGCTTTGTGCATATGGAGCTCGAGTGAATTCTGTGCATTGCTACTTTCCACTCCTTTTCTGAAATATTGAGTAAGAGATCCTTTTCCCACTTTTCTCTTGAATCTTTGACAGGGAAGGACTGTAAAATAGTTTTATATATTACAGGAATGCTGTCTGAGTCCTCAAGACTGAGCAGTTTTTTACCAGTATAGAGATAGGTGGGAGGTGAGGAAAATTGGACAGATTCTGTTTAACAAAGTTTCAGATTTGAAGGTAGTGAAAGAAATGTGTTGCTGGTAAGTTAAATTTGGAGTGTACTTGTTCGTAGGATGCAAAAACGTTGCTTATGTACAGATCTCTAAGTGATTTAATCCCAGATGTTTTCCAGGTATTAAAAACTCCATACGTTTGAGAGGGTGGGAAAAGGTAGTTTTTGTGCAGAGGTACCACAGATAAAAGCTTCTCTATCTTAAAATACTTTCTACATTGGTTTCATATTTTGATTGAGTGAAGCAAAATTTAGGTTGATAGTATATTGGCGATAACTTGTATTTCAAGGGGTACAAAGCAAAGAACATAAAGAGAGCCTACAGGATTTTATTTCTATAATGGACAAAGCCTGTGTATGTTTGTCTATTTCTGTCCATGTCCAGGTTTTTATAGTTTGTATGTTTGCTGCCCAGTAATAAAACTGAAAGTTAGATAGTGCCATGCCACCTTCCGCCTTTGTAGGGTCGCCCTTTGGATACATGGATGTTTTGAATTCCAAATAAATGAGGTTATGGTTGAGTCTAATTTCTTAAAAAATTATCTATTAATGTATATTGGAATGTTTTGAAATAAAAAGAGAAGCTTAGGAAAGATATTCATCTTAACAATGTTAATTCTTCCAGCTAAAGAGAGATGAAGAATTGACCATCTATGCAAGTCTTGCTTATTTTTTTTCATACAGATAAACAGCTTTAAATTTACTTGTGATGTTTAACCCTAGGTATTTAAACTGATCTGTGATGATAAAAGGGAAGGTGTCCAATCTAATATTGTATGCTTGAGAATTCACTGGGAAAAGCACACTTTTATTCAAATTGATTCTGAGACCAGAAATCTTTGGAAATTCTTTTAGCGCTGTTAGGACTGCAGGCACAGTATTTTGTGGGTCTGATGTATAAAATACCATATCATCTGCATATAGAGAAACTTTCTCTTCCAGTCCTTCTCTGATAATCACCTTTATCTCAATAGCATTTCGACAGTGAATTGCGAGTGGCTTAATGGTGAATGCAAAAAGCAGTGGTGACAAGAGGCATCCTTGTCTGGTACCACGCTCTAGTTTCAAGTAGTCTGAATTTATCGTGTTAATACAACCTGAAGCTTCTGGATTCTTATACAGTAATTTGATCTATGCACAAATGTTCAGGCCAAAACCCCATTTGTCCAATGTAGTGAAAAGGTAGTTCCATTCAACCATGTCATGCCATGTTATCATTTTTCTGCATCCAATGATAATAATATCTCCGGGGTGTTAGTTTGTTTGTTGGTCAATATATTACATTAAACAGGCGTCAAAGACTGGAAGCTAAGTGTCTGCCTTTTAATAAATCCAGTTTGGTCTTGTGATATTACCGAAGGCAGGAATGCTTAGCGAAAAGATTGAGGTAGAATTTTATTTTCTCTAGCTTCTGTAAATGTCGCTAATAGAAGGGGAGCTAGCTGACTTGAGAATTTCTTATAAAATTTGGCAGGGTAGCCATCAGGGCCTGCTGCTTTCCCATTCTGCAGTAAATTTATAGCATCTAGTAATTCTGATAGTCCCAGAGGTTTATCCAATTCCTCTGCCCTAAGAGTATCTATTTGTGGTATCTGTAAATTATCCAGAAATGCCTTAGATTGTGTCATGTCTTCTTTAGTCTCAGAAGAGTATAATGATTTATAGTAGTCTCTAAATGTGTGCATTATATTTTTATGGTCAATGATTTTGTCTCCGCTTGTGCTTGTGATTGCTGGGTTTGCATTGCAAATTTTTTGCTTGTGGATTTGTTGAGCTAAGATCTTATTAGCTTACTCTCCATGTTCATAATAATGATGACTTGATTTAAGTATGAGTTGTTTAGTTTCTTTAGTTTTTAAGAGGTTGAGCTCTGAATGCGGAGCCTGCCTTTTCCTATGTAGTGTCTCACTTGGACATCTGGCATATTCTTGATCTATTCTAGTAATTTCGTTGATTAGCTCTGATACCTTCTTGGTTTCCAATTTATTCTTGTGGGAAAGATATTAGATAATCTGTCCTCTTAAGAAGGCATTCAGGGTTTCCCAGAGTGTTGCTGCAGAAACCTCTGAGGGTATATTTGTCTCTTAAAAAACTGATTTGTTTGGGTATAAATTCTGTACAGTTCTCGTCTGCTAATAAAAATGGATTAAAATGCCATCTGCGAGATGAGTATGAGGGGCATAGTGATTTTAGCTCCAAAATCAAGGGAGCATTGTCAGAAATAACAATAGTGTTGTACTTAAAAGATTTAATCGTAGGCAAGAAGTTGTTATCTACAAAGAAATAATCAATTCTTGAGTAGCAATGATGCACTGGTGAGTAGAAGGAATATGCTCT
>JANRMT010062806.1:17407317-17443110 GCA_026402145.1 Polypterus bichir lapradei | reverse complement strand
TGCCTTGTCCGTCTTCCACCCGACTCTAGCCTCGAATGAAGGGAGACAGCCCCTTTTATATTCTCCTGGATGAGCTCCAGGTGGTTCCCGGCATTCCCTTGTTGGCCATGCCCCAGCGTGGCGGAAGTGCCGGCTGTTCTCCCGGCAGCTCTCCGGGTGCCCTTCTAAATCTTCCCCCCAGCACTTCCTGGTGTGGCGGAAGTGCTGAGGTCATAAGTCCCCAAGGCATTAGGGCGCCTCCTGGCGGTGACCACGGGCCCCTACAGGGTGGGACTTCCATGCCCTGAACCCGTGGCCCCCAAAGCAACCAGGAAAGCGGCCCCCACATGATCCCAGATGGGCACACGCCCACTTCCGGTCCTCCAAGGCGTCCCGGCCGGGTCGTTGCCCCTGGCATCCGCGATACAATATATATATACAGTATATATATATATATATATTTACATAACATACATATTTTGACACATGAATCGCTGCCTTGCACCCAAAAGATGAGGCTAAGTCTAAGGATTTCGGGAAAATTAGCTTTATTAAACTTGAAACAGGAACAACAAGGTTATTTATTGCAGCAGGAGCTACCACTCTACTACACACAGACACAGCAAATGGGCAGGGCGGAGACCAGGTGAGTGGCCAAGTTATAGCGTTCTCCACATCACCCATTGGACGACAGATGTGTTGCGCGAGGAGGTGGTGGGTTTGCTGTTGCCCATGTGGTGCTGCATCTCCTCCCAGAATTAAGCCTCTTTGAATATGCAAATCAATATAAATAGCCCTTAAGCTCAGCGTTCTGTGAAAAGACAATGGCAAAAGCATGGAGGAAAATAGAAGAATTTCAGTGAATACCAAATGGAGGAAAAGAAAAACGTACTATTTGTTGGTTTAAACAGTGATATAAACAACAAAAAGAAGCTGATCCAGTGACAGAGTAGCGGAGAAACTCGAAATTTCAAGTTCACAAAGTCGCACAGTGCTCTAAATAAAAAAGAAGTTGTCAGATATCAAAGTGTTGTAGCCCACCATCTGTGTTTCATATGGAAACTTAGGGTACAGAGAAAAGAAAAAAAAATAGGGATACAGTGGGAAAGAAATCTCGAAATTTCCACTTTAATCATGTAGTTTATTTTGTCATTAAAGTAGAACATCATAAACTTAATCTTACAATCATTTATTATACTACTTTCACAAATTCCCATCATAACTAAAGTAGCACGTTAAATGCTTTGTTTTGTATATGTTCTTCTATGTGCTCTATGCGTATGAATCACTACGTGCTTCTTAAACGGGCTTTGTCTTCCTCCGGCAGGACACAGAATCCATTACATTCATGTTATTACAGCTCTCTGAATAATTTAAATCCTAAGATGTATACTTGATATAATTTTCATAATGATAGGACTTAAAGCATGTATTAAACATGGGGACACGGTGGTGCAGTGATAGTGACGAGCTAGCACTCGGTCCAGAGATTGTTCCTGCCTCCCTCAAAATTGCTGTGCTGTGCACGACCTTCGATGAAATAATTTATTGGAGTAGTACTGTCTCTCTCAAACATACTAACCCCGGATTCCTGTCCTTACTTTTCTTTCTCCTAGTAACTAATCACCACACAATCAGCTCTGTAATAGACATCAAGCCATCTGTAAGCTTAGAACACTGAAATATCTTTGTGGTACATGTTTAATTATTCCATCCATCTATCCATCCGGGTTTGCTCCAATCCCAGCAAGCATACAGTGCGAGACAGGAACAATCCCTGAATGGGGCACCAGCTCATCGCTAGTGCTGCGACACTGTGTCCTCACATGTTTAATTATTTACAATATAGATTATTTGAATGATGTTATAATTTTATCTGTATAACGTAATAAACATACTTTGCTGCATTTCATCTTAAAAATGATATCAAGAGCTCCAAGAACATAGCGCTTGGAAATCTAAATCAACTTAGAAGCCAGTTGTCATCATATGTAAATACGTGCTTTATAAAGTAGCTCAGGTTGTGCAATACCATAACTGTAGCGCAAGTTTACAGTGAGGTAATTGTACTTATAATTACAAACAGTTCTACCAGAAGCACTTGATTGAGTGCATTTAGAGCTCTTGGGATGAAACTGTTTCTGAACCGCAATGTCCCTACAGGAAAGGCTCTGAAACGTTTGTCGTATGAGAGCAGTTCAAATAGACAGTTCACATGGCTGAGGCGGCATGTGCTTGATACTGTAGACTGATAATCCTCTTTCTGATCAGTTGCTTTACAGCTGTGATTCCACACTCAGATACAGTGGGGTAAATTCTCCGAGTGGTGCACTGAGAGTTACAACGCTAAAGCAGTGATGGTATTTGAAATAGTTTGGCCATTCTGTCCACAGTTATATATTTAGGAGTTGAATACAATCAGGTGCCTTAAACGATATGCAGTTAATTTTAGTTTATCTGATAAACCCTCATCAGGTATGTGTATCTGAAAAAGAAAGTGAAACCACACGGAACCAGTAGCACTGCTTTGATGCTTGGTGCCACCAGTTTGCAAAATTGATCGGAGAATTTGCATACACCAGGGATTGAGCTAGCGTGAAAATGTGTGTGGCTTTACGCCAAGTTTAGTTTTTATATATATCACGATGTGAGCATGGAAAAGGGCGTATGTAACATTTTTGTGCATACGCACCGTTTATACATGAGGCCCCAGGTCTGTGCTTCTATAAGGAGTCTGCCAGAGCAAGTCATGGTGTACTACCAGAGACCAACAGTGCTTGGATTTCACATCTAGCCAACTTAATTGAGACTTTAAAATTGTTCTTGACTAACATCTTGGGGGAAACTTGCAAGACGCATACCTGGGCCAGTGAAATGTCCATGGTTTGTGCAGATGGGAGGCGACAGTCCCAAAGCACATGTCCCAGTTGATGACAGCGAAGGCACCTGTGCTCAGTCTCCACTATAGAGTTCCTATGATGGTGTCTTCCACCCATGGCATCAGTGACCCTAGGAGCCTGTGCTGGCTGGGCCAAAGTTGGGGCCAAGCCTGGAAAGCCCCTCTACTTCCAGGTAGCTTAAGTACCCTGCAGTCTGAAGGTCAGGTCTAACAGTGAGTGGATGTCGTTCCGGAGCATCTCATCACAAAGGTCCTTGTCTATCCCTGACAGGACCACGTCAGTAGTACACTTCTCCGCAATGCAATTAAAGGTGTCCCTGTGGAACCAGCTTTGAATCAGGTCCACTAAGTCCTGAACCTGTCTTCATACAAGCTGGTCCGGGTCAATTCGCCACAGAAGAAACTGGTGCCTTTTGGCCACCAGACTCATAGCCATGTAGAGGAGGATCTGTTGCTTCAGGAAATCAGAATCATCAAGCCTTTTGGGAGGGAGGTTTCGCATGACCTGCAGGGCCTCTCCAATTAAAAACAGGGCCAAAATAGCTGTTCAGTCTCCCCTGTCCCAGTGCGTCATTGTTGACATGTGCTTGAAGCAGAATAGGAAATACTCTGAGTCGTCCGAGGGAGTCATTTTCACCAGCACGTCCCTGGGGCATGCAAAGACAGGAGGGCCCGTGGGAGCATCATCTTGCTCTGCCTGTATTGGGATGTTATGCGTCTCTTGGGGTTCCATTGGTGCAAGACCCCACTCCTGGTACCATGTGACATGTGAGTCGGTGCCTTGCATCTAAAAGACAAAGCTGAGTCTAAGGATTTCAGGAAACTCAGCTTTATTCAACTTTAAACAGAAAGAGCAAGGTTACTTATTGCAGTGGGAGATACCACTGTACTACACACAGACACAGCAAATGGGCAGGGCCAGGTCAGTGGCTAAGTTATAGTGTTCCACACATCACCCATCATGCAAAAGATGCGTTGCGCGAGGAGGCGGTGAGCTTGCCATTGCCCCTGTGGTGCTGCAAACCCGTGGGGTGCTGCAAACCTGCAGGGCTCTGTGAACCTGTTGTTGACTCGGTGATGGACAAGTAGCCCTCAACAGACGCGTATGTCGTGGTTTGGCATGTCGTCCTGTTGGGGAAGGTCTCAAAAGATTTAAAAAATCCCACAATATATATACAGTAAATAAAGTTATATCTATCTATCTATCTGGGCAAGAACAGTACCATGTGATAATTAGTTGATAGTTCAACACCTCTCTTTATACAAGAGTCCAGAACATACAGTTTCAAAGAAGATGATAAAGGCCTTTGGCCTTCCAGATATATCCATCATTTCCTATGCTTAAAATGAAGACTCTCAGTAGGACTAAACACTTAGTAGCTGCAACACTTCTGAGCACCATATGGATTGTCAAGAAAAAGGGTGAATAATCCAAATAGTTGGTTTAGAGTATACATATAGAGAACATTCTAATATTTCCTGTGTACAACATGAAGTCACAATGAGAAGACCCTGTCATTCACTACAACAAACTCCCAAGTGAATATCATCCAGATGGAGGCTTGCAAGCATCCTTTACACTTGGCGCAACTGCAGAGTAAGAGACACCACCTTTGAACGAGAAGTCTGTTTCCAGAGCCATTGATGTGCATGGAGGTTTTAGTATATCTATCTAGTCAATATTTTTCAATGTCCTGAATTAGCACAAACTTCTTCATCACCAGAGAAGTTACTTTTCACATTGCAAAAAGCCAGCTTTAGTGCTACTACCATTACTTCCTGGTGTCTGAGTAGCATTTGACCTGACCATTATTATTCACCTTGTGAGTGTGACAGGGCTGCAAAGGTCACCTGGCATCAACCAGCAAATTTCCCACCCAGGTGAGAGTCTAAGAGTCGGTCTCAGTATCCCGGATCTAATGTATCATTATTATTTCTCTTTATATGGCCCATCCCCATAGACAATTTTTCCATAGGTAACCCTATCTAAAACACATTTCTCCTGATAGAACAGCTCTAAGAATCAGTCAGACACACAAAACCCATTACCTCACCTAGTTCACAATCTTAGGAGGAAATGCTTCTAAATGATTTTTTGCATTTTCTTGGTCCTTCCAAATCTCCAAAGTTGTGTCTTAAAATAAATTAACAAGAAAGATACAGATACATCTCTTTTTCTCCCTACCAATTCTCCACCTTCATAAACTGCTCTACTTAAAGATTTTTTCCTGTTTCTAATCCCACACCCATTTGACCTTAGGTCAAACATGGATATTGCAGGCTATTCTCACTTCCATCTGCTAGCACAGTCAGCAGAAAGACAAAGAATAAAGGAGACAAATAATGTAAAATGTTAACATCTCATGACTTAATGCCTATTTTGACAAGCAGTGTCTCATATTTTACTGCAGCAAATGGGATATCTAACATGGTGTGATTAAGTGCTGTAGCATGGACTTTATTCAAAAGAAGACACACTTCCAAACAATAGCATTTTCAAAAGTGTAGAGGTTATTCTGTATTATTATGAAATCATTTATTAAATTAGCAAAGCAAAACATCATAATATAACATTCTGATACCTGCTCTTTTGATTTAAAGGTTTTTGAGAAACAGGAGAATATCTTGGTTCAATACAATACAATACAATACAATTTATTTTTGTATAGTCCAAAATCTCTGATAAAAGAGGCCTTCGTTGAGACAGATGGCTAGGGAAAAATTCCTGCTGAGATTTCAAGACGCCTGGCCGGAGAAAAAGGAGTTTCTCCTTGTCATTAAACATGTAGAATACAAGCAACTTAATAACGATAAATGGCCGCTAAACTTGGCATTTTTTTTCCGATCTGACCAACATGTTGAATGAGCTTAATTTACAGCTGCAAGGAAAAGAGAACTCCATGGTCAATATGATTAGCTCAGTTAATGCTTTCAAACGAAAAATGCAACATCTGTCCTCAAAGCTGCAGCGCCTTGATTTGGGGAACATCCAAAACCTTGTGTCAGAGCTGGAGATGCAATGGAAGGCGTGTGAGCAACTTGAAAGCATTCACTATACAGAGCAGTTTGAAAATTGCCTGTCAGACTTTGACAGACGGTTTCAAGACTCAGCTTTACTTGAGCCAATCGCTTCATTTAAGTGCTACCCATTTAGAGAAGATGTTGAGGGTGATTCACCCATATCAAAAATTGCAACACTGTTTCACCTAAAACTCCTCTACAGTGGAGGATGAGATTTTGACACTACAGGATGACATTCATCTGAAGTCTGGGGCTCTTGGACAGTTTTGGAACTTACTCACAGAGGGAAAGTACCCAAACATGAGGAAATGTGCTACCTCCTTGACTGCATTATTCGGCTCTACTTATTTATGTGAGTCAGCGTTTTCCCACATGAAGATTATTAAATCCAAATACTGTAGTGACCATGAATGTATTGAATTGTTATTGTGCCATAAAGGTTATTCAGTTAAGGTACGGCAACATATATTTTATGTATAAAGTATACTCAGTATATATACAGTACAGGCCAAAAGTTTGGACACACCTCCTCATTCAATGTGTTTTCTTTATTTTCATGACCATTTACAGCACTCCATCACTCTCCTTCTTGGTCAAATAGCCCTTACACAGCCTGGAGGTGTGTTTGGGGTCATTGTCCTGTTGAAAAATAAATGATCATCCAACTAACCTGACTTCTGCACAACACAACTGCTGGTCCCAACCCCATTGATAAAGCAAGAAATTCCACTAAATAACCCTGATAAGGCACACCTGTGAAGTGAAAACCATTTCAGGTGACTACCTGTTGAAGCTCATCGAGAGAATGCCAAGAGTGTGCAAAGCAGTAATCAGAGCAAAGGGTGGCTATTTTGAAGAAACTAGAATATAAAACATGTTTTCAGTTATTTCACCTTTTTTGTTAAGTACATAACTCCACATGTGTTCATTCATAGTTTTGATGCCTTCAGTCATGAAAATAAAGAAAACACATTGAATGAGGAGGTGTGTCCAAACTTTTGGCCTGTACTGTATATCTAGCATTTTTAATGTAGTTAGATCATTTCGACCTGGTCATTTTAAAAGTAGTTCGCAAGCCGAAAAAGTGTGGGCACCCCTGAACTAGAGTCTTACGAGGTGGTATTTAACAGTATATATGAGACGCTGCAAAGAATTCTGGATAGTTTTTCAGGTACTTTAAATCCACAAGATGTTGTACAGTTAGAATTGTGTGATGATTCCTTACCTATTAGTGTTTTTATACAGATGACTGGAACTAATATTAATGTAGTTTCTTCAAAAGACAGAGTATCTTCTCCAGAGTCATGTGAGTGTATTAGTAAATGAGTCTCTGATGCTAGTCATACAGATTGTTCAGTCACCTAGCGGGGTGCTAATGGTGCTCGCAAGGTGTCCACTCTACTGAATCATGAAATAGTCAGAAAGAAAATGAGGCATTTAATTATTTCTTATAATTACAGGAATCAGCTCTGTTTTGCCTTTTGTCTGCTTACCCTAATGGAAGACCAGTACAAACAAAATCCCCAGTTATGCATGTGTGAAGCGTACAACCTTCAGAGCAGGGCTGAATTATCTGAGCATGAAAAAGTGTCTTTTGTGGATGTCCATAAATTTGAAAACTTGCTGTATATTAAAATTGTTGTCAGATACAGATGCCCAAGAAATGAAAAATTTTTTAAATTTGAAAGCTCTATCGATA
The DNA here is from genome assembly GCA_026402145.1 of Polypterus bichir lapradei. Lineage (NCBI taxonomy): Eukaryota > Metazoa > Chordata > Cladistia > Polypteriformes > Polypteridae > Polypterus > Polypterus bichir. Next base: position 17,435,512 of record JANRMT010062806.1, on the reverse strand, counting down.
GACACCCGAAAACATATTTTATGTTTTTGCATGATAACCATTATTACGGCATTTTGAATTTAAAGGGTTTTCTGGGTGTGAAATACTTGTTTGACTACTGTTACAGAGGCTACCATTTAAACCTTAGCCATCGCTGTGAAGGGCACTGCAATGTCTGTTTCTCCCCCGATTGCAGACCGATCCCTGAAGAGATCAAGTGTGCTGATTGCAACCATTACTGCTGGTCCCAATTTTGTTTTATTCAGCATACGATTCCTACATTAAATGACAAGACCAATGACATGGAAGCGGACTGCAACACTGCAAAAATGTGCCCCTTGTGTTACAAAACTTAATGCTACAGTGAATGCCGCCTCAAAAACCCATAAATGTCACCCCAAGGAATGCTGAGTTTAGTAAATCAAAAATTGAAAATAATGCAGAAAACCATCAATGCTTTATAGAAACCTTGAAGTTTGGGGAGCTGTGTGAAAATGTGTTTTATGATTTTAAAAGTCGGCAAGAAACAGGTGTGCACATTCCGAATTATGTATACTGTAAGTCCTTGCGTGGGGAATCCTGGTTCTGTGTGAGTGAAGATCGTGTACACCAGTTCTTTGCCAAATACCGCCGTCCTAAGTTATACCTTCATAGCTTACAAATCAAAAGGTTACGATGGTTACTTTTTAATAAAGTATTTGATTGAAAATGGACTGAACTCTCGTGTTACCACTCAAGAAAATAAGTTGACGTGTTTCACAGATGAGGGTTATCAATTACGTTTTATAGATTCTTTTAATTTTTTAACAATGAAATTGAGTGTCATGCCTAAAGCCATGGGGTTTGAAGCCGAAAAAGGGTATTTCCCCGATTTCTTCAATAAGGCTGAAAACCAGGATTATATAAACCAGGACCCTATCCTGAACCTGAATGCTACGGCGTCCAGAGCATGATGATAAAAGAAAAAGAAGAATTTTTTACTTGGTATGACAGTTTCAAACATGGTGTTTTTAATTTTAAAGAGGAGATGACTTTATATTGTAAAAATGATGTTAAAATTCTTCGAACCACATGCATCAAATTTAGAGACGAGGTCATCAAAATTGGCAATATTGACCTGTTTCAATGCATGACCCTAGCCTCTCTATGTATGGCCACATACATGCAAAACTGTATGCCTACAAAATCTATCAGTATAATTCCTTCTGACCATTAGATTAGTAGTCAGAAAAACTATTCAAATGCATCTATTCAATGGTTGTTGTATCTCAGTGAATAAGAAAAGTTGAACATTTGGCATGCTCTAAACCTTGGGGAAGTAAAGAAGAGTTCCTTTTTTCTTGACGGCTATGCCAGAGTTAAAGGTATTCCGACCACCTTTGAATTTGCTGGCTGCTTTTACCATGGCTGTCCAGAATGCTATGATTCAAACAGTTCCCATCCTTTAACCGGCATGACTTGTGTGGTTATGTACCAACAATTTATGCGAAAATTGGAAATACTTTAGACAAAATTTAATCTAGATGTGCATGTGATCTGGGAGCACGATTGGGAGACGATGATAAAACACGACCTCAGGCTACAAACTTTCTTAAAACATTGTGATTTCCCTTAACGTATAAATCAGAGGGATTCATTGTACGGCGGCTGTACCAACGGCATAAAATTGTACCACAAGGCCGGGGGCAGCGAGCAGATTCACTATTACGATTTCACTAGTTCGTACCTGTTTGTGAATAAAACAAAAATGTACCCGATCAGTCATCCCAATATCATTTTTCAGCAGTTTGGTGATCTCGGTCAGTATTTTGGTTTAATTAAAGCCACCGTCCAGCCTCCACGTCGTCTCAGTTTTCCAGTCCTGCCTCTCACATTTTGAGGGAAATTAATGTTCACCCTCTGTCGCCCCTGTGCGGAAACAGAATCTCAGACTGTGGACTGTTGTCACACAGAGGATGAGAGAGCTTTAACCAGGACTTGGTGTAGTGTGGAAATAGTGAAGGCCATTGACAAAGGTTATAAAGTTTCAAAAGTACACAAGAATTAGCATTGCCCTAAACGTACTTCTGAACTATTCTCCGACTATATCAAGCTTCATCTAAAAGGCAAGCAGGAGGCATCGAGTTATCCTACCTGGTGTACGGTTGAGGATTCCCGAGAACCGGTATATTTTAGAATATTATCTGCAGGAAGGTATACAAATGGATCGAGATAACATTGCCGTAGTTCCGGCTAAGAGACAGATTTCAAAGTTGTTTTTAAATTCTCTGGGGTAAATTTGGGCAGAAGCCTTTCCATCTTACTACTAGCCTAGTCAGGGATGGCGAGGAATTCTTGCAATATATTTTCTCTAAACTGTGTAATGTTTCTTATTTTGAACTTATCGGCAATGAGACTGCGCAAATACAGTGGAAGTACGCCGATGAAAAGTACACCCTACCTGGTAGTGTTAAAGTCGTTATTGCTGCTTTCACAACTGCCTATGCCTGGTTAGAGTTGTATGATTTACTGGACAGTCTGGGAGAAAGGGTGTTATACCACAACACCGATTTGGTTATTTTTACTTCTCAACCTGGTCAGTACAGTCCTCCTCTGGGTGACTATTTAGGAGAGCTCACCAGTGAGTTAAATCCTGGTGATTATATTACAGAATTTGCATCAGGTGGTCCAAAGACGTACGGGTATAAAACAGCACAAGGCAAAACATGTATGAAAGTAAAAGGCATTACCATTAACCACGAAACCAGTAAATTTGTAAACTTCGAATCACTAACCAATCTAGTTCAGAATTTTATGACATCTCATGAAGCTCCTCCTCAAGAGTTACTGGTTCACGGTAAGCTGATCCATAGAAATAAAAAACGCTTCATTTTAGAAAACAGACCACTCAGGAAGAAGTGGTGTATAACAAGAGGGTTCTCCTAAAAGATTACACCACAAGGCTGTATGAATACTGAAAGAGAATTTGATACACGCCTTCAACATCCCTTCGCTAAAATTATCTCGGATCCTTCCTGTTCCGGTAAATCCTATTATGTAAAAAAATTACTGGAACATCCGAATCACGTTGTGTCTCAGCCATTTCAAAATATAATTTGGTTTTATAGTTGCTAGCAGAAAATGTATGACGAGCTATCAGCTAAATTTCAGCAATTAAAATTTATTGAGGGGATCCCAAAGTCTTTATGCGATGATGAACTTCTCCCTCCTGAGAAAATACATTTGGTCATTATAGATTATCTGATGGAATCGGCTAGTTAAAGCCAGGAAATAGAAAAAGCTTTCACAAAATATACTCATCACCGGAATCTGTCCATTTACTTGGTTCAAAATTTATTCTTTCAAGGAAAGAAAAGCCGAACGATTCATCTTAACGCCAATTATATTACTCATTTTAAAAACCCCAGGGACAAATTGCAGATTACTTCCTTGGCCCATCAAATGTATTCGAAGATGCTACAAAATTACTATACAGCTATCTCTTAGTGGATGTGAAAGCACAGACCCCCGATGAATTGCGATTAAGAACAGGTCTGTTTTTGCCCAATTGTCTGGTCGTGTACACCATGAAAAGATAAAAGAAGCTGTTCTGAGTCAAAGTTATACAGTATATTCTGTCAGCATGTCGGTCAGAATAAGCAGAAACCTACAGCCTCTCAAGGCCTTACTCCATTGCTCTAGTCGTCACCATAAAATTCTTACAAACGTATCTTCTGATGATTTAATTAATGCTTTGTTCGAAATAGCCTGTAATACTTTAAAAGGCAATATATCTCTTTCACCCAAACAGTTTAAGCAACTCAAGAAGCATAAAACAAAAGTCAGAAAAATAAGTGACAGAAAACTAACCTTAAAAAAGAAGAAAGCTATTTTGAACCAGAAAGGAGGCTTTTTGGGGGCTCTTTTGTGTTGCCGTGCCCTTCATATCCCGTTTATTAGCTTCTAGAGCATAAACATGGAATACGCTCAAAAATGTATTTGGTACCACAGCAACAAATGTCTCTTTTTCAGCAAAAGAGAGCTAATCCGAACGATCTCTTGAGCGCCACTGAAACTGAACTTTGCAAGGAAATGAGAAACGTCCTGCAACACTGGGATATAGGGGCTGACGAGAAGGTGAAGCTTTACACCTCTATCCTGCAGAGATATCTAATGTTAGTTAAAAAGGGCGATAAAGAAACTAACAGTCTGACACTCATGTTACCAAAAGAAGAAAATGTCGAGGGGGACGTTAAAACAGTCAACGTGTCTGAGGACCAGGTTTGGCAAGAGGTTTTGAGAAATGCACCTATAAAAGCAACGAAAAATGTTGAATTTGTTTTACATAAAATGTCTGTCAATCCCAATCACGCTTTTTGGAACAATCGTATGATTGTATGAGGTATCGCATCTCATACAATACCTGAGCACAGTAGGCTGCGTGGTTGGAAGGAATTTGTAAATGCCATGGCTGGTTTGAACACTCCATTTTCTGTTGTGCCTAATGATGAAACGAGAGAACTCCTTGAAAGTTTTAAACCGCCTGCCACCCCCCTCCCTGTTCATCAACCTGAAGTTAGCCCCTACCGACGGAAACTGAGATAAAAAGACTGGAATGGATTGCTTATTAATTTGTAAAATTGTTTGTTTATTAAATACAATTATATGTCATTACAGAGTGTCATCATCCTTTAACTGTCTATTGAAATATTTATAGATCTCTGATCTCTGCATGCAAGGGTACCGATAAAAACAACGTTCCGGTGAGGGAAGCCAGGAACAAACAAATTAGATACCATATCATCATTATTATTCACATCATCAGAATACTTTGAAGCTGCCTGTGGTTGTAAATGATTTGTTTAAAGTTTTAGCTTAAGAAACAGTAAATGTCTTTCGGGAAGTAAATAAAGATTGGAGGATTTCCATGGGAATCAAAAAAACTCTCCATGGCCGTCTTCAGTGAGGTAAATCCCCAGCCAGTGTTCTCCAGGTTGGGTTTGACAGTGAGTATTCACTACGAACATGGCTGGCACTCCAATATTTTTTTCCGGTAGTTGATCAGACACCAGCACCCCGCAGAAATATCTTTTGGTGTAGGGATCTTGGGACAGTAGTTCCATTAATTGTTTTGTATTCATGGTGTTTATTAGTAGTCATAGAGAACATTACGTCTCTGGTTGATTTCAATGATTTTGTCAAAGACTGCATATACTATTAGATTGACAGTCCAAGGGAGAGGGACACGGAAGCGTAATTCACATGTCATTTTTCCAGTATTAACTAATGAAAAATGATCACGCATTCTTGATTGGGGGTTAGATCAAAACCGGAAAGAGTATATCCTTGCGAGAACTCTGAACAGGTGATAGACAGAGCTTGATCCTTCAAATGCTTACCAGTGGCCAATACCAGGTTATAGTATTCCCTGGTACTGTTGCCGCTTGCAAAGTCTGGTTAAAAAGGTTTGGCAGGAATCTGTTCACCGTCCAAGTACAGAGCCAGGAACTCTACATCGTTATGTTTGAAATTGAAGGGATTCCTTGTATAAGAACCTGAAAAAGCCTCATTATCCACCATGCCAATCACTACATACTTTGCTAGTTGACCCAGAAACAGGTTTTCTTGATTGCATACTTGGATACCTGTAGGCATACTGAATAATTTCATATTAACCCTTTCCACAGGGTATTTAGCATTGGCTGATGTAAGGGCATGAGCGTGCCCTAATTTCACAGCCGGTGAAACTTTTACTTTTTTTTACAAACAGGGAGGCTGACGTTATGTTTACTTTGTTTATGTTTACTTACTAACGTTCGGCATCACCAGACATTAAGCAGAATTCATCTTTGTTCCGAACCATTTTAATCTTCACGTCTATGCCGTTCAATATTAGTTTTTCCTGGAAAAAGAGACAGTATAGGCGCTTCTTTTATTAAAACCAGTATTTTTTCCATCAGGATCTGTCTCTTCCAATTTAAGTGTACTTTGTAAAAAAGGCCTGTAGCAAACTGAGAATGAAGAGTCTCCTCGCTGTAATTTAGCAGGCCTTCTAAGACAGCTCTGTAAGGAACAATTTGAACTCTGCGATATTAGGCGGTCCCCCAGGGTAACATCAACTTGCGAAAACAAACTGGCTATAGGATAGCTAACAAATCCGACCTTTGCACCAGCAGCTATATTAGTCCTGTCAGCGTACACTATTTTGCCCCTTAGGTGTAGAAGAGTGTTATTCAAGTCAAGGTAATCTTCCCCATTTCCAGCTATGAGAAATTCTAGCGGCAATACTTCAGAGAGGGCTGAGAACGGTGGGACTTCAACGTATATACTTTTATCTACAGTCGTTTGAGTGAAAGGCATTGTAAACAGGTCCAGTTCAGATCTGACACACTCTTTTGACATTCTGTGTACGAAAGTAATCTTTTCTTAAAAAATGTGTCTCTTCTTCTTTTTGCTTGCTTTAGTCTTGTTCTTCTTCTCCTTCTGACAATGTTTAGAAAATGCTGTAAAAATAGTGCGCCTTGCCTTTTTGTCTGGTGGGCCCTCACGCAACCCTAGTGGTCTCTTGCATTTTGTCTTTCTCGTTACCATCAAGACCGCTCCTTCCTGCTTTTCTCGAACGTCATCAGCCAAACCTAATATAGCCCCGGTGATCACATCTTTTACAATATTTTTAGCAGCGGATTTTATATGTGGTTTTGCAATGTCAAAGCCTTTTTCAGGAGAGATAAAGCTCTTCTAAACAACCCCCAAAATATACCTCCAATACCCCCACGATATCCCAGGGGATCCAGAGAATCCCGGTAATCCGTTAACCACTTGAGTCTAATAATGTTGGACCTCATTGCTTCAGTTCTGCATACAATGCCTGACAGGTCTGAAATGCAACTTTACTATCACCTTACCAAACTGAGATGGCACGTTTTTGTTCTGGTCTGTCTTTATTTCAATAGTCACTGTGTCAAAATATTTCTTGCTGACTGGGGCATAATGAGGTTTGTCGTATGTGATGGTAGTAATTTTATTCGCTTGATCCTCTATATGAACACACCTCAAAAGGGGCACGTAGCTGTCTCCGACTTACTGATGAGATACTATGTCCCCATACACGTATAATGTTTAAAAGCCAGCTTTGTAAGATAACCCCAGAGTCTGATAAGGATGCGCTCCTAATATTTGACTCAGCTGTCCTTTTAAGTGTATAGTTTCATCCTTTTCACCTGGTACCACATAGACTCTTCTTTCCACCGCATTATAACTGAATTTCACAGGATTCTCAGAAGGGACAGTTCCCGTTGCAATATCTGTCAAAGTGGGTAGGCTTAAGGTTGTCGAATTCATAAAAGACAGTAGGTTGTGAATACCTTCGTAATACCCACATGGAATGTAGTAATATTTTTTTATCTCTGGAGCTGAAATATAGAATTTGTTATCCGGTTTGTCTATGGCATTCCACGTATGTGGGTACTGTATTTCTGCTAGACCAACTTCCCAAGAACCTTTTAATTCTATGGGTTTAGCAAGCTTTGTCATGAAATTGGAAATTGTGTTGATAGGGAAAATGTCTGAGGAAGCATTGCTAGGCAGAGTCACAAAAAAACATTTGCGCTCCATTGTATACCATTAGAGAATGATGAGCCGTTTATGGGCGTTCTGGATTTTATTAAACACCTTGGCTCTCTGGTATCCAGCTAGTACATTTTTCTGGCCATCCAAGCCATTTGACTAAAATGAATCGTTTTTTATTCTTAACTTTCCTAGCCAGTATTTTATCGATCCTGTAAACGTCTGTGGAATGGACTTTAATTTTCTGCAATTCAGGGTCATAAAAGGATCCTATGATCTCTTCAACATCGTAATCTTTCAGTTTGTACACAGCCAGTAGTCTAGGTACAAGCTCAGATATGGTAAAGATTTCATCTGAAAATGTTTGTTCATAACGTTTCGCAAAAGGATGTTTGGTTTTAGAAACCCTAACTGTATCTGCTACTTTGAACTTAAACAACGGTGGACCCGGGGTTTGGCTACTTCATATAAGTTTTTGAAAACTTTCCAGGAATTTAACGTGTTTACATCAGAAGGAGCCATTTTTATGCTTCAATGATAACTTTTGTTGTAAGAGTATACTAGATCCGACAATTTATCAATGTAGATTCTTGTATTATACACACTGAAATATTTTTGCATTTTAGATTTTAGTGTGTGGTTAAATCTCTCTATTTATTACCCTGGTAATGCTCAGACACATTTGTCATGTCCGCTAAATCCATCTGCCATTGTGAGTCTATATCAGATACATAAACCTTATTTCTCCAAAAATGCCTTCTAGCGGCATAAGAATATTGACCAGATAACCAATCCGATACCTGTTGGTCAACTTTTCTGACCTGAAATCTCAAGAGCTCTTTTCAGAGTCTTTTCCCCCAAAGCTGCCAGGATTTGCCGGGTTATAATAAAATTTTTCATGCAACCCTCCATCATCGATGGTGAAAGAAAAATGTCAATAGTTTAAAAATCAAATGGTGCTTTATTGGTAATTTTCAAAAACAATGTTAAAATTCAGAGATGTTTTACCAACCACTTCAAAACATATTACAACTAAACAGCATGATTAAAAGCAGACAAAAACATGTTATATCATGGGTATATTCAGTTCAGACACTTCATCTAATTTTTCCATGTCGTATTCCTCGTAAAACCCCAAAGGTACATCAGACATATCAGGTTCAGAAAAATGGCGTTTAGAGAAAGCATCGGCTATTTTATGTATTTTTGAGTAAGAGTCATCGTCCATGTTATGTAAGGCTTGTACAATAGCCTCATTGAAAGAATGTTAATTTTTCAGGTCGTTGAGAGCATTTTGTGCAAATGCGTGAATCTTGTGAAAAGGTAGAAAGATGTTGAAGCAACCCAGAGTCTGTATGACCAGGCTCCTGAGTCACAGTTTGCAGAAAACAGCCAGAACCTCTTGAAAGTGGCCAACCCGATAAACAGAGTCAGGCTCAAACAGATATCTATGCTGTTTCTGGCTGGGGTGATCTATTAAACAAACTTGACAGGTACTTTTGAGGTCCCAATAAACTATTATATCCAGCAGAGCAACAATCAAACTCTTGACCAGTTTCAGAACCTTTTGAAATGTTTCACCCAGGGGTCCGTCAGTTTGTTCAAGGTCCATACGCACATAATCAGAATCCTTGGGTGATATTTTCTAAGAGGCCAGAGCTTCTACTAGTCTGGCCATGGCCTCTTCTTGCTGCATAGCCTGAATAGCTGTCTCCTCGGCCCCTGTTAGGCTCCCTGGAACATCATTAGCAGGTACAAAAATGTCAGGTACTGTGCGGTTCTCCAGGAGACTGTCCAACCAATACATTTCATCAGGGGCAGGTAACTGAGGCTCAGGCCAATAGATCTGGTTAATTGACAGCATAAGAAGGTCCAGCCAAGACGGCTGGTCTGGAGGTGAGCTGTTAGGAACAGAGTACCTGGAGTTGGGGACGATATCATCAGGCAAAAACAGGCAATCGGCGGGTGCCGTGTGTTCCATAGACCAACATGCCTGATCAGGAGCATAGCCAGAGTGGTGCTGGTTGTTACCCGGCCAAAACACGTCATTGGATGTCAGCATCTGGTCTGGAGCAGAGTAGCTGGGTTGTAGGTTACTGGCGGCCATCATTTGGTCTGGAGCAGATTAGGCGGCGTTGGTTTGAGGGTTAGTCGGCCAAAACAGGTAGTCAGCAGCAGCTGTCTGTTCCACACTACCGTAGACTGGCTCTTCAGAGCGCATCAAAGTGTAGAAGACTTCTGACATCTCAGATTCCGAGAGAACAGGGAAACGACCTGTACAGCTATCAGCGGATTGTAGGAGCTCAACTTCGTTAGGACAGTTGGTGGAAGACATCTCGAGATCGCATTAGGTTAATGTAATCTATGAAAAAAGACCTCTGTATTTATCTCCACTTACTTAGGGTTGGGTGTTTCCCAATTTTCTTCCTCCTCCTCTGAGCATGAATTATTCAACATGCAAATCTCCTCCTCTGAAAACAATGGCTCCAGTTTTTTTTTTAATTCTTTTCATTTGGTCACACAGTTTTCCTTGATGAATAGCCTCATCAATATTTGGAATAAGAGATTTAAAAAAAGTCCATTCTTTTATAGAAAAATGAATTTCACTCACTCATTCCTTTATCTCATTATCTTGATACTCATCCCCCTCTTTGTGACTGTCCTCTTTATATTCAGGAAGGATAGGTTCCTTCTTGGAAACCACCACCGTGAGATGTCCCAAAGCATTTCTTTTTACTTCTACTTGGCTCAAAGCACAATTAGAATCATACCAAGCTGAGCTGAATCGATGGTTCCATAACTCAAGCATTCTGGAAAACCTGTTTGTTTTCATTTTCTTAGGAGCATTCACAAGACCGTTCATTCTAGCTGCTTTTGTTTGTCATGGGATTTTCACTAAACGACTAGAGTTTTATACAAGAACTTTATCGTCTCCTGTTGCAGCCGGGTGGAGCAGAGGTGGAGCGACACACCTCTTCCCTAACCCTATAGGCAGTTAGAGAGACAAAGACATACTTCATGGGTGTGGGAATTGGTAATAGGGCATGATAAGGGTTCAGTATTCGAAAGCCCCCCCCCCCCCTAAAAGGAGGGGTTTAGAGACTATCAATTATGACAGATGTCCAACACCCTTATTACCCTTCCCTATCCCCAGGGGACGGGCACATTTTATAAAGCATATTTTCATAAGTTATATTTTCATATTTTCATAAATCATATTTTGGGGTGGGGCTTAAAGCTGTCAATCAATCATCCCTTTGACAGCATCTGTCTGATACTACTACTGGTACAGTGTTATATTATTTGAACAAAAACTTTCCTATGGCTAAGTACTTGAAGTCTAAGGCCATAGTATACAGTTCTGTATAATTTTTCTCTATCAGTAGTAATGAGCTTTTAACTTACTTTCATATCAGATTAAGCCAATTAAAAAGAAAACCTATAAAAGACTGCATTTAGATGAACTGAAACCACTATATCAAAGAGTGTCATCTATCTTTGGATTCTATTTTTTAACCATCTCCTTATATTTGAGGTAATGCTATTGCTAAAAGGATTTAAAATTTCTACATCAATAGCCATTATCTGTCTGTATTGCATTTCATGACATTAGTCTTGATCAATACTACAGTGATCAAAACATATTTATAAACTTTCAGCTAGCCATTGCATTTAACTCTGCACATTTTGCCATTGCCAGTAGTGTTCTATTTATCTTTCAAAGCTACTGCTTAAACCCTTTTCTTTGATTTCCTTATATTTAATCACTGTATTAAACTTAGTGAGAAATACAGACAACACTGGCAAATGAATAATCTAATTGAGGCAATGCAATAATTGTACTGCTTTAAATTTAAATACAAGAGTTATTTGCAAAGTTGTTTTCATTCTATTCATTTCCTATTCTGTACATTTAAGGATCTACGGATATTAAAAATTAAGGTTTATGAACACTGGTGTACAACGTATAAGGTCTGTAATTACTAGGGTGTTGTACTATGTTAGCCATTATGAATGTAGTGAGAAGTCAAGTAAAATGACACCTTTTATTGGCTAAGTGAAAAAGATTATAATATGTAAGCTTTTGAGGCAACTCAGTCCACTTCTTCGGGCTCTTTCTCCAAATAAGAATAGCTAAATGAAAGAAATACTGCTTCTCTATTTTCTTCTTCTTGAGCTATGTTTTTAACAACCTTTAACTTTCAGCCTTAAACATCTTGGGTGTCTGCTGGTATTTGTTTCAATGATTTCTTTTCTGATTTAATTGATGACTTATTCCTATTTTGAGCTGGTTGTGACAGGAAGACCTAATGGTACAAGCTTTACTTTTCAGAAAATTAAACACGAATAATACTTGCCTCATAAATCCAGATCATCGGGTTTTGGAATCCAGTCCACTTAGTTTCTGTGTAGCGTATGTACATTCTTCTGGTGTTCTCCTGTTATTTCTCCGAATACATTTGTATTCTTACATATCCCAGAGACGAGTCAATTATATTTATTGGCAGAAGTAAACAGTCTCTGTTTTGGTTCCGCACTTGCAACCAATGCTGATGGAGTAGGCTCAAGACTCCCACAACCTAGAATGGATTGCCCCCATGCAATCTAGGAGAGCTGCCCTCTTGCTTCTCGGGAAAGGAATTGTCCTCTCCCGGACCTTTGCTTCTCCAGGCATCCCAATGGGGCAAGGTCCCCCGTTGTCTGTCACACTATGTATGTGTGTGTTTATCTTAAAGTGCAACAGTAGGCCAAACCGGTAACAAACTTGATGAGTACACTTACCCTTAAGGAAAACAGGTAAAGGATAAGTAAAGGGAAATACCACAATAATACAGCATTGAATTATCATTATTATCATGGCTCCACAATCCTTACTAACCCGTACTTTCTCTGATGTATTTTTTTGGGTTTTTCCATGGTGGCGGTCTGCACCACCATCGCCACCTGATCAAGACACCATGCAGTCCCTACATTGATGGATTGAAGGCCAGATGTCCACATGACCATCATCATCTAATTCTTTCACGTGAAGCCTGAAAACCATGAGAACTGATTTAGATCATTTATGTTAGGTGGAATGCACAGTGGGAGTTGGGCAGTCTCATGGCCTTGGAGCCCCTACAGATTTTGTTTTTTTCTCCAGCCCTATGGATTTTTTTTTTGTTTTTTCTGTCCTCACAGACATTGGACCTTACTTTATTCTTTGTTATTTAGTATTGCCTAATCTTGTTTTTATTTTTTATAAAATTTTCTTTCTTCATGTTGTAAAGCACATCATTTGTATGAAAATGTGCTATATAAATAAATGTTGTTTTCAAGTGCCTTGTATTTTTTGTATATTTTGTATCCTTTTATTGTTGTGGTAGGTTAGAGCTGTACCCCAAGGCTGAGCAAACGCCCCAGGAGCAAAAACTGAGAGCCCACCAGAAAGGATGTCAAGGTGAATTTTCTGCCAAGTTGAGAGGAGTCAAGCCAAGAGCTGATGAGCATCAAGAATCTAACAGTGTAAACAGCCAACCAGAAAAAAAGGCTGAGGTAATCCAACTCAACCTAAAGTAAAATTAAAATTAGAATAAAAGACCAGAAAAATAGACAGCTGGCATTAACTGAGCCATCAATTGATTAATAGTACGCATGTACTGGCATAGGTCTTCAAGAACACAGCATCACAGTGTTCTACTACCCTGATCTTGAGGGTCTAACAGTGGTAGCCTCTGATCAGTAGTCCTGCTGTGAAACCTATTTGGAAATCCAGTAACCCAAACACTACAGACATCTGCAATATGGTCAGTGAATAGGATGGGTTTGGCATTAAATGTAGGTTTACTTGATTCTTTACCTAGTTTGGCACTTTTACATGTTATTTTTCATGCAATAAATTCAGATTAACACAGTAATGATAGCTATACATATTAAAAAATTCTTAGTTAAATTAGAATTTTTGGAAAATGGACTGGATTTTTGAAGAGAGACTTTATTCAAACCAGCTGGACAGGATTCTTCTTACATCTCGAAATATGGCAGCACTCTTGCCTTGAATCATTGTGGCACAGTGGCTCTGCAGATCAGAAAAAGGTGGTCGTTTTAATAAATAAATAATCACTCACTGAAGGTGTGCGGGCTCATGCAGATGCAGATGGTTGGTGAAGTAATTGTGGTGAGACAAACCTAGACGTGAGGGTGTGGTCTGTCTCAATTGCTTCAATGGCGTCCTGCAGTGTGCAACTGAGACATTATGCCCATGGAGGCATATAAGAAACAACCAGAACAAGAAAAAAGGAGAGAATTGAAGAACCTGAAAGGAAATAAAAGGAAGAAGAGAACACAGCTCAAAGGAACAAGGTTTAAAGATGGTTAGAAAAGGTATGAACAAGAGAGAGCCAGTACAGGTAGACAAGAAAGAGAGAGCAGGCTGACAGCCAGGAGGAAGCAGTGGTTGATGGCCACTCCAGCTGAGCAACCTGGAAGCTGGAGTGACTGATGCATACTGCTCAGTTGGAGCGACTCTCTGGAGAGAGCCAGCACGGCTGCAGGGGAATTGGAAGGCTCAGTGAGGATTTCTGCGGGATTGCCATGGACTGTAAGGATGCAATCCTGGCAGTGGGAGTTGGAGGCTTGGCATAGTGCCCTGCAGGAGCCACAGAAGGCTGCAGGGGTCCAAGCCTAGGAGCAGATGCTGAAGGTGGGCTGAACTGCTGATTAGGCACCTCCTTGGCTGCAACTGCCCATATAGAATTAAGCTAAAGAGACATCCATTTTAAATACTAGAATTACCAAAGCCTACGAAAAAACTTGTAAATCCGCCCCACCTTAAATCTCTTCGCACCTTTCCGTCAGTGTCTTTTAAATGTGTCGATAAGCAGCAAGTAGCCTGCTATCACATCCCCCCACCGCCACACAAGGTTTTCTCAGATCAAGTCTGTTTACCTGCGTGTCAGTTGCTTAGAGATACTGTATAGACTACAGTAAATACTATATCATTATTTTGAACATATGCATTTTATGTGGGTTCCGTGTCTACAACAATCTATGTAAACAAATCCTTAAAACAGAAATGTTTTTCATGTTTTAGTAATAAGATAGATAGATAGATACTTTATTAATCCCAAGGGGAAATTCACATAATCCAGCAGTAGTACACTGATACAAAAAAAATATTAAAGAGTAATAAAAATTCATGTAAAAAAACAGACAATAACGTTGAATAATGTACCCCCCCTGCCTGGAGATGACAATGTTCAGTGAATGCAGTGGATTCTCCATGATTGACAGGAGCTTGCTTAGCGCTTGTCGCTCTGCCACAGATGTTAAACTGTCCAGCTTCATTCCTACAATAGAGTCTGCCTTCCTAACAAGTTTGTCCAGGTGTGAGGCGTCCTTCAACTTTATGCTGTCTCCCCAGCAGACCAGAGCATAGAAGAGGGCACTCGCCACAACCGTCTGGTAGAACATCTGCAGCATCTTATTGCAGATATTGAAGGATGCCAACCTTCTAAGGAAGTATAGTCGGCTCTGACCTTTCTTACACAGTGCATCAGTATTGGCAGTCCAGTCCAATTTATCATCCAGCTGCACTCCCAAGTATTTATAGGTTTGCACCCTCTGCACACAGTCTCCTCTGATGATCACGGGGTCCATGAGGGGCCTGGGCCTCCTAAAATCCACTACCAGTTCCTTGGTCTTGCTGGTGTTCAGGTGTAAGTGGTTTGAGTCACACCATTTAACAAAGACTTTGATTAGCTTCCTATACTCCTCCTCCTGCCCACTCCTAATGCAGCCCACAATAGCAGTGTCATCAGCGAACCTTTGCATGTGGCAGGACTCCGAGTCGTATTGGAAGTCTGATGTATATAGGCTGAACAGGACCGGAGAAAATACAGTCCCTTGCGGTGCTCCTGTGTTGCTGACCACAATGTCAGACCTGCAGTTCCTGAGACGCACATACTGAGGTCTGTCTGTAAGATAGTCCCCGATCCATGCCACCAGGTGTGAATCTACTCCCATCTCTGTCAGCTTGTCCCTAAGGAGCAGAGGTTGGATGGTGCTGAAGGCACTAGAGAAGTCCAAAAACATAATTCTAACAGCACCACTGCCTCTGTCCAAGTGGGAGAGGGATCGGTGTAGCATATAGATGATGGTATCCTCCGCTCCCACCTTCTCCTGGTATGCGAACTGCAGAGGATCGAGGGCGTGGCGGACCTGTGGTCACAGGTGGTGAAGCAGCAGCCGCTCCATGGTCTTCATCACATGTGACGTCAGAGCAACAGGCTGGAAGTCATTCAGCTCACTAGAATGTGGTACCTTTGGGACTGGGGTGATACAAGATGTTTTCCAAAGCCTCAGGATGGATTCTCCCCTGTTCCAGGCTCAGGTTGAAGATGCGCTGTAGAGGACTCCCCAGCTCCAGCGCACAGGCCTTCAGCAGTCGTGGTGATACTCCATCTGGACCCGCTGCTTTGCTGGCACGAAATCTCCTTAGCTCTCTGCTCACCTGCGCTGCTGTAATTGTGGGTGGGGATGTCTCTACTATGCTGGTATCAGCAGAAGGATGGTTGGAGGATGCAGTGCTCCGAGGTGAGAGTGGGTTAGGGTGGTCAAACCTGTTAAAGAAGTTGTTCATTTGGTTTGCTCTCTCCACATCACTCTCGATGGTGGCACCCCGCTTCGAGCTGTAGCCAGTGATGATCTTGATCCCATCCCACACTTCCTTCATGCTGTTATTCTGCAACTACTGCTCCAGCTTTCTCCTGTACTGCTCCTTCACCGCCCTGAGCTGGACTCGGAGTTCCTTCTGCACGCGCTTGAGCTCATGCGGATCACCGCCTTTAAAAGCCCTTTTATTCTGGTTCAAAAGGCCCTTGATGTCACTTGTAATCCATAGCTTGTTGTTAGTATAGCAGCGTACTGATCTTACTGGAATTACAATGTCCATACAGAAGTTGATGTAATCAGTTGTGCAGCCACCAGCCTCTTCAATATTCTCACTATGTGACCCCTGCAGGATATCCCAGTCAGTGGTTCCAAAGCAGTCTCTCAGAGCCTGCTCTGCCTCAGGGGACCACTTCCTGAATGATCGTGTGGTTGTAGGTCGCGCCATCACTCTTGGTTTGTAGTGAGGCTGAAGCAGAACCAGGTTATGATCTGCTTTCCCAAGCGCAAGCAGCGGTTTGGCGCTGCATGCGTCTTTAATGTTTGCATACAGTAGGTTGATAGTCCTATTTCGCTGGGTGTTACAGTCCACATACTGGGAGAAGGCTGGTAATGTTTTGTCCAGCGTCACTTTGTTAAAGTCTCTAGTGATTAGCACAAGGGGTGCTACGTTTGTAACTTAGCAACTGCGGAATGGATGACGTCACTCGCTATCTCCGCATTTGCTTGAGGAGGGATGTAAACAATAACAACGACGTGTCCAAACTCTAGGCAAGTAATAGGAACGCAAACTTACGGCCAACAATTCAATGTCCCTGCAGCAAGTGGAGATTTTAACGTTTACATGTCCTGAGTTGCACCACCTTGTATTTACATAGAGAGCGAGTCCTCCTCCTTTCTTCTTCCCACTGGTATTTGCGTCTCTGTCCGCTCTAACTGTGCTAAACCCGAGTAGCTCCACGTTAGCATCTGTGATCTACTACAGATGCTACTACCAAGTTGTTAGCCAAGTTTCACTAAAACACAGCAAGCTGCATTCTCTGTAGGTTCTGACATTTTTCACCAGCGTGGCTAGTTCATTGATCTCATTTGGTAGTGAGTTCACATTTCCCAGGATCACAGAAGGCACCGAAGGTTTATATTGCCACTTTCTTGCAAGCCGCTTGGTTTTTATCTTAGTGCCGGCTCAGCTGCCCCGATACCGTCTTCTTACCTTGTCAGGTAAATAGGGAACCACACCGGCGCGGGCATTTTTTCTTCTCAGTCCTTGAAGTTGACAACACAACTTGAATAGGCGAGTCTCGGCATGTAAAAATCCATGTCAAGTAGTAAAAGTAGTAAAAAGTGTCTAAGGAGCGATTCCACATAAAAGAAAGTGGTAGAAGTGATCAGTGAAATAGAGAATAATAGAGAAAAAAGGTAAAAAGATAAAGTCATACACGGAGCTGCTGAAATGACTGCCACTTTCGGTGGCGCCAGATGATAATTGACCAAATGTAGACATGAAAGCATATAATGAGTGAAGCCTGAAGTCCAAATATCAAATAAACACTTTCACAAAAGGTACAAATATAACAAAACAAGTGCGCTTTTATTCAAGAGTATAATTGCAGAAGGACCAGTCTGGTATCTTAAATCAGAGGTTCTGTTTTATTCCATATGTAGGCTGTCATGATTTATTTGGGTTTCCTTTTTTCTCCCATTGATGTTATGACTACTCTTATCCTGAGTTATTATGGACACCATTATCTTGTGTTTATAACTTGGGATGGACCATTTTTTTAATATTTCTGCATCTACTGTCATGTGACACACCTTGGACCTCATATATAAACAGTGCATACTCAGAAAAATTTGTCCTACGCCCTTTTCCATGCTCAATTCGAAATGTATAAAAAATAAAGTTGGAGTGAAGCCATGCACATTTTCACAGCATCCTCACACCTTCCGTACACACCTTTTTGGTCAGTTTTGTAAGTTGGAGGCACCCAGTGTCAAAGAAGTGATACCGTTTCTGTTTTATTATTTTTTTTCATATTCACATTCATGACGCAGGTGTTATTCAGTTAATCTATAATAATATAATGGTGCATGGAATGCCCAAACTATTCCAACTACCATAGCTTCTTTAGCGTTGTTAGAAAACATTGCAAATGGACAAATTAGAAGAGACATATTTAAAGATGATGATGACTGGCTTCTTAGTTGATTTCGATTTCCAATAGCCATCCTCTTGGAGCTGTGTGCTAAAGTGGTGCCGGCTTTAGAAAAGCAGACTTTGCTCAATTGTGCTCTACCTGCTCCTTTGCTAGTCCTGCGCACTCTTGGATTTTTAACCACAGGAGTTTTTCAACATGAACTTGTTGACCATTCAGGTATTTCTCATACATCACTGAGTCACACCATGCCAGCTGTATTTGATGGTATTATCTGCTTGTCATATGTAAGATTTCCTTATGCTGTGGTTGAACAGGAAAACATCAAAGAGCAATTTGCAGCAATGTCCGGCTTTCCAAATGTAATTAAAGCAGTCAACTGCATGCACACTGCTACTGCAATGGCACTGGACAAGTTACATCAGCCAGGGTTGAATTACAAAAAGAATAAGCTGGCATTACATCATCTATAGCAGGAGAGCCTATAAAAATGGCATCTCCTCACAGTTGCAGATGTGTTTTCTAAGTAGTGTGGCAAAAGGTGAGCAGGCCTTTTAAGGATAATGAGTCACCTCAAAGAGCCATGTAAAGCGCAGAGAATCAATCAATTTTTGCTTTGGGTGCTGACAACTACACTATAAAGGAGCCTTCAGAGAATGCATTTTTATGTAAATAGAAAGCATTTCCATTCTGTTAATGTGCTGCTCTATAGACCACAGAAAGTGTGTTGCATTGTGCAAGCGTGCATCATGCTGCATAATGTGGCACACAATCATGGTTTGCCCATGCATGAAGAGATGCATTATGATGAACCTCACCCTGACCCACCAAATGATCAGCCAAATCGGACAATGTTACAACTTTATTTGAATCTAATTAGCAGATTGCAAAAACATAATCAGATGCAGCATTTATTTTTTAACCAATTCATTTAATTTGTGGTCAATATCACATAGTACAGCCCTTATATTCCTTAGTTTATTGGCCACATCTCTTATAGCACTATTACACTATTGTTTGTTGTGACTCCGGAAGAGCGTCCGACCGAGGTAGAGGTGTGTGTGCAGCCAGTATCTGAATATGTTCTGGGCACAGCAGCATCTGGAATTGTGTCCTCAGCACGGGGGTCACCTTTTGTAATATTATCTGAAATAGATTAAACAGATGGAGGGCTGCGACTCACTTTTCATGTTGACTTTGATATCTGACCTCTTCTTTTTTATTTTGGGCACTGTGCGACTTTCTGAACCTGAACATTCGAGAGTCTCCACCACGCTGTATCACTCTTTTAACTTTCTTTTGTTGCTTATACCACTGCTTAAGCCAACACATAGTACATTTTTCCTCGTCTCCATTTCACATTCAGTGAAATTCTTTTTTCCATGTGTTTTTGCCATTGTCTTTTAACAAAACACTGAAAAGAAGGGGCTATTTATATAGATTTGTATATTCAAATATGTGAAATTCTGGGAGAGAATTGGAGTGGGGCTGTAGGCATGTGCACTTGCGTTAAATTTCATGTTCATTGGGAAGTGCGTGGAACTTGGCATACACGCAGTTTTATGTGCACATTTACAGGTTTTTCTGTATGTCATGTTTTAGTATGAATTCTACACATGGCATTATACATGTGGCCCCTTGTGACTTGCGATTTTAATGAGCCATGGATATAACAGCTGGCAACCAACAATAATCAATTTGTGGCAAATCTTTTTTGATAATGTATTTCCGATTTCATTTGGCTGATTTTTGCTCAAATATTAATAAACATTAGCCTGTTTCTGACTACTGTTTTGCCTAAACCTTTTATCTCCAAATTCTTCTTTTACTGTCATTTTCAGGACCAGCCTTCATGCATGACATAGACTTTTATTGGCTTCTACATAAAGTTGTTGTATTGGAGCATCTCATAAATTGACTTTTATTATGTAAAATGTAAGTCACATATGTAAAAATGATAGACAACTAACAGATGTCAAAATCAGACTTAGAATCAAAATGTAATCATCTACCATGGATGCCTACATTAACATATTTGGTTATAGCCAAACAATAAACAGAAAATCCACACTCTTCTAAATAAAGCTATTTTGTTTAATGATGTTATACTTTCATTACGCTAAGTCAGATCTGTTTGACTATTTATTTTTGCTTTAGTAACACAAACATTCTTGTGACGTAAACCTGTTTTGTTCATGGCTTTATTTAGACATTTTCTTGCCTTTTAGCTATTATTTTTAAATTTAGTTGTTTTTTCAATGTGCCTTGTGTTTTATGCATTTACCCAAAAGGGTCAGGTTCTCATAAAACCCCACCTTTGAGACCAACCCAATCTAATATGAGTTGAGGTTTCACATGGCATTAGTGTGGTGACATTGTGATTATACTTCTGTTTTTTGCCTCCTTTATTGATATTTGGGATGTGCATATGTTTTTTTCTTATGATTTTTTTGGCTTTTGCTGTTTGGTTCTGTTTAAAAAAATAGTATTACTGATTTATGAACTTGATTTCATTTGCTTGGATTTACGTTTTAGGCTTTTCTCTTTTTGATTTGGTTTTCCTTTATTTCATATTGGACTTGAATTTTAATATGACCTTTAAAACATAAAGAACCTTTTTTTCTTATTTGGTACCAGGTAATTCTGAGATATTGTTTTCCTTCCTCCTTTTTCTCTATGTTACTCTGTCCCTTTTCAGCCTGTACCACAAACACTTCTTCTTGAGTTGGTGAAAGCCTCATTCCTTTAGCTAATGCTGTGCCTATTCTCTCTATATATCACAAACTGTCCATCTAGTAGGCAGACTTAAAATGGTTTCAAATGGTGACAAATAAATTACAAATTTTTGCCTGAATGGATTATATCAAGGTCAATGCTTACATTATCTATTAAACACAACAAAATCTGTAGTATTAATTCACATGTCGTATTCTCTTTTTAAAATGTATTTAGCAATATTTTACTCAAAACAGGGTATGAAGTATGATAAAGTATTTTGATGAGTGTTTTTAATAATCACATACATCGCAGTTAGCAAAAATTTTCTGTATCACCCACAATTTTCCAAATTGTGGCACAGTTGAGTGTTAAAATTTCTAAAATTATCATTTATATATTATTACTCACATTAATATTCAAAATGCAGTCTGCTCCTCTCTAAATTAAACTCAATGCAACATTTAAATACATTTGATCTTGTCTTCCTCTTTCTAGTTAAAACTAGATGATAAAAGTACATTAAATTTTATTAGTATTGTCAAAAAATCCTGCCTTATTTTAAAGAATGTTAGTTTGCTGAGATGTGTCTATAACTTGACTTTGAAACAAATTCAAAGCAAAACAAGTTATATCACAAAGAGACCTAAACATATTTCACATGGTTTCAATGAGAATACTGAAAACTAAATTACAGGTTAACCAAATAGCATGAATTAACAGGGCCAAAAACTTTAAGGAAGCTGTTTATCTGTTCTAACTTTTAATAATATTCTAAAATAAATAAAAGCAAACAGAAACAACTTGTGTGTGTTGCTCAAGATGGTGACTAATTAGAGTAATACAAAATATGAATTGCATATTTCCTGCCATGATGATAGCAATAATTTTGTCATTTTTTTAAATGACAAACTAGGCATGAAATTACAGCTTTCATAATCAACTCAGAAATGTAGTAGTGCAGAGTCGAAGTGTAGGATTTCCTTGTGGTCTGTCTTTGTAATTCACCTTAATAACAGCAAATTACAATTTGATTTCTAAAATCCCTTAGACCTAGTACCAGTGTAGTTAGTGAAAAGTCAAATTGGTGTATGTACAGAACTCACTATTACTATTCTTAATAGATACTGAGAAATAAAATGAATACTGCATTAAAACTGATCAGTTCTACGCCTTTCTTAAATAAATCAGATCAGACCCAACAATAGCAATTTTCTTTTCTATATACTTTTTTAAAAATTTCAAAAACAGTAGGTTGGAATCATGAGTCTCACCTTTACAACAATAACATTTTAAATTGTGAAAATGATCAGACTCTGCACACTTAAAAAGGTTTGGGGTAGCCACACGTATATTATCCCTGGCTGCAATGGGTTGAATTCTGACAACATGCTTCTTGGTTGGAGTCCTAAAATGAACTGATGATGGTTTTAAATAGTCAGACCAGAAGTGACATAGGGGAACTGGAAGTGACCTTTTGACATCAATCGTGGCGCTGGAACTGGAAATGGTGTTAGTTGAGGTGCCAGACCCGGAAGTGACATCATCCTGGGCGCCGAAAACAGAAGTGACATCTTCAAGGTTGAGTCAGACAGGTTTTCCAATGGCTGGTCTGTAGAGATAACAGGAGAAGATTTAGAGCACCCCACAACCCCTGGTCTGGCATGGAATTACCTTCACTTGGTCCATACAACGACCTCCTACTTGCATGTGTGTCACATGTAGCCCAGACCCGTTGGATCGGGCATACCTGTCCAAGTCATGGCACCGGGAAAGGGCATCAGCATTGGCTTGCAGTACACCACGGCGATAAATTACTAAATACTTGTATGGCTGTAGATATAAAAACCACCTTCGTGACACACAGATTGGACTCTTTATGCAATGCCATCGACTGTAACGGTGCATGGTCTGTCACAAGAGTGAACTCACGCCCCAAAAGGTTGTATCTCAGCTGAGTAATGGCCCTTTAATGGTCAAGGCTTCCTGCTCCCCTGCCGCATACCTGGGTACACGATCCAGCAGTTTCCGATTCAGGTACATTATGGGAAGTTTAACTCCATTGACACTTTGGCTCAGCACAGCTCCAAGACCTGTGACCGAAGCGTCCATCTGGAGGATGAAAGGCATAAAAAAGTCAGGTGCTTTCAATATAGGAGCTGAAATAAGGGCCATTTTCAGGTTACTGAATGCAGCCTCTGTTGTCTCATCCCATACCACGTGATTAGGTTTCCCCTTCTTTGTGAGGTTAATCAAGGCTGTGGCTCTCTCAGAAAACCGGGGTACAAACTGGCGATAGTAACTCGCTAATCCAAGAAAGGCCTGCACTTGCCTCATGTTCATCGGATGGGCCATCTATTTTAGAACACTGTGGTCTCACCATACACCGGCCCACTAGAGAGCCCAAGTATTTAGCTTCAACTAACCCAAAGTAACATTTGTTTAGATTAACCCGAAGACCAGCACCATCCTGCTGTATGTGTTATTTTCAGGTGCTAGAATAGATGACAACGTCATCCAAGTAGGCAGCACTATATGAATTATGAGGACCGAGCACTCTGTCCACCAGACGCTGGAATGTTGTAGGTGCCACATGTAATCCAAATCGGAGAACACAATACTGCCAGTGGCTGTTAGAGGTGCTAAATGCTGTTTTTTCCTTAGCGGAGTCTGTTAAGGGAACCTGCCAGTACTCCTTCATCATATCTAATGTATTCAAGAATTTGGCATGTCCTAGCCTTTTCAAGGAGGTCGTCCACTTGTGGCATCGGATAAGCATCAAATTGGGAGACATATTTAAGCCGTCAGGCTTGCTGACCAGAAAGATATGACTGGACCAGGGACTATAACTTTCCTCTATCACACCTAGGTCTAGCATTCGTTTGATCTCCAACTCCACTTCAGCCTTTTTTGCCTCAGGAATACTGCATGGGCGTTCTTGGACTATAATCCCGTATTTCGTTACAATATCATGTGCAACCAGGTCCGTCCTGGATTTTCACTGACTACCTCAGCTCCACTTCAGCCTTTTTTGCCTCAGGAATACTGCATGGGCGTTCTTGGACTATAATCCCGTATTTCGTTACAATGTCATGTGCAACCAGGTCCGTCCTGGATTTTCACTGACTATCTCTGGGATGGACAGGATAACTGCTTCAAGCTCCTGTAGTTGCTGGTGAGTCAAATTATCACTGAAGTTAAGGGTTGATTTATGAGCGAAGAGAGAGTGTGGCTGCCCAGAGGGGGATTCGGAATCCCTGTCCTTCCACGGTTTAAGCAAATTGACATGATAAATCCGCTTGCTGGGACAATGATTATCAAATAATTGACCAGCCCCTTCCTTTCCTTAACTTCATATGGGCCTTGCCAATGAGCCAATAATTTAGAATGTGAGATAGGAACTAAAACCATTACACGATCTCCCGAAGAGACATGCCACGGACATAACATTGGAACTTGGCTGCTTGCACCTTCTCCATGTGTGTTTTTAGTATAGGTCTAATGTTTTCAAATCTATCGTGTAACTGTACAATATATTCCAATATATATATTTGTTAAAGAGAGGGCCTCTTCCTCCCAGCCTTCTTTTAAAATGTCTAATATGCCCATAGGTTGTCGTCCATATAGCAGTTCAAAAGTCAAGAACCCCATGGAGGCTTGTGGGACTTCCCAATATGCAAAAAGGACGAGGGGGAGGAGCTGATCCCAGTTCCTTCTGTCCTCGTTGACTACGTTGTGTAACATCTGTTTGAGAATTTGATTAAACCTTTCCTCTAGACTGTTGGTTTAAGGATGATATACCAAGGTCTTTAAATGTTTTATCTGTAGTAGCTTGGCAGTCTCCCTAAACGTTCCTTGATCCATCAGGATTTCTTTAGGGATTTCTTTAGGGATGCCAACTCGTGAAAGACCCCCACCAACTCCCGTACGATAGCTTTTAAAGTAGCTGAGTGCAGCAGAACACCTTCAGGAAACCGGGCCCAGATGGGCTCTCAGGAGATGGGTATGAGCTAGTTCACAGACCTGTCACCAATTAGTCCATCGTACAAACAGCAGTGACCTCATTTATCCATCATGTTCAGGTACCCAATATAAAAGGTCATTATTCAATACAAAGTGGGGACCTTGTGGCATAGTATGTGCTGTGCGTTGGCCATCTACCAGAACAACTGCATTCTTTGCAAATTTAAGGCAGTCATCATTCCACTGCTCCCCTTTTAAATGAAGCTGGGGTCTGCCTAAATTGAAACTACAGACGTGTGAGAGGATCAGATTCAACGTCAAGGGGCGGGTTTTCCTCCCGAGTAGCCTCATTGATAATGTGCCCTGCTGAGACATCCCGGGAATTTCCCTGCCATCATTAGAGATCAAAGTCCGTCTATAAGCCAGCTGAATACACAGCATGGAAGAAGTTGAGGGCGTGGATTCCACGACTGTGACTAGACCTAGCGATATTGCGGGAGTAGTGACAGTGACACCGCGTTTAATGTCAGCCCAGTCTCTACCTAGTATCACAGGGAAAGGAGGATTATTCATCGCCGCCACCACTAACCTTTTCAATACGCCGTCCTGGCAGATGTAGCAGTTGGTGGATCAATAATATTGGATGTCCCCATGAATACAGGTTACACGGGTCTTAATCTTTAGCCATTGTTGCGGTAACACTAGATGGCGAGCAACAATGGAAATGTTACTGCCTGAGTCAAATAAAGATGTAACTTTAAGGCTGTTAACTAGCACCTCTCCAGTGTGCAAAAAGGCCAGAGGATTAGTGAGTGCACACCGTATCTCCCCTGTATTACACTTCAGACCCCTGCGTTGCTTCGTGGAGCCCTCCAATGCACATCAGGTTCCACCCAAGTATGCCTCGTGTTGTAGTTGCGAGACTCAATGTTAGGGATACAAGTACACCTGGATTCACATGAGCCCTGTTCTGAAACTCCCAAGCCGGTTTCTGCCCTGCGGTGATCTATCGTCACGGCTAGCTAGATGATGTTAGTATAACCCCATGTTGGCTGGGCGATTCTTCTAGGCAAAGCACAGGCCACCTGCTCCACTATTTGGTGGCTTGTTCTTTAATGTGGTTTTAACCAGCGAACCACTTTAGCCCACAAAGCCATTGCCTGTTTTTTTTTTGTTCCCTTAGCTGGGTTGAATGACCAGGCCATTATATATTTCACCTGCCAGCCTGGGTTTCTCCCACTTTTCACAAAAGGCTCGCCTTTTGTAGGATTTTTATGGGCAGTCCCCATACTCAGGAGCCCATAATAAGTTCCCAATGTGTCCCCAGATGCACCAAGCTTTATCCTGTGGGTCCCAGTTCTACACTCCCATGGACCTTTATCAGATTGATTGGTTGAAGCATACTCAAGCTTTCCACAACATGCCCCGACTGACTCCCACTTGGCAACTCAGAAGTGGTACTTACCCATCCGAATTTTCTTTGGTTTCAGATCTGTATAGTTTGTCGAGTCTATTTTTAGGCCTGACTTCCATTCTCTCCAGGAGGTCATCATCCTGCCAACTACGCCACTGTGAAAATGATCAGGCTCGACACACTTAAAAAGGTTTGGGGCAGCCACCCGTATATTATCCCTGGCTGCAATGGGTTGAATTCTGACAAGTTTATTGGTTGGAGTCCCAAAATGAATTTATGATGGTTTTAACACTAGAATTACCAGAGCCTACGAAAAAACTCGTAGATCCGTCCCACCTTAAATCGCTTCTTAAAACCTCTCTCACCTCTCCGCTAGCCTCCTTTGTCCTGTAAATGTGCTGATAAAAACAAACTGCAAGCAGCCGGCTATTCCATCCCCCCACCGACTCAGAACGTGCACGAACTTCTCCGAGCTCATGCCTCGATTATCTGGGAGTGAAGTGGAGTTTTAGAGTGGAAATAATAGATTGTTATTTGGAACACACGCATTTCATGTGTGTTCCGTTTCTACAGTAATCTGTGTAAACACAATGTTAAAACAGAAACTTTTTCATATTTTAGTAATAAATGTCACAAAATGTAGACATAAACTATAAAATATGTGAAGCCTGACAGCCAAAGAGCAAATACACTTTTATAAAAGGTTCACAACTTTTACAACAGCTTCCGTGGCGTACTGGTAAGATCTCGTCACTTAGAGCGCAGCAGACTTGCTGTACCTCAAGAGATCTGAGTTCGAATCCCTGCTAGAGAAAAAATGTATTTATTTTTAACCTTCGCCGTTCTGCCTGCCTGAACTCCCTGTCTATCTATATAGTAATAACAGTAATTTTATTATTATATAGGAGCTTCCCTGTCTGCCTATCATATAGTGCCTTTCCTTCCTACCTATCTATATATCTATCCCCTTAGCTGTTTTTTATATATCTATTATACAATGCCTTACCTGTTTATTTATATATCTAGTGCCTTCTCTGCCTGCCTGTCTGTCTGTCTGTCTGATTGCATATAGCGCTGAACTTACTGCTCTGTACTATTCTGTCCTCTGCATGTCCTGGAGTACAAAAGAAACACCACCATACAGCAACATGTGCGAACTGGCAAGATCGGGGAAAAAACACGCGGTCACTGATTACAAACCGCAAGATGAATGAAAGAGACAATATATGTAAAAACATCATCGCACTAATGCAATATTATTTGAAAACAAACAG
Source organism: Polypterus bichir lapradei (assembly GCA_026402145.1). Lineage (NCBI taxonomy): Eukaryota > Metazoa > Chordata > Cladistia > Polypteriformes > Polypteridae > Polypterus > Polypterus bichir. The sequence goes on along the minus strand of JANRMT010062806.1, from coordinate 17,407,817 downwards.
CGTCAGATCGGGTTTGAATATGCGCCCGATCTGACGCTGTTCGTTTTCAAATAATATTGCATGTACTGTGCGTTGAAACTGCTGCACTGAAAAAGATGACTCCTTCTGTAACAGCGTCAGCGTGTATTCAAACCCGATCTGACGCTGTTCGTTTTCAAATAATATTGCATGTACTGTGCGTCGAAACTGCTGCACTGAATAAGATGACTCCTTCTGTAACAGTGTCAGCGTGTATTCAAACCCGATCTGACGCTGTTCGTTTTCAAAAAATATTGCATGTACTGAACTATTTTAGAATAAAAACATACATTTGATTTCAGTCAGTCTGTAAGAGCCAGTGTAAATGCATGATAATTGTAACACATGCCGTAAATGTTGGAAGGGTGTGTGGGAATTGTTAATATTTGAATGTGATGATTTTATATAGCATGGATCGGAAATCAGCAGTTCTTAGCATTGGCCCATGCAAGTTGTCGTATCAACCGCCTACTAGGGGGGGG
>JANRMT010062806.1:17395165-17407217 GCA_026402145.1 Polypterus bichir lapradei | reverse complement strand
AAGTTGGGGTGGTAGGGAAGGGTCCTGAACACAACTGAGAGAATGAAAAGTGAATAAAAAAAAAAAAACCTAACCTTTACAAGTATCATAAATTACATCGGCTGTTACACACTGAAATCAAATGCATGTTTTTATTCTAAAATAGTAAGAATAAGAGCAGTTTATTTCTCAAGACTGAATCGTGTGGGATCGAACTCAAGACCCTTTGAATACTAGTCAGTGGCTGATACCACTACACTACCATGGCAGCTGTAGTAAGTATGTGTCAATGTGGTAAGCTAAGGCGGCTTTTTTCTGCAGTTATATTTTTGAATAAAAGTATGTTTGTTCAGTTATATTTGTACGTTTTGTGAAAGTGTTTGATATTTGGACTTCAGGCTTCATACATTATATAGTTTATGCTTACATTTTGTCATTTACTACTACAATATGAAAAACGTTTCTGTTTTAAAAATGTGTTTACACGGATTACTGTAGAAACAGAACACACGTGAAATGCGCGTATTCCAAATAATGATCTATTATTTCCACTCTAAAACTCCACTTTACTCCCAGATAATCAATCAAGGCATGAGCTGGGAGAAGTTTGTGCACGTTCTGAGTCGGTGGGGGGATGGAATAGCCGGCTACTTGCAGCTTTTCTTTTATCAGCACATTTAGATTAACAAAAGACGCTGGCTGAGAGGTGAGAACGGTTTTAAGAAGCGATTTAAGGTGGGGCGGACCTACGAGTTTTTTCGTAGGCTCTGGTAATTCTAGTGTTAAATAGTCTGACCGGAAGTGACATTCTTCTGATGTCAACTGCCACACGGCAGAACCAGAAGTGATGTTGTTTGAGGCTCCAGAACCGGAAGTAATGTCTTCCTAGGCACCAGAAGTGGCGTCATCCTAGGTGCCGGAACTGGAAGTGACGTCTTCAAAGTTGAGTCAGACAGGTTTTCCTGCAGCTGGTCTGCAGAGATAACAGGAGAAGATTTAGCACACCCCACCATCCCCTGGCCTGGCGTGAAATTACATTCACTCGGTCCATACAATGTTCTCCTACTCACATGTACATGACGAAATCTATTATTCTGGGTTTTCGACTAGTAACAGAATTTAAACATCCTCAATTCAGTGCTACAGAAAACTTGCTTATTTTCTGATGCTAAACTTATAGTATTTTGTTAGATAAAATATGGTACAATACAAGTTGTTTTTGTATATAACTCTTAAATATGCAGGTGCACAGCACTATGCCAAATTCTCAGGTAAAATGCAAGTATGGATTATACTAATTACTAAAAACAGAATTAGCACATAAAAAGATACAGATTTGTTAAAACACACAGAAAATAAAGCAGAAAATGAGTCACATACATAGAAATCAATAATAATTGTCCAACTGAAAAACTGTGGCCAGTTGACAATGGAGGAGACAGACACAGTCACAGTTCCAGAGACCTTGGCCAACTAGCTGCTGCCCGTGCTACCCGTCCAATCTGATGAGAGAGTCTTTACATCCAGTGATTCCTAAGCTCCTAGTATCTCAGATGACATTTCTATAGGCAGAAGAGCAGCTTAGCAGTAGAGAAGTCACACCAAGTGCCACATCAAGGTCACAAGAAGAGAAACATAACAGAGGAGGGCTATTTATAGTTTATAAATATTATATTACTTATATTTTGTACAAATGACTTATAGGTAGAGATGCAGTATACATAGCTAATCAGTACCCCTAATCAGGGTTTCCTGGACTAAAGTAGTAAATCTTCAGCCTGGGTTCTGTAGGGGTCCTGTAACTAAAAGCTTCACCTCCCACTGTTATTTTATTAATCCTTGGAATCTAATTTAGGCCGACATCTTCAGATCTCGATGTGCACTCGGTAAGTAAAGATAAGTTCAGATAGGTAAACAGGGCCTTAGCCATTTTAAGACTTGATAGGTTAACAGAATTTTGAAATCAGCCCTAAGCTTAATTGGGAACCAAAACAAGGACTTGAGAACTGAAGTTACATGTTCATACTTTCTGGTTTTTGTAATAATTCTTGAAGCAGCAATTTAAATTTACTGAAAGCTGCATAAAGAACTGTTTGAATAGCCAGGAAAAATGCATTGTAGTAGTCAATTTTAATTAAAATAAATACATTAATTTCTCAGTATCCTGCATATTTACAAAACATCTTGGTCATAATCCATGGCTAAATCATATAAGAGACTGCCAGTTTCAGTTATGAACTCTGTATATGGCCCTGTTGGTCTGTAAGACTACTTCTTAAATTGTTCTTGAATATGCTTTAATACCTAGGATGAGTGTCTTAAAGGATATAAATCTGCCTGAATTTGTAGAGGTAATTTGCAGTTCATTACATAGAATTATCCAAAGGCCACCTCCTTAACTAGTATTTCTTGATTTATTAAGGAATATATAATCATTTAGTAATGCCTTGGCTAAGGGAATGGGGTCAAATTTACTACGCCAGGCCAGTGAGAAGACACAGATCATATTTTGTATTAATATAATATCATTTACCAAAGCAGCTTTATTTTCCACAGAGCGAGTTATTTAAAACTACAAGGATACTTCTGTACTGGTTTTATTTTTTTTTTGTTTTAATTTGAATTAAATCATTAATACAGGTGACCTAGTGCAAGTATTCGATTTTTACTCTTGGTTTAAATATGTTCTTTATCCTTTGGTTATCCAGTAATTTAAATTTTGTTTCAATGCTATATTTATAAGATGCCCCACAACAGGTTTTTGGGCAGTAGCTACAGGATAGTAACTGATGGGAAAAACAACAGCCTATGATTTAAGATTACAAGGCTGTAGCCTGGAGAAAGTTTTGCTGCCATATTTTCAAATAAAGCAAAAGATTCCATTCCAGTTAGGATAATAACTATCTTTCTTGAAAAATCCAGTGGCCTCATTTATAAACAGTGCGTACGCACAAAAATAATGCATACTCCTGTTTCCATGCTCACATCGTGATGTATAAAAACTAAACTTACCGTAAAGCCACACACATTTTCAAGCCAGGTCAAACCCCTGCGTACGCATGTTTTCGGTTCAGTTTTACAAACTGGCAGCACCCAGCATCAAAGCAGTGCTACTGTTCCTGTGTGGTTTCCTTTTATTTCTTTGAATCAAATAATTATTATTATTTTATCAAATACACTGACATTAACTGCATATCGTTTTTTTAGTTTAAGGCATCTGATTGTAATCAACCTGCAACAATATAATGATGCATGGAATGGCCAAACTATTCCAAATACCATAGCTGCTTTAGCGTTGTTACTCTCAATGTATCAATATTTTAACCCATTGTATCTCAGTGGGGAATCACAGCTATACAGCAATTGATCAGAAAGTTCTACGGCAGCGGAGAAAATTATCGGGGTACAGCATCTAGCACATGCTGCCTCAGCCATGCGCACAGTCTATATGAACTTCTTCCATGCGGCAAATGCTTCAGAGCCTTTTCTGCATGAACCTCGAAGTTCAGAAACAGTTTCATCCCAAGAGCTCTAATCACACTCAATCAGTCCATCAAGTGCTCCCTGTAGAACTGTTTGTACTTATAAGTACTGTAAACTTGCATTACAGTTGTAATATTGCGCAACCTGAGTCATTTATGCTTTCATATTGTATATTTTTCATTGTCTTTTTATTGTATTACTAGCAAAATACCCGCGCTTCACAGCGGCGAAGTACTGCCTTAAAATTTTTATTAAGAAGGCAATTAATCCTTTTTAAAACTGAGGGAAAATATACCAATAATTATTTGTTAAGGATCTCTTTGTATGCCACGTTGTCAGTTCGGCCCTCCAGTTGTAAAATGACCATTCTGTAGCTGTGCGCTGAGCTTACTCTTGAGCATGCAACGTTCAGTTGGCCATGTGAACAGTAATCTTGTTTCAAATCTCACAGCTTGGATTGCTGCAGTCAAAATCGGTTTGAGTTTCATGGTTTGTTTCAATTACGACAGTATTTGTAGGACTTGTGTTGAAGAGACATTCGGCATCTGTCAAGCGTTGTAAGTATACAACCAGTTTCATTGATAACTTCACATCCAGCTTTTGAGAGTTTAAACATTTCTAAACATCAAAGTGTCCACTACTAATACCGTCACCTGTGAATCTAAGATGTTTAAGAGGCATTGGCAGTTGTCCAAAGGTGTAAAATATTTGGCCATTTCGGTACACTTAAGCATTTCACTCTTCTAGTGCTCCTGTGTAGTATAATTATCTCCTGTACCGTCATCAGTCCACACCTTGAACCTGTCCCAGTCATTCAATACATAAGACACAATGTTCCTCTGGATATCAAGAGTGAGCCTGATATGGCCGTGCAATATGTAACAAAGAGAATGGAAAAGGCAGGTGCCATCTCCGGGCATGGAAACCACTTGGTAAGTGACAGTTCTTTGATCGATGGTGATCACCTTGATAGACATGTTAATGGGGGTACGGTTGGAATGATAAAGCAGATGGTTACCTGAACAATGTAAAGTAAGTCTAAAATACCTACACAATAACTATAATCGTAATAAATGAACAATAAAACAGCGGAGAAGCCGTGGATTAAATAAAAAGGCTGTAGATATCAGCAGGGAGACGTGAATACCGTGGCGAAGCAAGGAAGGGAATGTAGAGACTGGAGCGACAGACGGCCTTATAAAGGCAGGCAGCCAACAACGTGGGAGGCGTTGGGATGGGGGACCCAACGGCGCCTCACACGGTGACCGAGTTGCAGGCTATGGACGTATATATGTACGTAAGTAGGATTCAGTTAGCGTTGGGAACCCGTGTACCAAATTTCTTGAAGATGGGCCCATAAGTAACAAAGACCGTTGAAAAGTTCAATATGACGGCCGACAGTGGCATCATATCACCGAAATAAGTACCAAATTTCAGCCTTCTACCTACACGGGAAGTTGGAGAATTAGTGACGTTGGAAAGTTCAATATGGCAGCTGACAGTGGCGTCACACCACCGAAATAAGTACGTACATGGTTTCGGTTAGCGCAGGGAAGCTGCCTACCAAATTTCGTGAAGATGGGGCCATGAATAAGAAAGTTCAACATGGCGGACGCTGTTGACCGTTATGACCGTTACGTGTAGAATTTCGAAATGAAACCTGCTTAACTTTTGTAAGTAAGCTGTAAGGAATGAGCCTGCCAAATTTCAGTCTTCTACCTACACGGGAAGTTGGAGAATTAGTGATGTTGGAAACTTCAATATGGCAGCCGACAGTGGCATCATACCACTGAAATAAGTACGTACATCGGTTTTGGTTAGCGCAGGGAAGCCACCTACCAAATTTCGTGAAGATGGGGCCATAAATAAGAAAGTTGAACATGGCGAACATTGTCAACCGTTATGACCGTACCCGTAGAATTTCGAAATGAAACCTGCTTAACTTTTGTAAGTAATCTGTAAGGAATGAGCCTGCCAAATTTCAGCCTTCTACCTACACAGGAAGTTGGAGAATTAGTGATGTTTGGAAAATTCAATATGGCCGCCGACAGTGGCGTCATACCACTGAAATAAGTACGTACATCGGTTTTGGTTAACGTAGGGAAGCCACCTACCAAATTTCTTGAAGATGGGGTCAGCCTTCTACCTACACGGGAAGTTGGAAAATTATTGACGTTGGAAAGTTCAATATGGCGGCCGTCAGTGGCGTCATACCATCGAAATAAGTACATACATCGGTTTCGGTTAGCGCAGGGAATCCGCCTACCAAATTTCGTGAAAATGGGGCCATAAATAAGAAAGTTCAACATGGCAGACGTTGTCGACCGTTATCGACTGTTATGACCATTACGTGTAGAATTTCGAAATGAAACCTGCTTAACTTTTGTAAGTAAGCTGTAAGGAATGAGCCTGCCAAATTTCAGCCTTCTACCTACACGGGAAGTTGGAGAATTAGTGACATTGTAAAGTTCAATATGGCGGCTTACAGTGGCGACATACCACCGAAATAAGTATGTACATTGGTTTCGGTTAGCGCAGGGGAGCCGCCTACCAAATTTCGTGAAGATGGGGCCATGAATAAGAAAGTTCAACATGGCGGACATTGTGAAAATTAGTGACGTTGGAAAGTTCAATATGGCGGCCAACAGTGGCGTCATACCATCGAAATAAGTACATACGTCGGTTTCAGTTAGTGCAGGGAATCCGCCTACCAAATTTCATGAAGATGGGGCCATAAATAAGAAAGTTCAACATGGCAGACGTTGTCAACCGTTATGACCGTTAAGTGTAGAATTTCGAAATGAAACCTGCTTAACTTTTGTAAGTAAGCTGTAAGGAATGACCCTGCCAAATTTCAGCCTTCTACCTACACGGGAAGTTGGAGAATTAGTGATGTTTGGAAAATTCAATATGGCAGCCGACAGTGGCATCATACCACCGAAATAAGTACGTACATCGGTTTTGGTTATCGCAGGGAAGCCACCTACCTAATTTCGTGAAGATGGGGTCAGCCTTCTACCTACACAGGGAGTTGGAAAATTAGTGACGTTGGAAAGTTCAATATGGCGGCCGACAGTGGCGTCATACCATCGAAATAAGCACATACATCGGTTTCGGTTAGCGCAGGGAAGCTGCCTACCAAATTTCGTGAAAATGGGGACATAAATAAGAAAGTTCAACATGGCGGACATTGTCGACCGTTATGACCGTTACGTGTAGAATTTCGAAATGAAACCTGCTTAACTTTTGTAAGTGAGCTGTAAGGAATAAGCCTGCCAAATTTCAGCCTTCTACCTACACGGGAAGTTGGAGAATTAGTGATGAGTCAGTCAGTCAGTGAGGGCTTTGCCTTTTATTAGTATAGATTATTATTGTTGTTGTTATTTTACCATTTTGTAGGAAAATAAGTTTATATAGGATTTTCATACTGAATCTCATTCAACCATACAATAACAAGAAGAAAGCGCGTATTTACAGAGATGATGACAACTGGCTTCTGAGTCGACCTAGATTTTCAGGTGCTATCTTTAATAGCTCTTGATATAATTTTTAAGATGAAATGCAGTAAAGTATATATATTACATTATACAGATACATTTTAACTTAATTTAAATAATGTATACTGTTATTAATTAAACTTCTGAACACAATAGACAGCGCTAGCGATGAACTGGCGCCCCATTCAGGGATTGTTCCTGCCTCGCGCTGCATGCTTGCTGATAGTGGCGCGACTCTGGATGGATAGATGGATGGAATAATTAAACATGTACTGCAAAAAAATTTCAGTGTTCCCTAAACGTTTTGAAGAATCTGCGTTCTACGCTTATAGATGTCTTGACTTTTATTAAAGAGCTGATTGTGTGGCGATTGGTTAATTGGAGAAAGAACAGGAAGGACAGGAATTGGGGGTTAGTACATTTGAAAGAGACAGTACTGCTGCAATAAATTATTTCATCGAGAGTCGAGCATGGCGGAGCAAGCATCTTGTATTTTCCCTCCCTTCCCTTGCTTCCTGTCATGTGAGGTAATCAGGAAGTTAATTTAAGAATCAGGAAAGCAGCTGTCTTGTGCATGGAAATGCACTAGTCACACTCGCCTGTCATCTGTACTTATCTTCATGCTTGTCAGTATGTATTATTTTATTTTAATGTTATCCTTCCCTATATATACAGTAATCCCTCCTCGATCGTGGGGGTTGCGTTCCAGATAGGTGAAAATCCGCGAAATAGAAACTATATGTTTGTATGGTTATTTTTATATATTTTAAGCCCTTATAAACTCTCCCACACTCTGCCACACTGTTTATAAATATTCCCCACACAGTCATACAGCATAAACCCTTTGTATTCTCTTAGATATTAGGTAAGATTCATTGAAATTATGTATGTAAACACACTGTTTATATACAATAAAACCTAAATATTATTTTAAAGATATCAAGCATCTCCGATATCACATATGTTACAGACATTACGATAGACAGGCCACCAGCAATAAATATGTACAATGCAAGAAAAACTGTATACAGTAAATGTGTGTACAGTGACACTAAACGTACGTACATGTACTAAGTACTGTAAGTAGAAAATTATGGTTACTCACCAACAATGACACGATGACTTGTCCGATAACGATGAGTTTAGTTTTACTGCACAACAAAGGAGAGTGCTACAGCTCTTCTAAAGGAGCCTCTTCAGGTGACTGTGTAGCACCGCCGTTGTTCTTCTTCCAGCAGTCTTCAATCCAAATCCCTAAAGCAGATTCCATCCAGACTACCGCCTTATTACATCCACTTGTAACTTGTTTTGCTTCCTGGTTAAAAGGACACTGCGGCCGTAGATATTACATTCTTTTCCTACTTTTTAAATAAAAAGAATCATAGCCTCATTTATGCCATAATGGCGTCCTACAGCGGTGTAGCTTTTCCCTTCCTTCAAAATAAGCAAAACTTTTACCTTTTCGGCAATCGTTAACATCTTCTGCTGGCGCTTGGGCACAGCCCCTGAAGCAGTAGCAGGAGCAAATCGTTTTGGAGCCATAATTAAGGGCTTAACTATGCACAAAGATAAACACAAAAGAGCACAAAAGCTAACTCTTTACAAAGCAAAACACGATGATGCTGAATGAGCGAGACAAGACTTCCTGGTTACGCCGCGGAACCGAATTCGGCACTCCGTCGCTGAGCCAATCAGCACACAGGAACTTAACTGCGTGCTCTGATTGGTTAGCTTTTCAGCCATCCGCCAATAGCGTCCCTTGTATGAAATCAACTGGGCAAACCAACTGAGGAAGCATGTACCGGAAGTAAAATGACCCATTATCCACAGAACCAGTGAAGCAGCGAAAAATCTGCGTTATATATTTAGATATGCTTACATATAAAATCCGCGATAGAGTGAAGCCGTGAAAGTCGAAGCACGATATAGCGAGGGATTACTCTCGTATATCTATACTAATTAAAGGCAAAGCCCTCAATGACTCACTCATCACTAATTCTCCAACTTCCCGTGTGGGTGGAAGGCTGAAATTTGGCAGGTTCATTCCTTACAGCTTCCTTACAAAAGTTGGGCAGGTTTCATTTCGAAATTCTACGCGTAATGGTCATAACTGGAAGCTGTTTTTCTCCATTTACTGTAATGGAGATGAGCTTGAAAGCCGTGGGGGCGGAGTTTCGTGTGACATCATCACGCCGCTCACATAATCATGCAGTACGTAGAAAACCAGGAAGAGCCCCAAAAAATGCTGAAGAAAACATGCATTATATAATTGAGAAGGCAGCGAAACAATAAGCGAGCGAGTGACATATACAACCGTATTCATGAGTTCTGCTACTTTGGAAACAAAGCACGATGTAAACCTAAACTTTAAATTAAGTTCATAGACAGGCTGCCACTGGCGTTTGTAATTTAGTGCCTGCCCATATAAGGCCGTCCGTCAGCGGCAATCCAATAGAAACACTGCCACTAAATATTCACGGGTGAAGGACTGTGCTTATGCAGAGGAAGATGAGATGGTCAGGGTGGTGTTTGGCACAAATTCAGCGAAACTGCGAGAGAAAGTTTTAAGTGCCGGGACTTCAGTAACATTAAATACAGCCACGGACATAGCAAGACATGGCACCAACACAGCTGGGAAACTTCGATGCATGTACACCGAGCGGCTCACGTGAACTGACGAGTGCACAGACAAAAAGCAACAGTTCCAAAGAGCGCTGAACAAAAAACGAATTACACAATTGAAAAGGCAGCAAAAAAATATGAAGCGTCTGATACATACAAGCGTATTCATAAGTGCAGCTACTGCGGAAACAAAGCACACGGTGGAAAAAGTCAATGTCCCGCTAAAGGAAGACAGTGTAAAAAAAAACCCGTGCATGCAGTGTGTCAGGTCTCGGATAAAGAAGAAGACGAGCTGTTTATTGATGCAGTAAGAAACGAATCGATGAATGAAACCTGTCATCTTTACAACGATTGACAAACACGGAATGTAACTTGAACACAACACATCCTACAAACACGACCCTGATTGAAACAAATAATGATAATCGAATCCTTGATCACAGCAACACTCAATAACACTCACAAAACAATTACTGTATATTGACAATCATGTTACGTTATTTTTAAAATGTTCCCTTTTCTTTTTCATAGCTTCTTTAACACACTACGTCTCCGCTGCGAATATATACTCAGCAAAAAAAGAAACGTCCCTTTTTCGGGACTGTGTATTTCAACAATAATGTTTTAAAAATCCAAATAACTTTACAGATCTTCATTGTAAATTGTTTAAACAATGTTTTCCATGCATGTTCAATTAACCATAATCAATTAATTAACATGCACCTGTGGAATGGTCGTTAAGACCTTAACAGCTTACAGAAAGTAAGCATTTAAGGTCACAGTTCTAAAAACGCAGGACACTAAAGAGACTTGTCTACCGACTGTGAAAAACACCCAAAGAAAGATGCCCAGGGTCCCTGCTCATCTGCGTGAACGTGCATTAGGCATGCTGCAGGGAGGCATGAGGACTGCTGATGTGGCTAGGACAATAAATTGCCATGTCCACACTGTGAGACGCCTAAGACAGCGCTACAGGGAGACAGGAAGGACAGCTGATCATCCTCGCAGTAGAAGACCACATGTAACAACACCTGCACAGGATCGGTACATCCGAATATCACACCTGCGTGACAGGTACAGGATGGCCACAACAACTGCCCAAGTCACACCAGGAACACACAATCCCTCCATCAGTGCTCAGACTGTCCGCAATAGGCTGAGAGAGGCTGGACTGAGGGCTTGCAGGCCTGTTGTAAGGCAGGTCCTTACCAGACATCACCAGCAACAACGCCGACTATGGGCACAAACCCACCCTCGCTGGACCAGACAGGAGTGGCAAAAAGTGCGTGAGTTTCTGCATGACAGCAATGTCAGTGTACTGCCATGGCCAGCGAAGAGCCCAGATCTCAATCCCATTGAGCACGTCTGGGACCTGTTGGATCGCAGGGTGAGAGCTAGGGCCATTCCCCCCAGAAATGTCCAGAAACTTGCAGGTGCCTTGGTGGAAGAGTGGGGTAACATCTCACAGCAAGAACTGACAAATCTGGTCCAGTCCATGAGGAGGAGATGCACTGCAGTACTTCAAGCAGCTGGTGGCCACACCAGATACTGACTGGTACTTTTGATTTTGAGCCTCCCTTCATTCAGGGACACATTGTGAAACATTTTTAGTTTATGTCTTATGGTGTTGACTCTTTTAGTGTTCATACAAATATTTACACATTAAGTCTACTGAAAGTAAAAACAGTTGAAAGTCAGGGGACGTTTCTTTTTTTGCTGAGTATATATATATACCCTGATCTACATACTCTCAAATAGATAAGCCACATACCGTGGCGCAATTGTAGAGGCTTCCCCTCTATCGCCTACATCCGAGGCTCGATTCCCGAGAGGGGATGTACTGAGTATGTACGCACGCTTCTCGGTTCATTTTAACCTCGCATCTCCTTGGTTTGAGACGTATGAAAAAATATGCGGCTAACGCAGAATCATGTTACGTTATTTTTAAAATCTTTCCTTTTCTTAGCACAAGCACAGCTGAGAAGCTTCGATGCATGTACTCCATAACAAAAAATAACGCATTTAATCACACTTTCAATTCCAAGCAAAGGGGAACTTTTGTCAATGCATGATTTCCTGGTACATCGATTACACTGATGTACACATCACAGCTGCAAAAATGTTAGAGTCGGAATGAAGCGTGTTCCTACGACTGATCGGAGGAAAATTTCATTTCAAAAAACTACCCGAGCGAAACCTTGATAAAAGCATGGTTTTGTGCACACTGAAAAGCAAGCAAAATTAGATGCATTACAGAAAGCGGACTTTGTGGCTCTTACTGGGGATCATTGGACTTCCGTGACCGTTAGTAATTCTAATTACATCTAATTACAAAATGTTCAATGATCACACTGTTTTAGCCTAATGTACAAAATAATTTTGGCTAAGGTTACTCAGAGTTTAAAGATTAAGTTGGTCAAATTACCTTTTATGTTTCTGACTTATTTTTTTAAGAAGAAAAACTGCACTTT
>JANRMT010062806.1:17355805-17368177 GCA_026402145.1 Polypterus bichir lapradei | reverse complement strand
AACTGGTTTAAGACACATCCCCCCAAATCCTGTCATAAAATTACAAAGAGACAGTCGTAAAAGGGGGTTGGGGCAAACACGAATACCTCTCACTACTTGGTTTGCCTAAATTATAAATAAAGACATACAAAACATTCATCTAGTTATATGCAACATCCCACATCACAACACCTGTCCAAAGACATTATCGAGTATTGTATGATGGTTCACGTCTTTGGGAACAGTCCCTCTCCGGCAATCGCCATCTACTGTCTTAGGCAGTCTGTAAAGGAAGGCGATCCTTAAGTAAAGCATTTTGTGAACCGTGACTTCTATATAGATGATGGTCTTAAATCTCTCCCTACAGTGGAAGCAGCAATCAACCTTCTTAAAAAGACACAAGACACACTCTCTGAGTTTAACTAGAGACTACATGAAATTGCCTCAAATAAGAGAGAAGTAATGGATGCATTCCCATCACAAGAACATGCTTCTGATCTGAAAGATTTGGATTTCGAATCTGACTTTCACCCCTTACAGAGCACCCTAGGTGTTAACTGGGACCTTAAGTCTGATACCTTTAACTTTGAGGTGGCCAGCGAAGAAAAGTCCTTCACTCATTGGGGTGTCTTATCAACTGTGAACAGTATCTATGGCTCACTGGGTTTCATCGCTCCAGTCACAATTCAAGGGAAAGCAATTCTTAGAGAGCTTATGCAGCAGAAGAGTGACTGGGACTCCCCCCTCCCTGAAGAGAAGGAAGAGATTTGTCACACATGGAGGCACTCACTAAAGGATCTGAGCAGTCTTAGGATTTCAAGGCCTTAAATGAAAATTTCCCCTTTAAATGCAACTCAACAACAGTTGTGTGTTTTTTCTGATGCATTGATTAACACTAGAATTACCAGAGCCTACGAAAAAACTCATAGATCCGGCCCACCTTAAATCCCATCACACCTCTTCACCAGCGTCCTTTGTCCTTTGTAAATGTGCCGATAAAGACAAGCTGCAAGCAGTCAGCTATTCCGTCCCCAAACTGGTAGAATGTACACAAACTTCTCCCAGCTCATGCCTTGATTGATTATCTGGGAGTGAAGTGGAGTTTTAGAGTGGAAATAATAGATCATTATTTGGAACAAACACATTTTATGTGTGTTCCATTTCTACAGTAATCCTGATCCTATCATTCTTAAACCTTTAATGAAAGTGTTTATTTGATGTTTGGACTTCATGTTTCACAGATTCTATAGTTTTTGCCTACATTTTGTAACATTTATTACTAAAATATGAAAAAGTTTCTGTTTTAACAATGTGTTTACACAGATTACTATAGAAACGGAACACACTTAAATAAAGTGTCTAAAATTCCACTTCACTCCCAGATAATCAATCAAGGCATGAGCTGGGAGAATTTCGTGCACGTTCTAAGTTGGTGGGGAGATGGAATAGCAGGCTGCTTGCAGCTTGTCTGTATCGGTACATTTACATGACAAAGGACGCCGGCGGAGAGGTGCGAACGATTTTAAGGTGGGCCGGATCTACGAGTTTTTTCGTAGACTCTGGTAATTCTAGTGTTAAACCAATTGCTGCAGTTGCTTACCTCAAACTGACTGACACGGATGGAACCAGCCATGTTGGCTTTATCATGAGAAAGGCAAAGCTCACCCCACGTCTTGAACATACAGTGCCCAGGCTAGAGTTATGTTCTGCAGTTCTAGCAGTGGAACTAGCCAAGCTCATCTCCTCAGAGACTGACATCCACCTAGACACTACTACTTTCTATACAGACAGCAAAGCAGTACTGGGATATATTTATAATGAAACTAGGTGCTATTATGTCTATATTAGTAATCAAGTCCTGCGAATACAAAGATACTCTCGTCCAGAACAATGGCAATACATACCTATGGATCAAAACCCGGCAGATATTGCTATGACGTTTGTCACTCCAGCCCACATTCTAGACACCAGGTGGCTACCTGGGCCAAAATTCTTAAAGCACACTTCTCAAGGAACTTTCAAACTTGTAAATCCTTCATTGGATACAGAAATCCGCTCTCAGGTTCTTACTCTAGATACGACTGTGATGAGTGGACAACTTGGGTCCCAGTGTTTTTCCAAATTCTCTAGCTGGAGATCACTAACTCGTGCCTTTGTTCGACTTATTCATGTTGCCCGGCTCTTTCACAAGGATCCTGAACCCATGCACAGCAGCTGCAGAGGCTGACACTACTGTGATGTAGTATACTCATTTGAGGATCTCTCACAATCTAAGAGGATCATAATACGTTCAGTTCAAGAGGAAGTATATGCTCAAGAGTATACCAGTTTACAAAGGAAGGAGAAGCTTCCCAGGAGCAGTCCTCTTAAAAATTTAGACCCTATCATTGATGCAGACAGCCTCATTAGAGTAGGAGGCCGACTCATTGCAGCAGACCTTTAATAGGATGAAAAAAGACCCCTCATCATTCCAGGGAAACATCATATACCAAACCTTTTGTTCAGGCATTACCATGAAAAAATTCAGCGACAAGGTTGGCTATTTACAGAAGGTGCCATACGTACTGCTTGACTCTGGATAGTTGGTGGTAAGAGGCGTGTGAGCAGCTTCATTCATGGATGTATTATGTGCCGCAAGCTTCGTGGGTCACCTCAGATACAAAAGATGTCCAACCTTCCAGCAGATCATCTTTCCATAGAACTTTCATTTACAAATGTTGGCCTGGATGTTTTTGGTCCATGGACTGTGTCTTCGCGTCGCACAAGAGGTGGACTTGATCAAAAGTAAACGATGGGCTGTGATATATGTACATATTGAAGTTATTGAAAACTCTTGACACTTCAAGTTTTATCAATGCTCTCAGACATTTTCTTGCCATCAGAGGTCCAGTGAAACTTATCCATTCTGATTGCGGAACTAATTTCATCAGTGCTTGTAAAGAGTTGAAGATTTCCAGTAACATTGACAATCACACTATTGGTAAGTTCCTTCAGGATGAGGGCTGTGTTTGGAAAATTAATCCTCCCATGTCTCTCACTTAGGAGGCTCTTGGGAAAGGATGATTGGGATAGCAAAAAAGATCTTAAATTCTATGTTCCACCAACTGGGTCCTTCGAACTTGACACATGAAGTACTTACCACCTTACTGTCAGAAGTTGCCGCTATTATCAACTCTAGACCTCTTGTTCCAGTATCTACTGATCCAACTGACCCTATGATTCTTACACCAGCAACTCTTCTCATCCAGAAAGTAAATCCTCTTTCTGTCCCTGCTGGTGATTTTGGGTTCAAGGACCTGTACAGACTTCAGTGCCACCAAGTACAGCACCTGACTCAAACTTTTTGGGACAGATGGAAAAAACAAAACCTCTGTTTACTCCAACCACGTGGGAAGTGGCGGTCCCCTCAACCAGACATTGAGCCTGGAAGTGTTGTGCTCCTTAAAAATGATCATCTCAAAAGAAATGAATGGCCCCTGGGAATGGTCACGCAAGTTTTTCCCAGCGAAGATGGTAAAGTGCGTAAGGTGGAGATTAAAGTCTTTAGGAAGGAGAGGACAAAGTTTTTTATATAGCCTGTCACTGAAACTATCCTCATCCTTGCTCCTTCTGAAAGACCATTATAAATATATTATTATTACAGACTGTTCGGTAGTGGCATTTACTCACACCAGATGGGGAGTGTTCTGTTACAACTTTTTAAAACTGTTCATTGTGTTAAGACTTGCAGTAAAGCTCCATGTAGTTGGGTACAGGTGGTATTTTCCCTCCCTTCCCTTGCTTCCTATCATGTGAGGTAATCAGGAAGTTAATTTAAGAATCAGGAATGCTGCTGTCTTGTGCATGTAAACTCACTAGTCACAATCCTCTGTCATCTGTACTTATCTTTATGCTTGTAAAAGCATCTTCCATATGTATTATTTTATTTTAATGTTATCCTTCCCTATATATTGTGATGGACAGCCAGGTCCCATGCCCAGCCGGGACACTGCATATGTTCCGGGGGAGCCATCATGGACAGCTCAATACCTCCCCCGGAACGGTTGGTGGCAACCTCCTTGGCCGATGTTGATTTCCCAGTCTCCCGCTTGGCTCCATGGGACATGGAGTCCTCCACAGCCTGGTTGGGAGCTGGGGTGGCCGCTAGGGGGTGCTGCCGAGACTCAAGAACTTGGCTAGACGAGTCATCAGCCCTACCCGGAGGTGCCATTGGGACAAGGTGCTCAAGCACCTGGAACACTTCCGGGTGGGCTATAAAACGGGCCAGCCTCCACCACTAAAGGGCCAGAATCGGGAGGAAGAGGTGCAAGGTGGAGAGTTGTTGTGGTGTTTAAAGTGCTTTTGGGACTGTGTTGGGCCTGTGGGACATGGGGAAGACGTGCCCCACGGCTGAAGAGAAAATAAAAGCCTGTGTGATTTTTACACGTGCCTCTGCGTCAGTCTGTGCCGGGTCGGGCGCTATATAGCACCTTTATCACAATATATATATATATATATATATATTTGCAAAACGGAAGTCCGTGTGGAGGGCAGGACACCTGCATTAAGGCTTTCACCACCTGCTGTTGGTCAGTTTTGCACTGTTGGTTTCTTCTCCTTGTTGGATGTTGGCTTTTGTAATTTTTCTTTACTGATGGATTGGAATGATTTTCCTGCACAATTGCTGTAAAACATTCAATGTAAGATGACGGTGTAATTTGCTTTCACTGCTACTTGTGCTTCCCTTCTACTACTGCTTAAGGTTTACAGTGTCATGTAGTTAAAAATGGAGCGCAAATAGGTTTGTGGTGGCTATATAGCTTTTATACACAGATGTTTTCAATTCAAGTGATGTGAAAATGGCATTGATTGATTTGCTGTTAATAGTTGTTGTTTTTAAAAAAAAAAAAAAAAACCAAAAGGGATTCAAAAAAGATAATAACTTTAATAACCACCTAACAAGTATTTAGTGCATTAAATACAATTTCCTCTTTTTAAACTTTAGTAATAACACCACACTGCTGAGATACCCAATAAATATCAACTCATACTATGTTAACAATACTGTAAAGTTAAATTGCCAAAACAAAAATAATTATAAAAAGAAAACAAATAATACTAACATAAAATCACAATCAATATTATTTCATGAAAGAGGGAAACACCTTAAATAAGTTCCCCAAGCAGTTGTTAATATTAGCTAAAAGACAGTAATTAATTAAAGCTATTTTAATAACTAAGATATTAGAAAAAAACTGATTTACTTAAAATGAGAAAAAGGTGACACTTATCTTAAAGACTTTAATTTAATTTCCAAAATACATAAGGAAAAGTCTCTGCTTAGACCATAACCTCAACTATTTGTTATACTACTAAGCAATTTATTTAGAACGGCACAAGCTGTAGTTCTGGTCCATTCTTGCTATTTGTGGTGCAGTGCACCTTAAAAACTATTAAACATAGTGCAGTCCTTGTTACATCAACTGCAGCTCTCTTTCTAAATCCATCCTATGTTTATATCACATGGGAGCTGCTTCTTTCTCATGTAATTAATTAGTTCAGACATCTTTTACATGCTGGTTGATAACATCCGTTTTTTACAATGAGAATGTGCATATAATGCAGCTGTGAGACAGTTTATACTTTAACGTAAATACCAAGGACATATTAGTTCAGCCAATGCTTATTAAATGATGTTTACATTTCCTCTTCTATTCTATTCCTCTTCCATTCATTATCCAGACTGATGATATTTTTTGTGTGTGTTTTTCTGCATGAGTGGTGCGCCTCCCCTGGAGTGATGACTAATTTGTACTGTAGCAGCTGTCAGACAAGTAAAAAAGGAAAAAATACAAGTTGATGTAACTTTTGTCAAGGTAAAATTGAAACAGTAAACTAATTTATTGTTGAAGTCACACAGAACGTTTCTCAGTTTTGCAAATTTGGTAATGAGAGTAGTATTGTATGGCAAAATCTGCTAAAGTGTTTTTTGCTGTGAATATGGTTAGTTTGCTGATGACCTTGTTCTCAAAATACCTTCTTGGAAATTCGACTTAGACAATTTTTTTTCCCAGCTCCCCATGATGCTTGGCTGTGCTGTACTATATTACTGGGTCCAGGTTAACACTTTAATGTGCTGCAGTTGATTTCTATGTAGTAAGTTTGTCTGAATTGCAAACATTGAGGATTGATATTTTATAAACAGTGCATTTCACATGAATTATTTGTTCAAAACACACCAGATAAATGGCAGTAGTTTATAAACAATACTTGTCAAAAAAGATGGAAAGACATCAGAAACTTACAATTTTAAGAACTTGGAAAAATTAATCATCACAAATGGCAGTTTATTAATTGATCTTATTTTTGAAAACCTGAAAAAACTCCTATCACAGCTTATGTGTTCTCTATATATAAAGCTTAGGTTGAGTCAATCTTAATCCTAGTTTTTATCTTATTCAATGCATTTTGTTGAGGCTTTAATAATATTCCCATTATTACATTAAACAAACAATATTAGCAAACCAAGAAAGGACTACGGAGAAGAATATAGCTTGCAACCAAAACAGCCCAAAGGTTTTACTGTGATTTAATTTAAAATATTCATTGTAAAAGAGAGCAGTTGCATAATTAGGACTGGGATTATGATAATTTTGAAAAAAATGTAAAAATTAAAAATTGAAATTAAATTGATTTCTGTTTTGCTAACATCCACATCATTCAAAAAAGCCCTTGGGGATTTTTGTTCTTGCTAATCATAAGTTTTTTTCTTAGTAAAACTTTTAATCTAAGAACTAATTGGAAGAATGCACTTTAACTTTATATTGACTGACATTTTACAGTTTAAACGCATATGTAATTTTACATTATTAAAAACACCAAATTATGTATTATATATATGATATAAATTAAAACAAGAGAGAGCTGTAATTGCAATATCTATTTTTAACGCTCACCTTTTGCAACTACAGTTTTTCTTGAATTTGGAGTCCTGTTAACAATGGAAAACAGGAAGGAACCAAAAAGTGAAATCCAGAAACCGATTAACTTTAACATTTTGTCTTTGGTATTTCCAAGGAAACATGAACAAAGAGCCTCAGACCAAATTGTTATGAAGGGGCATATCTCCAGAAAGTTACACTATTTTACCCTCAACAAAAATAAATTCAATGTAACATACAAAGTCTTAATTGCTTTTTTTAAATAATATGATAAATTTTGTTTCTCACTGTCTAAGTTCCTAAAGGGATAATGAAATAAAACACAGTAAACTTTAAACACTAAAAGCATGTTAATTGCATCTTAAATAATGGTGTTGCAAAAACTCTGACCTGAGGATTGGATTTTGCCCTTGGCATCTGCACTTGTTCCTTACCTGCAATGAAACACAAGCTTTCAGCACCGTCTCACCATGGACAGAACACACAGGAAACAAAAGTGTGTTAAGTCAAAATGGTACACATAACTGTCATTTCCAGGGTCAAAGCAGTATAACGGATAGCTGGGACACTTTCATAATTAAAGGACGATGCTAGGACCTAGCTCTTATTTTGCCACCACAACCTAGTAAACTGTCCACAAAACAGCTTCCAAAGTGCAGATTCATTGGTCACTTGACATGAACAAGACCAGGCTTTAAACATTTTCACTTGGGACAAATGTTTGAGTTTTACAACCAGGAACAAGACACTCTTTTCTCGGAGAAGACCACAGAAGTGATATAAATTTTCTAATTCTCAATGCAACCACATAACACATACTGTAGCTGTGAGCCATTTTAGTGCATACTGGAGAGTACAGTTTAATGAGACCAAAAGAATACTTTCATCTGCCATCAAGAGAAATGCAACTATTAGTTTTCCAAAATTGACACTATTTCTAGACTTCACTGTACCTTGACATCCTGTCCACAAAAACCATTATCAGAAGAGAAGGCAAGATGCACCTTGCCAGAGTCCCACATCCACATTGAATAAGTCTGTCTAAATATCAAGGATGCATGTAAAGTTGCTGCTCCAAAAAACACAGGAAACTCATGACATGCAGAAGTGGCCTCAGAACACCATATTTTTGTAGTCTACTATACAGCTTTTCAAATCAGGAATTCACATTAACTCTTTTTTATATATTTATTAATTCTCAAGTATATGAACATCTTAATTAACAAAAGTCTAAAGATATGTGTATACCATTCTATATATATACTGGGTAGTGTTGTTTTGAACCATGCTGGGTTGTGTATTTTCGAATATGTGATTCAATTTTACTTTATCCTCCTTAAATTTCAAATATGTGAAGTAATCTGGCTCTGCAATTGAGGTGTGCAGCATAACAATGAACTAACTGACTAAATGAATAACTTAAGTTAAATAACTTAATATAACAGGGCAACATGTAGTTCTAGATACTTTCCTTATTCAACATGCGGATGGACTATGGGTAAAAGCTCCTATTCAGTATTTCTGTTCTGGACTTTAGGCAGCTGTACAATCTACCTGATCACAACATAGAAAATATAAGTATAAGTATAATATAAATATAAGATAATTTTTGGGATGGCTGGTGTCACAAATAATTTTCTTTGCCTTGGTCCAATGTTGCTTAGTGTAGATGTTGTGGTAGTCAGGTGCACACCAAATGATGTATTCAGATGATCACACCACTCTTTGCAGAGCCCTGTGGTCCTGCTGCATGTTGTTTCCAAACCAGGCAATAATAATTCCTGTCAGAACATTTTCAATGGTGGATGTGTAGAAGTTTTTTAGTATCTGGGAGGACTGTTTGAAATCCCTAAGGTGTCTGAAGTGTTGCCATGCCTTCTTTACCAAGGTGTTGATGTGCTTGGACCAGGTCAGGTCCTTTGTGATGTCAACGAGATTTCTGAAACTGTACAGTTCTACCTAAGTGCAGTTAATGCTGAGGGGATGATAGTGCCTCTGTTGCTTTCTCCCAAAGTCCACAATCAGTTCCTTTGTCTTGTTGTCATTCAGTAGTAGACTGTAGTTCTAACACCGTTGTGACAGACTCACCACTTCATCCAAGTTAATCTCTTCATTGTTGTTAGATGTCCGGCCTCCCTCAGCTGTACCATCAGCAAACTTGATGATGATGTTAGAGTCATGTCCAGCCATACAGCTGTATTTATAGAGGTAGTACGGCAAAGGGCTCAGAACACAGCCATGCAGAGCTGTTCTTTCGAAAGTTACCATTAGTCCTTAATGCACTAGCAGAATTTCAAAAGATATCTGGATTAAAAAATCAATTTGAGTAAAGTGTGCTTTTTCCAGTGAACTTTCTATCACACCATACTAGACTGTACATCTGTCCGTTCATTTTATCAGAACAGTTTAAATATCTAGGGGGGAAACATCAAAGTAAATGTAAACACAATTTTGCTATCAGCATGGAAAAAAATCAAACAAGATGTGAACAGATGGTCTACTCTCCATCTCATATTAGCAGGAAAATCAATACTGTCAGGATGAACATCCTTCCAAAGTTTCTTTTTCTATTTCAAACCATCTCAATATACATTAACAAATTGTTTTTTTAATAAACTAGACTCAATTATAACCTCGTTTATCTGGAATTCGAAACATCCAAACATTCAAATGGTGACTCTTCAAAGTCCTAAATCAGAAGGTGGCATGGCACTACCTAACTTTCAATTTTATTACTGGGGGGCAAATAAAGACCTGGAAATTGACACAAATTAATGAATTTACACAAGCTTGGTCTGCAATGAAAATCCTGCTGTATTTTATATGCCTAATTATTGTCAATATAACAAAAATCCAATTGTCTATCAGACACTCAGAATATGGAACCAATGCAGGATGTACT
The DNA here is from genome assembly GCA_026402145.1 of Polypterus bichir lapradei. Classification (NCBI taxonomy): domain Eukaryota; kingdom Metazoa; phylum Chordata; class Cladistia; order Polypteriformes; family Polypteridae; genus Polypterus; species Polypterus bichir. The sequence continues at coordinate 17,358,376 of JANRMT010062806.1, read as the reverse complement.
TCAAGGGAAAGAAGCTTTAATTTGTTGCTCCTCTACACATTAATCACCTTTTTTAGCCCTCTCAAACCTACTCAGTATTTAATATTTGGAAAACGCCTGGGATTAATACACTTAGAGAACTGTGCATAGATAATATTTTTCCATCTTATGAGCAATTATGCTACAAATTTAACTTCATAGCAACAAACACTACGTTTAAATCAGAAATTTTGCTAAAAGAACCCTACTCAATTTTCCACACTTCCCACTCTTTTCTATTCAATAAGATATATTAATCAGTCTTGAAGACTCACAGCATCTCAATAATATATAAAAACATCTGAAAGTCTCTTCCTTTCAAAGATCTTAGGGTCAATTAACATTTTAGTAAAGGAGTGAAAAGCAGCCATACATAGCTAACTTTGTATGCTCAAGGCATTTAACAGTTCAATGTAAAACCTTTCATCTATGACATTTATCTCATTCAAAATTGTCCAAAATGTATTCATGGCAAGATACAACCTGCAAGCTTTGCAGTCTAGCTCCAGAGTTACTGGGCCACAATTTTTGTGACTGCACCAAATTAATATCATTTTGGATAAAACTTTTTGAATACTTATCAAACATCCTGGGTGTCACAATCACTCCTAACCTATTTAACAGCTGTATTTGGTGTACTCCCAGATGAGCTTAAAGTGGAGAACGGCTTACTGATTGTAATTGACTATATCACTACTATTAGCATGTAGAATTATCCAAACTCGCCTTTTATAAGTCAATGGGCAACTGATGTTCAATACTGTTTGAAAATTGTGAAAAGTTCTTGCTTAGAGGATCTGTTCAGAACTTTTTTTTTAAATGTGGCAAGATTTAATTAATAATATATTAGAATAAACATTCAAAAAATATTTTTTTTTCTATTTTCACCCATGCTCTTGGCTTTCCTCTTTTTCTTGAATGGGGGTTGAATTTGTTAGGTTTTGTCTTTTTTGTTCTACTTTTTTTTAACTTTCTAATATTTTTTCTTTTCTTCTTTTTTTCTAGTTTGACTATGAGGCACATTATCTGCATTGTGAGGGAGTGTCAGTTACCGCACTACAGCCATGTGATGCGTTTCCCTGAGGGTGATCCAGCTTGTAAGATCCTCATTGTTTGGGACCCGAGTGGCTGGACCAGGCTAAGGGGTCGCCCACGTAACACCTGGCTGCGGCAGATAAAGGGTCATTTCCGGAGGGCTGGACTGGACCGCGTATCTGCCTGGGGAGTTGCCAACTGGGATCCTGAGTTGTTACGTCGTGTACTGGGTGTGGCAATGCACTGTACCAGTGCATGCTCCCCAACTTGACTTGACTTGACTTGACTATGTCGTCATTTGTGGTATATGTTTGTCCTGATTGAATTGAATAAAATACATAAAAAGAAAAAAAATGGTAAAAATGTATTTTCCATGAAAAATAATAAGATACTAGCTGAAATATCCAGCATTACCCGGGAGTAAAATAAAGTGTTTTTTTTTAATTGTTTCAGAAAAATATAATTAAAAAAAAACACAACTTTAAAAATAAAAATAAATGAACAAACAATGAAGACTCACTTATGTGTTTGTCTTGTGGTCTTGTATGTATGTTATCATCCAGTTGATGGTCGAAACCAGCCAACTCTATTTAATTTCAAAAGCAATAGGGAAGCAGTGGTGCTCAAACATAAAGAATGCTGGGAGTCACTTCTAGTTCACCCTCTGGTGGTCATTCCGAGTGTCAACTGGATGATAACATGCATACAAGAGCGCAAGATCACCCCCACCCTACCTAGAAGGTGGTGGGTTGGGGTTAATTTCACCCTACAGTATTTTAAGTCGACCAATGAGAAACGTGTACCAAGTGTCATTAAAATCGCTCCAGCTGTTTGGAAGTGATGCTGGAACATATATACATACACACGCACACAAACATTGTCTTTAAAGAACTTTAAAAATCAATAGACGTTGGCAGTGTTCAGGTCTGATGAGAAAGCGTTCACAGCGTGGGGAGAAAAGCACATGCCCGTGATATCTCTGGCAATCAGCAGCTTCCCTCTAAAACACCCATAGTTCTAATCTCTCTCTCAGAAACGTCAAACATTACTCCTTTACAATCAAGATGATTATGTGTGTTGAACAAACGGGTAACAGTAGCTAAGCGGAGGCAAGGTGCACTCCAACACATGGCGAGATTTAGACCAACTCGAACAGAAGCTGGCTTGGCCCACAGCCACTCTGTTGGATATGCATAAATACATTGGTACTGCAAGCAAACTATGGTAGTTAACGCGATGAGAGAAGTTGCAAAATCAACTGGAAAGTTCAAGCAAATTATAGAAAACAACATGATGTAAATCTGTTAAGTAATTGTCTCATGAAAAGCGGACAGACATAAAGCGGACAGACATACAAACAGAATGTGCTTGGACCATGAAATTTTTAAAAGTGTTTCTTAGCGAGCACCTATGGGCCAAGGGTAACCTACATTCCAGATTTCAAGTCCCAAGTCTACATGGCTTGGGAGATTTTGTGATGAGTGGCTCAGTGGTATTTGGCTTTTATATATATATATA
>JANRMT010062806.1:17316147-17347772 GCA_026402145.1 Polypterus bichir lapradei | reverse complement strand
TAGATAGATAGATAGATAGATAGATAGATAGATAGATAGATAGATAGATAGATAGATAGATAGATAATTTATTAATCCCAAGGGGAAATTCACATAATCCAGCAACAGCATACTGATACAAAAACCAATATTAAATTAAAGAGTAACAGAAATGCAGGTAAAAACAGACAATAACTTTGAATAATGTGAACATTTACCCCCCCCATCGCCCCCCCCCCCCCCGCAGGTGGAATTGAAGAGTCGTATAGTGTGGGGGAGGAACGATCTCCTCAGTCTGTCAGTGAAGCAGGACAGTGACAGCAGTCTGTCGCTGAAGCTGCTCCTCTGCCTGGAGATGACACTGTTCAGTGGATGCAGTGGATTCTCCATGATTGACAAGAGCCTGCTCAGCACCTGTCGCTCTGCCACGGATGTGAACCTGTCCAGCTCCGTGCCTACAATTGAGCCTACCTTCCTCACCAATTTGTCCAGGCATGAGATGTCCTTCTTCTTTATGCTGCCTCCCCAGCACACCACCGCGTAGAAGAGGGCACTCGCCACAACCGTCTGGTAGAACATCTGCAGCATCTTATTGCAGATATTGAAGGACGCCAACCTTCTAAGGAAGTATAGTCGGCTCTGACCTTTCTCACACAGATCATCATTATTGGCAGTCCAGTCCAATTTATCATCCAGCTGCACTCCCAGGTATTTATAGGTCTGTACCCTCTGCACACAGTCTCCTCTGATGATCACAGGGTCCATGAGGGGCCTGGGCCTCCTAAAATCCACCACCAGTTCCTTGGTCTTGCTGATGTTCAAGTGTAAGTGGTTTGAGTCGCACCATTTAACAAAGTCCTTGATTAGCTTCCTATACTCCTCCTGCTGCCTACTCCTGATACAGCCCACAATAGCAGTGTCATCAGCAAACTTTTGCATGTGGCAGGACTCCGAGTTGTATTGGAAGTTTGATGTATATAGGCTGAACAAGACCGGAGAAAGTACAGTCCCCTGCAGCACTCCTGTGTTGCTGACTACAATGTCAGACCTGCAGTTCCCGAGACGCACATACTGAGGTCTGTCTTTAAGATAGTCCATGATCCATGCCACCAGGTGTGAATCTACTCCCATCTCTGTCAGCTTGACCCTGAGGAGCAGAGATTGGATGGTGTTGAAGGCGCTAGAGAAGTCCAAAAACATAATTCTTACAGCACCACTGCCTCTGTCCAAGTGGGAGAGGGATCACTACTGTTAGCATGAGGCGATACCTGGACCCTACAGAGGTTGCACAAGTAGTTTAACTTCTCCAAGATGGCACACCAATAAGTATAATTGCCAGAAGGTTTGCTGTGTCTCCCAGCACAGTCTCAAGGGCATGAAGGAGATTTCAGGAGACAGGCAGTTACTCTAGGAGAGCTGCACAGGGCCATAGAATTTCCTTAACCCATCAGCAGGACCGGTATCTGCTCCTTTGGGCAAGGAGGAACAGGATGAGCACTGCCAGAGCACCACAATATGACCTCCAGCAGGCCACTGGTGTATATATCTCTGACTAAACAATCAGAAACAGACTTCATGAGGGTGGCCTGAAGGCGTGACATTTTCTAGTGGGTCCTGTGGTGCTCGAATGGCATTTGCCATAGAATACCAGAATTGGCAGGTCCACCACTAGCGCCCTTTGTTTCTCACAGATAAGAACAGGCTCATCATGAGCACATATGACAGACGTGAAAGGGTCTGGAGAAGCCATGGAGAACGTTATGCTGCCTGTAACATCGTTTAGCATTACCAGTTTGGTGGTGGGTCAGTGGTGGTCTGGAGAGGCATATCCATGGAGGGCCAAACAGACTTCTACAGGCTAGACAACATCATCTTGACTGCCATTAGGTATTGGGATGAAATCCTTGGACCCTTTTTCTGACCCTGTGCTGGTGAAGTGGATCCGGAGTTCCTCCTGGTGCACGACAATGCCTGGCCTCATGTGGCGAGAGTATGCAGGCAGTTCCTGGAGGATGAAGAAATTGATACCATTGACTGGCCCCCATGCTCACCTGACCTAAATCCAATAGAACACCTCTGGGGCATTATGTTTTGGTCTATCTGACGCCACCAGGTTGCACCTCAGACTGTCCAGGAGCTCAGTGATGGCCATTTCCAGATCTGGAGGAGATCCCCCAGGTCACCATCCATTGTCTCAAGCAAGTATACAAGCACGTGGGGGCCATGCAAACTACTGAGTATGATTTTGAGTTGCTGCAATAAAATTTCGGCAAAATGGACTAGCCTGCCGCATCATTTTTTCACCTTGATTTTCAGGGTGTCTTTGAATTCAGCCCTCTGTAGGTTGATAATTTTCATTTCCATCAAAAGATGTGTCATCCTCCTGTTCCTAACACATTACCCAGTCCATATCAGTATAGATATCCAGCATGATTTTTTTTCCCATTCAGATCTGATGTGTTTTCAAAGAGTTCGTTTAATTTTTTTGAGCAGTATAAACTTAAACTGATTAAATATCCAGGTTGTGTAAAGATTTGTCACATCTATTTGTTTTTTGCTTCTGCTTTTGTCTTATTTAAGCATATTAAGAATGTTAAAAACGATAATGACTGAATGAGTATCTAAATCTGCCCTCTGCTTGCCTTGTTGCTCTGTCTTGCCACCTAGGGTTTTGAGAATTGGAAGGCACATAGGAATTAGGGAAAGTAAAGCACAGTAGTCTGGGCAGGGGAATAATAAAAGAATACGTAGCTGCCAATGTATAAGGTGAAGTCAGGCACGGGCAAGACGCGTGTCAAAGAAATCTCTCAGTCCAAAAGTTCGTTTGAAAATATTTAGTGAAAGTTAAAAGCAAATAATCCATACAAGAATAAAAAGAAAAATAGTTACACACATAGAATAAAGGCAAAAAAAAGAAAAAAAAATATATCTTCTATAAACTTAGCTTTTCTTAAGAAGCTTTTGTTATTTCTATACTTAAAGGTTATTTATTTCTTCTTCTGTATGCCTTAAACATACGGTTCAACTCTTAAATCTTTTATTTTACGTGGTACTTCACACTCAAAAGGCCCGTAGGCCATTGGCACATAGACATGCGCCTAGGCTCGATAACGTGCGCAAGCATGAACGTGAGCACAAACAAGAACATGGTTAAAAAACCATATGCCTCTATACCTTACACAAGGCAAGGCTAGACACTAACAAAAGAACATTGTTTACTCAAAAACTGTTAAGAAATGACAGGAAAATACCAACTCAATTCTATTCACAGGGGTTATAGGAACCTCCCATATTTTATGCATTATCATTTAATAAATATTCATATATTTTATAGAACTAGGAAAATGGCTCTTACAGAATATGTCAAGCATAGGGTCAACCCAAAACTCTTCCAAGTTAATATATACTCAACAAACTTAAGTGATAAGGTTTCATCCTTTTAATTGTGTTCCCCTGTGCTACAGTATGAGTAATAAAGAAAATAAATCAATTAGCCAGAAAGCCTGTTGTGCATTCAAATGCTTGACTGTCTTCAAAAAATTTAAATTTTTATTGTCTGAAGAGATCATTAATTGGTCCATTAATAATGGACAAGTATTGTTGGTTTCCATTTAAATTAGACAGTTTCAAACTATGTCTTTTTGGGAATTTACACAAATTTGTCTTTAAGTATACTAATTCTGTATTCAGTAATTTGTCAAGTTTTAAACATTTTACCTGAGAGCTTTTTGCAACAGTTGCACTTAGTAATAAGCACTATACAAAAATAAATGGAATTAAACTGAACTCCCTCTAGTGTTTCAATTTTTCCAATGCTAGTTTAATAGCTGATAATTACCAGTTTTCAACATCAACATTTTTTAAAAATATGCACATAAATTAAGTTTACCCATGTTCTTAAAATGTTGTACTAGATAGCCACCCACACACACACACTTGTTTTGTGTAATTGCAATTCAAATGGGAGTGAAACAGCTTGGCAATGTCGCTGAGGTCACTGAGGTGAACAACTTTTTTAATTTATCAAAAGCTCATTGTGATTGTGCATCATCATTATGGATTGTTAGTCCACTAAATATTTTTATTTTTTAATTAGTGATAGTGGCAATTGAAGCAACGACCGAGTTAAAATTCATAACGAAACTCAGGTAATAACTGGCATATCTCACAAAACTAATAATATTTTTATTAGTTTTGTGTATAATACTATTTCTATGTATCCATGCCAGTGTTACCACGTTCCATGTGTTTTGTGAGTGGTTCCTCAAGAGGTAGGGCTACCTGCCCATTTCTGTTAAAAAATGCCCTCAACCCTGTAAAGGCTGATGAAGCAAATAGTCCCTTTCAGTTTATTGCTTGCTAGTTTTCATGACTTCTTGCACTTCTTATGCTTTAGTGGATTTATTGGATTTTTTTGACTTTTATGGTTTTTTGACTTTGTCTTCTTGATTCACTTTTTGGGACTTGTTACTTGGAACTGACTTTGTTGCTTTAGTCAACTCATTCCTTTGTGCTCTTCAAAGCTTCATTGTGTCAAAGCATTTTTTGTAAAATATTTTTATTTATAAAGATTTTTTATTTGCCCCTTTTTGCTTCATACTGAAGGCTAATGGATCCTTCCACTTGTTTAGCTGTTTGCTACAGTTTTTGGGAACCTTATGCTAAGGTACTCCCAAATTTCTGAAATTATTGCTATAATAGTACTTTCAGGTGTGACCTATATGAACCAAATGTTTGCCTCAGTGTGGTTGCTGAGGGTTTACCTTACAAGCTTGGTTTGTTTAGCTCTTATCCTTGCATTCACTTGTGCTTTTTTAAATCTTTGATCAATCTGTTTTTGGTTCCTCCACTCTTGTTATTAATTTTCATCTATGGATTTTGATTTTGATCTTGTTTGCTTTGGATTGCTTCTTGAAAGCAATACATTTGATAAAGCAGAAATCAAACAATTCTTGTCAAAGAGAATGCTGTCTTGCCCTCAGCTGGCAACTTCATTTTGTTTAATTGTGTCAGGGCAGGATCTCATGGGACCCTGCAATGGAAAAAATATTTTAATAAAATGGACGGACGGATGAATATCAATTACATTTTTAAAAGTTATTTCTATTTTGGATTACATATCACCAAGTGTGCACTGCCTTTACAAAAATAAATTATTGTTCAAGCTTGTTATTGAAGAAATTTTTAATATATGTGTTCCCTGCAAGAGGCATTGTATACTTACAATATAATGGTGGGAGACTTTAATTCTATATTGAACCCAGATTTGTTAAAGACAAGTGGAGGGGCCAAGTTAGCAGTTGACCAAGTCATTAGCAACCTGAATCAGCCTATGATTTTTGGAAGAATCCAAACAGGAAGAATGAGAGTGTGTTGGGGAACAGCCCCTGTGATGTGGTCCTCAGCCACAAAAAGAGAAGTGAAAGAGCTGGTGATCACAGAAGCAGTTAGGATTGAACAAGATGTCTATAGAGTAAAAGCAGTATGGCAGCAAAAACAAGGAGATTGAACAACCATGAAGGGAGTGGACAATAGGGAACTGAGCTGGAAGGATATGTGTTCCTTATTATAGCCATATTATAGCTCCACCAATATGGAAGAAGATGATCTGCTATGGCAACCCCTTACAGGAGCAGCTGAAAGAGGAAGAAGAAGATTTTTGCTAGCTATAAAGTTTCCCAAGGAGATTACCACAGACAGATACTGTACTATGGTCTTACAAATACAAAGACAGCCATGCTTGTACAGATGACTGCTCCTTGGAAGAAAGAGGGTGAGGCAGCCCTTGAGAGGAAGAGAGAAGAGAGAAGTATACAGGTCTGAAGGATGAGTGTATAGGGGTGGGATGAAGGACAGTTACTTACCCCATATGTGCAGGGTGTCAAGGCTTTGTGGGAGCATATGTTGGCAGTTAAGAAACATTGCAGAGACAGGAGCTAAACTGAGGAAGGGTTTGAAGGAGCTGGCAGAGAAGCAGAGAAAGGGAGTTTCTGGCTGTGGCTAAAAAGGAAAGAACCTAGGACAAGCAGATGTGACAAGGAGATATCCCAACCACTGTTCCACCACCAGGAGATGTTCTTGGAATAATGCATAGAACATCAGTGTGGAGTGTTCATGAATGTTTTTGGAGGTTTTGTACATCAGTATTTAACTTAACTGTGATAGTTATGTCTCTATCAATCTTCAAAAATTATTTAAATATTTTAATTATTATGTTTTCATTTTATTGCAACACTATTATTTATTTATTTAACCCAGCTACAGGGGATGCACAGCCCAGTGTGTTTCTTCGTGCCTGTCCCAAGCCCAGATAAATGGGGAGGGTTACATCAGGAAGGGCATCCAGTGTGAAATTTTGCCAAATCAATATGTGGACAACAATACAAATTTCCATACCAGATCGGTCGATCCCCGGGTTAACAATGACCACCACCAGTACTGTTAGCCAACAGGGTGCTGGCGGAAATTGGGCTACTGTTGGCCAAAGAAGAAGGAGAAGAAGAGGGGGGAGACGTTTCCGGAGGCAGGAGGAGAGGAGGAAGGTAAAAAGAGTGGAACTGAGGGTAGGAACTTTGAATGTTGTCAGTATGACTGGTAAGGGGAGAGAGTTAGCAGATATGTTGGAGAGAAGAAAGTTGATATATTGTGCATGCAAGAAACTAATGGAAGGGGAGTAAGGCCAGGTGGATCGGAGGTGGATTCAGATTGTTCTATAATGGTGTGGATGGGAGGAAAAATGGGGTAGGGGTTATTCTGAATGAACAATATGTCAAGAGTGTTTTGGAGGTGAAAAGAGTGTCAGACAGAGTAATGATTATGAAGCTGGAAATTGAAGGTGTGATGATGAATGCTGTTAGTGCATATGCCCAGCAAGTTGGGTGTGTGATGGAGGAGAAAGAAGATTTTTGGAGTGATTTGGATGAAGTGATGAACAGTGTACTCAAGGGACAGAAAGTGGTGATTGGAGCATATTTCAATGGACATGTTGGTGAAGGGAACAGAGGAAACGAGGAAGTGATGGGTAGGTATGGTGTCAAGGAGAGGAATGAAGAAGGTCAGATGATGGACATGGCTGTGGTGAATACTTATTTTAAGAAGAGGTAGGAATATAGGGTTACATACAAGAGTGGAGGAAGATGCACACAGGTAGATTGCATCCTATGCAAAAGAGTCAATCTGAAGGAGATTGAAGACTGCAAAGTGGTAGCAGGGGAAAGTGTAGTTAAGCAGCATAGGATGGTGGCATGTTGGATGATGTTGGAGATCAAGAAGGGAAAGAGAGTGAGGGCAGAGCCAAGGATAAAATGGTGGAAGTTGAAAAAGGAAGACTGCAAGGTTGAGTTTAGGGAGAAGCTGAGACAGGCACTGGGTGGTAATGAAGAGTTACCAGACAGTTGGGAAACCACAGCATATCTAGTAAGGGTGACAGCAAAAAGGGTCCTTGACGTGACATCTGGACAGAGGAAGGAGAAAAAGGAAACCTGGTGGTGGAATGGGGAAGTACAGGACAGCATACAGAGGAAGAATATGGCAAAGAAGAAGTGGGATAGTCAGAGAGATGCAGAAAGTAGACAAGAGTACAAGGAGATAAGGCGCAAGGTGAAGAGAGAGGTGGCGAAGGCTAAACAAAAGGCTTATGATGAGTTTATTGAGAGGTTGGACACTAAGGAGGGAGAAAAGGACCTGTGCCGATTGGCTAGACAGTGGGACCATGTGCAGCAGGATGCATTCAAGGTGGAGGTGGGATTACATCAGGGATTGGCTCTGAGCCCTTTCTTATTTGCAATGGTGATGGACAGGTCGACAGACGAGATTAGACAGGAGTCCCCGTGGACTATGATGTTTGCTGATGACATTGTGATCTGTAGCGATAGTAGGGAGCAGGTTGAGGAGACCCTGGAGAGGTGGAGATATGCTCTAGAGAGGATAGGAATGAAGGTCAGTAGGAACAAGACAGAATACATGTGTGTAAGTGAAAGGGAGGTCAGTGGAATGGTGAGGATACAAGGAGTAGAGTTGGCAAAGGTGGATGAGTTTAAATACTTGAGTTGAACAGTACAGAGTAATGTGGAAGAGAGGTGAAAAAGAGAGTGCAGGCAGGGTGGAATGGGTGGAGAAGAGTGTCAGGAATAATTTGTGCCAGACGGGTATCAGCAAGAGTAAAAGGGAAGGTCTACAGGATGGTAGTGAGACCAGCTATGTTATATGGTTGAAGACAGTGGCACTGACCAGAAAGCACAAGACAGAGCTGGAGGTGGCAGAGTTAAAGATGTTAAGATTTGCATTGGGTGTGACAAGGATGGACAGGATTAGGAATGAGTACATTAGACGGTCAGCTCAGGTTGGACGAATGGGAGACAAAGTCAGAGAGGCGAGATTGCATTGGTTTGGACATGTGCAGAGGAGAGATGCTGAGTATATTGGGAGAAGGATGCTAAGGATAGAGCTGCCAGGGAAGAGGAAAAGGGGAAGGCCTAAGCGAAGGTTTATGGATGTGGTGAGAGAGGACATGCAGGTGATGGATGTAGCAGAACAAGATGCAGAGGACAGAAAGATATGGAAGAAGATGATCCTCTGTAGCAACCCCTAATGGGAGCATCCAAAATAATAATAAGAAGACTGTTATTTATTTTTTTATTTTTTTGCAGTGAATGCTGACATTTTGTGGGATCATTTCTATGACACATCATACATTTGATGTGGGCATGGTTCCAGACATCACTGATGCAATGCATTATATAGATGGCACCCTGTGTCTGATACTAGATATTATTTTTAAACAATATGTATGTGCAGCTTTTCAGGTTGTCCTTCTTTGATTTCAGTTAAGAGTAGCTTTTTATTTTTGATTCAAGACATGGTTTGATTCCTGACTACATCTTTTCAAATTTGAAGAGTCATGTTTTATCTCCCAGCCCTCCTTCAACCATGACTGCCCTGATTTCTACTCAGACAAACAGTACATCTCTGTAAGCACTCATTAAAAATGCCATAAAGGAAAGGACTGAATGCAAAATATCTCTTTACACTGATGATATGGTGCTTTATATCGAAGACCTACATATATCTATTCCACCAGTATTAAACCCGCCTGAAGAAGTTATGCAATCTCGATTTTAAATTAAAAACATCAAAGATGTGTTTTTTCTAGCAAATTCTATGGCACAATGGACCAGGCAGATGTTTTGCATATTATATCTGGACAGTTTAAATAACTGGGCCTAATTATTATAAGGATCAAAAACAATTTTGGCACTTTAATGTAAAATGTCAAAAAAGGTGTTAATAGATGGTCTTTCCTCCATCAGAGAAAAAATTAATTAAAAAATTGTCAAAATTAATATTCTCCCAAAACTCTTGTACAGTGGAACCTCAGTTTACGAGTAACTTGGTTTATGAGTGTTTTGCAAGACGAGCAAAAATTTTTAATAAATTTTGACTTGATAAACGAGCAATGTCTTGCAATACGAGTAGTATGGATACACTTTGTCTGCTGAGCATCATGTGATCACAACTAAGCTGATGGTGGTTCTCTCTCTTTCCTTATCTCGCTCGCTCGCCCAGCGCGTCTCCCTCTCTCTCTCTCTCCTTATCTCGCTCGCTCGCTCGCCCAGCGTGTCTCTCTCTCTCTCTCCTTATCTCGCTCGCTCGCCCAGCACGTCTCTCTCTCTCTCTCTCTCTCTCTCTCCTTATCTCCATGCTCGCTCGCTCGCCCAGCACGTCTCTCTCTCTCCTTATCTCGCTCGCTCGCCCGCCCAGCGCGTCTCTATCTCTCCCTCTCTCTCTCTGGCAATCGTCTCCTATTCTCCGTCTGAGTCTGTGTGCCTCACTCATATAGTCCACATCCGTACGAGTGTATACTGTTTACTACAGCATTGTGACTTTGTGTGTGTGTGCTGTGAAGTGCGAGTCCCCATCTTGCTCCCCAAAACACGAAGCTGAGTCTCAGTACTTTAACACCAGCTTTATTCAGCTTGAAACAGCAACAGCGCTGTTATTTATTGTAGCGGGATCTTTATAATGTTCCTTGTATGACCCATTGACGACAGGTGCTTATAGCATGTCTGCGATCTTTTTGGATGCGCTTATACGGCGAACTACTACAGCACTGGGAGACTGCGATTGCTTTGGGACGCTCTTCCGTGTGTCGTCCCGTTGGGTGGAATCCCATATGAGTTTAGAAACTCACACCAGCCATGATTCTTTTTAAAGGTAAAGTGCAGGTTAATTTGTATTATGTATTTTACTTTATATTTTGTATTAATCATTTTTATATGAATAGTTTTGGGTTGTGGAACGAATCATCTGAGTTTCCATTATTTCTTATGGGGAAATTCGCTTTTATATACGAGTGCTTTGGATTGCGAGCACGTTTCCGGAACGAATTATGCTCGCAAACCGAGGTTCCACTGTATTTCTGTGAGAAATTATTCTGAACTGTTACATCATTCATCTCAAACTCAAAAGATTCATGCATTAAAAAAAAAAAAAAAAACTCTGTAGAGATCTGAAGCAGAAGTACTGCCTAAGATTCAGTTGTATTACTGAGTTGCAAATACTTGTACAATGAAATATTGAAAATTTGCAGATGTCCACAAATCAACACCTACTTGGTCAGCCATGGAAATTAAATCCTGATCATTGTATCCTCTATTCTGTCCTCATTAAACCTTATTTATTATGAATTTATCTGATAACCAGTGGTTCACCATTTATTAAAGACATGAAATCAATTTAGATCAGACTTACGGCATTAAAGCATTTTAATCTTGCTTCTGTACATAATGATTTCCAACTTTAGAATTCTTTAACCTATGAAATATTCAGTCTATGAAAGATGTCAAGTATTCTGATATATGGAACTCTGTGCTGATATTCTATTTGCATCTTTTGAATTATTAAACTCAAAATTTAACCTTCCTTTGGAGAACTTTTTATATACAAATCAGAAGCTCTGTTAAAGTTAACATGCCCAACTTCCATCATCTTTCACCTATATCCATCCCCAAGGTGATACAGGCTGGTGGATGACAGTTCAGATAGCATCTCCAGAGTAAATCAAAACATTTCAAAGAACCTACCCACCTTTAGACCTTTGGGAACGATGGAAAAGAGATCTCTTCATTAACTTTTCAGAAAAGGAATGGAATTCAGCCATTCACAGAATATATTTCAATTCAATATGCACACCATAATTCAATTAGTAATTGTTTACTGATCACATACTCATATATCACATCTATAGCTGGATCAGATACTTTAATAATAGGTTTCTGTTCCCGTATTGTACAGAGCACACTTCTTTTTGATTGGTTATGCAATTAAGCCCTGTTAGAGTCCGTACCATCCATCATGTCTTGCAACCCTAAACTGGACAGATTAAATTTACCCCTCACAATGTGCAGGATTAAATGTATACTTACAACTTTTATTCAGTTCTTTTCACTTGAATGAAATTGCTTTTTGGAGTGTCAGGAATAAGCTTTCATAATAATGCATATCTGTTTTTTTTAATAATGGCATTTTTACTTAAAGAAAATAAATATTGCATTATGTTACTTTTTACTGTAAAAAGTAATCTGGCTTCATAACAAGTATTACTTTAAATGTATTAACCCCCAATACTACACTTAATGTCTTAACAGTAATATTAATAAAATAGTAATATTAATAAAAAAGATGGGATAAAACTGTGCTATGATAAATTGGTTATAATATTTTATATCACAACAATTGCATGAAGACTTTTTCTGCTGAACTTAGAAGAATGCCAATTCATGTTCTCTAACTCTGTAAGAACGTGATGTTCTTCTGAACTTGGCAAGAACTAATTAAATGAATTGTAATGTAAACATGCAGGCCTGTGCTCAAGCTTTTTATTTTACTTGCTGTTTTGCCCTATACAAAGAATCCTTATGGACAAGGCTCTCTAGATGTATATCTCTTATTGTTGGATGGAGGTTGAATGGTAGGTTTCAGGGATTGTTTTTGAATCATGCTATCATATTTACTATCAAAACACGTACAGGTGTAAATGGGATCACATTAATAGTGAACTGTTGTTTCCTTTGTCATTTGTATCTCATTGCTAATTACAGCTGGTTTAGAAAACAAGACACGGTGTGATAGAAATCAAACATATTAATTAATGAAAGAAACTTATCCTCTACTAGGAGAAGATTGATAAAACCTCTTTTAGTCAGTAATCAGAGAGGAGAAAGCTTGTACATTGTGTCTTTAATTTTCCCCTTAGCAAATGCTGAAGAAGGAGCATTCTTTACAGCAGTCGGTTACAAAATGATCAGAATGATCAAAATAATAAAGACAGAGGTCAGTTGTATAAGCAACTGAATCTGCATATATACTCAGCAAAAAAAGAAACGTCCCTTTTTCAGGACTGTGTATTTCAACAATAATGTTTTAAAAATCCAAATAACTTTACAGATCTTCATTGTAAATTGTTTAAACAATGTTTTCCATGCATGTTCAATTAACTATAATCAATTAATTAACATGCACCTGTGGAATGGTCGTTAAGACCTTAACAGCTTACAGAAAGTAAGCATTTAAGGTCACAGTTCTAAAAACGCAGGACACTAAAGAGACTTGTCTACCGACTGTGAAAAACACCCAAAGAAAGATGCCCAGGGTCCCTGCTCATCTGCGTGAACGTGCATTAGGCATGCTGCTGGGAGGCATGAGGACTGCTGATGTGACTAGGGCAATAAATTGCCATGTCCACACTGTGAGACGCCTAAGACAGCACTACAGGGAGACAGGAAGGACAGCTGATCATCCTCGCAGTGGAAGACCACGTGTAACAACACCTGCACAGGATCGGTACATCCGAATATCACACCTGCGTGACAGGTACAGGATGGCCACAACAACTGCCCAAGTCACACCAGGAACACACAATCCCTCCATCAGTGCTCAGACTGTCCGCAATAGGCTGAGAGAGGCTGGACTGAGGGCTTGCAGGCCTGTTGTAAGGCAGGTCCTTACCAGACATCACCAGCAACAACGCCGCCTATGGGCACAAACCCACCTTCGCTGGACCAGACAGGAGTGGCAAAAAGTGCGTGAGTTTCTGCATGACAGCAATGTCAGTGTTCTGCCATGGCCAGCGAAGAGCCCAGATCTCAATCCCATTGAGCACGTCTGGGACCTGTTGGATCGCAGGGTGATGGCTAGGGCCATTCCCCCCAGAAATGTCCAGGAACTTGCAGGTGCCTTGGTGGAAGAGTGGGGTAACATCTCACAGCAAGAACTGACAAATCTGATCCAATCCATGAGGAGGAGATGCACTGCAGTACTTCAAGCAGCTGGTGGCCACACCAGATACTGACTGGTACTTTTGATTTTGAGCCTCCCTTCATTCAGGGACACATTGTGAAACATTTTTAGTTTATGTCTTATGGTGTTGACTCTTTTAGTGTTCATACAAATATTTACACATTAAGTCTACTGAAAGTAAAAACAGTTGAAAGTCCGGGGACGTTTCTTTTTTTGCTGAGTATATATTCATCTAACATTTACTCTAATTTGTTCAAAAGACATGAGGTGTTTTATAGCCAGTTTTCACAGCTTAAAATAAAAGTGTTATTTTTACTTTGGTTTCCTACTATATGCCAAAGATATGTAGATATGGGTAATTTGCATTTCTAGACTAACCAGGTGTGAATGAGTGGGAGAATAGTATGTTTGTTTTTATCTGGTAATGGGTTATGTCTGAAGATGGATCCTGCCAGGACAATCTACATTGGTGACATTTTATTGGACAGAGCAAAATTATTTGATCAGATGTTTGCATTTATTTTTAGACATTTTTGAGACTGATAGTTCCACTTTGGCAAGTGGCACATAATGCAATCAGCAATAAATGTCTGTGAGCTCCAAGCCAGCTTTGCTAGGTTTATATACTTGATTCTAGTTACTGTTGTATATTTTAAAGGATATTTTTACTTGCAGTTCTTACACAAGGATAGTAGGGTCCACTTATATTTCCCACGTGAATTTCATTTTTTGAAGTAATCACCTTTCTTGATGTATCATCTTGTCTTTTATCTTTGTTTGTTCTTGTGATTAACTTTATAGTGTAAAAAATAAACAAACAAACTACAATACCCACAAAGCCCCACTGCATCCCACAGTTCCCTGCTTAAAGACGTAGTTCCCAGTCTTTTGGACATCTGCTTTTATCAGTATTTAAGAGCAAACTCAAACCTTAACACAAGACACACTGAAAATAAAATAGACTTTATATGTGGCACATAGGATGATATATTTCTTTATGGCTGCTTAATCAGATTGTGACATTTCAAACTTTGTGGTAAAGAAATAATGAATACCAAAACCTGAATCAAAATTAAATTTCATCAATCACAACTAAATGTTTTTTCTTTTTTCTTCCCTTTTTGTGTTTCACACTTGTGTATATGTTTGTTCACTGACATGGCACAAGAAAGTAAGAATTCCACAGAAATCTATACACCTATGTAATTGCATACACAGTACCATCAAATTAATGTTTTATTGCTATAGCCTAAAAGGGCATGTTTATACAACATAATAGGTATTTGGACAAATTAATTTTGTTGTAAATTATTTCTACCTTCTACTTTTTCTTTTGTTTCAATCCTAGACTAATGGAGATTTTTAGTTAGTTTTAGTTTAGTTTAGTTAAAAGCAGGTCTGGGGATGAAAACAAACTAACAAGAGAAGACCCTCATAAACAGATATAAACAAAGTCTATGTATTTTGATGTATTTTTTTTCAAATGCAACACTATGATGCCAGAATGCTTTATAATATGTAACCTGTAAGTAAATTTCTGTAAAAAAAGAAAAGACTTTAAAAAATAACAGAATTTAAGTAACTGATATGATTCATTTGAATGTATGATGCTATAAAAGACTGATTAAGGGAAACATATTGGAAAAAACTCACTCAGACTGAATAAGTGACAGAACAAGTACGTCTTTGCTGAGCAATTCTAGAACGAAACCCAATAAAGTTTCAAACTCTGTAAGTAGATTTTAGGAAACTCAGTTTACTAATTGGTGTTTTTCATTTTGTTCACTTTCGTTTGTAGTTCAGTTTTCATAACTTAACAACAACAACAACATTTATTTATATAGCACATTTTCATACAAAAAAATGTAGCTCAAAGTGCTTTACATAATGAAGAATAGAAAAATAAGAGACACATTAAGAAAATAAAATAAGTCAACATTAATTAACATAGAATAAGTGTAAGGTCCAATGGCCAGGGGGGACAGAAAAAACAAAAAAAACTCCAGACGGCCGGAGAAAAAAAATAAAATCTGCAGGGATTCCAGGCCATGAGACCGCCCAGTCCCCTCTGGGCAATCTACCTAACATAAATGAAACAGTCCTCTTTGTATTTATGGTTTTCACGGAAGGACTTGATGATGATGATGATCACGTGGACTTCTGGCTTTTAGTCCATCAATGCTGGGACATCATGGTGCTTTGAGTAAGTTGGTGGTGGCACAGGCCGCCACCACAGAAAAACCGGAAAAAGAAACAGAAGAGTTTAACTTAAGATGTTTTTGATGGTTGCTGCTTCAAAATATGCCAGTAATAATACCAATAAAATACTTAGTATAATGTATTGACAGCAAAATGAATGAATATGGATATGCCTATGAGCCTGAGCTTTCCTGATGTTTTACTTGACACTAGTATTCTGTATTCTCTCTAGTTAGTCATGCTACATGAAATCATTTTTCCTTATCACAAAAGCAATTTGTTCAGAAAAAAAGAACATATAATGAAAAGTTAACTGAATTTTTTGCAGTCAAAATTTGAGTAAATTGAAGTTATCATTCAATAGCTTAGCTACAAATGTTCATTATGATCAGGAACATTCACGTTTGGAATCAGTGCAAATATTGCAACAAAGTGAATATGAAAACTTTGAAATTTGAAGGAGAATTATATAATTTGTCTGGCTAGGAAGACTAGAAAAAGTAAACATGGGTTTGAGTTTCAAAAATGAATGACCCACAATCTATATGAATCAAACCCATTTCTTTATTATGTAAATGTTTCATCTGAATATGTTATTGCTAGAATTGCCAGCCAAGGTCTACTGGGTAGTGTGCTTTGACTGAAATGATTTAATAATGTTACTTTAAGGTTTAAATTAAATGTGATACATGGTTTCAAACCTGTATAAAATGTTAAGCAGCTTAACTAAAGTTTTTGGAAAACCAAGTACCTGTAACCATGCTGCTAAATTAAAGTATAGTCATAATATTAAATAAATCCTTTAATCTAAATGCAAAGTGTGGCAGAAACATAGTACTGACAATCACAGATACAGAAGACAATAAATACTTATATTGTTTAATACTAGGTCACTAACATGCTCAAGCCATAAGCAACAACAATTCTTTCCCACCATCCAGTAAAGAGTAACAGGTATTGAAACAGTAAAATAAATAAGATAAATAAAGTAGTGTAATTTTATGTGCATTAACTATTATGCTGCATTTGGAACTTCTGTGGTGAATTCCATATTTCTTGTGTCACACATACACATCAAAGGGTCAATCTCTGGGTTCCTCTGAAGTGTGTAATCCCATTGTTGGCCAAGAGAGGGCACTGATTCTAACTGTGTTGTCTTCATTTTCCTCCACAGTGCCAAGAAACCTCCCAGTGAGGGCAACTGACTCCCTGGGCCATAAAAGTGTGAACACTTGGAAGGAGGCATAACTCCTTGACTGAGCAGTCACTAAGATGGAGCACCTTTGTAACCTGATCGTATTGATAGAAAAGAGCCTTTGAGAGGCAGTATTTTTGTCAATTTTACACCCTTGTGCGTTAAGTTTTTTTTTTTTTTAGATATTGTAGTAAATAGAAATGTTGCCCCAACATATATCTCTTGTCACAAGCTATCATTCCCTCACACAACCACACCTGATAACACTTTTCAAAACACTGCTTATCCATTTTTAAACACACACAACTTCAATCAACATAGTGTTTTCAACCTTTTAGACTGCAACCATACAGGAAACTGATGACTACTCATCAGATAGGGTGTCATATAACTCAAATGATGAGCCAGGCCCAAGTGTAGATAATCAGAAGTTTCATTATAATTAGATTTCTTCAAGCATATGGACATTAGTAATAAATTGTATCCTGGCAAGAAGAAGTAAACTAAGATATAACATGTAATAAAAACATGAACAAATGTGTTTTGTAACTAAATTCAAACATAAAATATTAAGGGTAAAACCAAACAAGATAAACTAATACTACATACTATAACTTTCAGCACCAATGATAATTAAAACTAATTAAATAAATAATACAGTTTAAATGAGGGAAAGGATTTAATGGAAATAAAATTCCTAAATTGATTTATATATACTTGAAAAATTAAGCAGTACAGATTCTAATAATTTAAATAATTATCCTGAATATATAATTGAACAATTACCATCAATTATGAAATAAGGGAACTACAATGCTGCAGTTGGCTGGCGCCCTGCCCAGGGCTTGTTTCCTGCCTTGCGCCCTGTGTTGGCTGGGATTGGCTCCAGCAGACCCCCGTGACCCTGTAGTTAGGATATAGCGGGTTGGATAATGGATGGATGGATGGATGGGAGCTACAATGAAAACTGAATTGCAAATTCTATGGAGATCTGTTTCTAATGATTTATAATTCCAAAAATAAACTGTATTTACTAAAGTTAATGAATTCTGAATTCTATCTCGAACATACTGGGAATATTAATACATGTAAGCAATAGAGGGCACCACTGACCCCAAACTTTAGACACAATCACACCCAACGCAGTTGCGGGTTCAAATATTGTCCTTTTAATCATGTTACCTTGACGAGCAGGAAAGCAAGATCAAAGTACAACAAACATAAAAGTACAGTTCCTCTGCCTCCCAGAGCTGACTCTCCAGGTTAGGCACAAGGGTTCCTTTTAAACCAGAACAGGGTGTTCTTTCAGTGCTAAAACATAGCTCACTGGAAGCACTTCCTGGTCAGGCAGAAGTCTGCAAGAGTGGGAACCATGAATCCCCATAGTACCCCTTGGCAACACCCATGGAAAAGGGCAGCTCAACAGCACTACTGTTCCGACAATGCCGTGTGAGTTTCTGCATGGGTGCTGAAATCCAGGGATACTACCATGCCTTTCTTCTTTTGTCTCTGATAGGCTGGCCTACCATCCAGGTAAGAAACCTTGCCCCATCCCTGTCCATCACATACATCATAATAATTCAAAGTATAAAAGCCTAAATATGATCATAACTAAGAATTATGGTCATGTAGCTCAAATTCTTAAATCAATTCACTGGCTTAAAATTAAGTTTAGGGTTTATTTTAAAACCCAGCTTTTGACACTTAAAGTTGTATATGGTGTAGTACCCCCTGAATTTGCAGAACTAATTAATACCTTTTATCTGGGACAAACATTGCAATCTGACAATGCAGGCTCTGTTAAAATTCAAAAGATATCAGCCATTCATAAAAGATATTCCATTTCAATGAGATATATTAATAATTTCTCCATTATTTGCCAATAATTAATTAATGAATTTCCAAAGTAAGCATGCAAAACCTGTGCAGAACCTTTTCATTCTATATGTAGTATCATAGATCTTGAAACCAGAACGCTAAAGCATGACATCTTCCAGAAGCAGGAGAATTCCGTCAGCTGCACATAATTCTTAAGACATTTCAGGAGTTTGTTGTAGTCAACATTATTATAAACTGCAGGGGATCAAGAAGTAGTAGTACAAAATGCTAACTTTTATGAGCAGAGAGGAGGAGGTCTTCACACTTAGCATAACTGCAGTTTCAGTACAGTGAAAAAACAAGACTAATCAAAGATGGAAACGGTGAATTATTGTTTAAAGATGAATAAGATGAAAATAAACTATGCTTTTAAGATTTTTAAACAAAATAGACAAACATTTGAGAAAATAGAAGTAAAAAGGATTTATTTCATCAGTGCTGGAACACATTTTAATTTTCAGGAGTGTATCTGGGGCATGTAATATTCCATGAATGAGAAACAAGGTCAAAAGAGAGTCAGGGCAGAAGGTCCTGAGAGATTCATAAAGAGGACAAAAAGGATTATCATGATGTAAAAATACTAAAGAGAGCGATAGAAAGCATCTGATATTAAAAATTCCAAAAAATGTATCTTAATTTTAAGTAAAATAGCAATATGTTATTATAGAACAGAAGATAATTTTTTTGTTTATGTCAGGTTAAAGAATGTTGTTGATAATTTGGATCAGTATGTTAAGAATGCCTTGTCCTTTTATAATCAGATCAGAAAGCTGCAATCTTTTCGCTTTAGTACTATACTGTAATGAGATTATCATTTTGTTTTTGAATTATCTGGGGTTTTCTAAAACTGTAAACCAATATTATATCAGAAAACTAGAATGACATCTCTTTAGTGTATAGAATGTATTACTGTATTTGTTAATGAATCAGAAATGCTGCAACATGCTTTATTTTTTCCTTTAATTATGCAGAGCAATTTTAACATACAGATAATAAAACTACATAACAGTTATGCACGACAAAAAGTGTACATAATATCTGTCAGTTGACAAAGATAAAATATATGAAAATGTTAGTCAACCCTATTTTCTGCATTTGGCCACACATTCTCATTTGGTCACATTTTTTATCCTGTTTTGCAATACAGCTGGGGCAGAATCTTTTTGCATGCCTGATCCATCCCTAGCAATGTTCTCCAGGAATCTGCAGGATTACAGCATTCTTCTGTGGAATTATTTTGGATTGAAAGGAGATGCTCTATAAATTGATTAATATAGTAAATGCTGCTGCACACATTGTGATGCTGGCATCCTCTGGCCTGGAATATCTACTGTTGTTCTTTTCCTAATTACATTCCTTACTTGCCAGTGTGTTTCAGCCACATTAAAACCAACCTTATCCATAAATATGAATAGGTGGTGAGTTTGCCTGGGTTCAAGTTCCACGATTCTCTAAAATGCATTTACAAGACAACATAACAGTTTCTGAGATTTATTAAACTTAACTGTGCTGTATCCTGTGGTACCTGAGCTCTTTAACATTATAAGAGTTCCTCTCAAATAGGAAATTGTACGGCTGCTTCATCCTGACTGATACTTCTTCAAGTCTCTAGCAATAGTATTATAGTACTGATGCCTGTCAACAATCTGTCAGAATTTCTTTGATTGTTATGGCATTGTTGTTGATTACTATATCAATGATTGACCTTTCTTGTTCACCAGTGAACATTGTAACTCCCCTCAGTGTGGAGTCCTACAACAGAAATGCAAACACAATCATGCATGAGTGATTCTGAAGGTTCTCTTCAATATACTGTGTTATTGCTATATGTAGTTCAGAAGCCTTTGTAAAAGGCATATCTCACATGTTGGTTTGCTTACAAATTCTAATAATAAATCCCAGTGTTGAGAGTTGCTGCCCTCTCAAACCAGCCTCTAGTGGCTCTAATCTAATATAAATCTTAAAACTCTTGATTTTCTTCACAGTTGCCTTCTACCACACATATGTACTGTACTCCTTTTCATGGGCTCTCTTCTTCAACCACTTCCCTCTCTCTCTATGGATGAGTCAATGTTTACTTAGAAAATTACTCCAAAAATGTTTCCTTTTGTAGAGATTGTAATGAAACTTAACACAGGGAGTGTTCAGTAGATGGGCATTACCAAAAATAAAAGTACAAGAAAGACAAGAAAAGAAAAACAACACTTACCTTTTTTTCTTTGAAACTGTGTGTATTAAGTGATGCCTCTGCAATACTTTCAGCTCTGTGAGATGAGATGATGGCACATGGACATGCTTGGAGGCCCATGGAGGCCTATGTAGCCTTACATTGTGTCCGGGCAAAATGTTAGCAGCTTGTAGCCACTCATTGCTGTGGAGAGAAAATGCTAAGTTTATTACTAGAAGTACTAGGGATCCCAAATTAAAAAATAAGCTGAAACTTACTGTTCAGGCACCTCCTGTTGTGTTCTAACTGTTTGGCAAACTCTGGTAATTTTACCATAAAAATCTTAATGCTGCTTCAGCTGCTACAGGAAACAAAAAGCCAATGTGAGAGGAAGTTAGTGCAGCAGCATGGTGTGTTATCTCAGTGTTTGTTCTTTCAAACAATGCTTTGCTATCCTGCTTAGTTAGTCCTTGTGAAGGCATTCTCTGTAAGTTATCTCATTTTTTTAGTTATATACCATTTATTTAAGTAACTTTGGTCAGGCAATGTTAAAGTAAATGTTATACAGGGTGGGCCATTTATATGGATACACCTTAATAAAATGGGAATGGTTGGTGATATTAACTTCCTGTTTGTGGCACATTAGTATATGTGAGGGGGAAAACTTTTCAAGATGGGTGGTGACCATGGTGGCCATTTTGAAGTCAGCCATTTTGGATCCAACTTTTGTTTTTTCAATAGGAAGATGGTCATGTGACACATCAAACGTATTGGAATTTCACAAGAAAAACAGTGGTGTGCTTGGTTTTAACGTAACTTTATTCTTTCATGAGTTATTTACAAGTTTCTGACCACTTATAAAATGTGTTCATCTTGAAAAGTTTCCCCCCTCATATATACTAATGTGCCACAAACAGGAAGTTAATATCACCAACCATTCCCATTTTATTAAGGTGTATCCATATAAATGGCCCACCCTGTAGTTCAATAAGTTAATTTACTGACCTTTAAGCTGTTAAATGCTGCTGTATTTACCTTATGTTTGTATATGACGCTTACACAAGTACTTATAAGTACACATACTTATAAGTACTGTAAAGTATAATGACACAACTCACACATGACGCTGCATTAGGTCGTCAGTTTTACTGTGTTCTTAACATAAAATTGCATTTCAGGACATTTTGTTCATTAGAATCACCCTTACTTTGAAAATTGTTGTTAAAAAGTGTTTTTGCTGATTTGTTTACAGTGGACTTTTTAAACTTGTTGCCAGGCATGAGCAGAAAAAATTGTGTTAACCACCCTGACAGTTTTTTTTATGTCTGAAGGACAATTTACTCTACAAGACCAGTGAAAAAAATACTTCTGGCAGAATTAAAACTGCATACAAGCATTACTTTGGCAGTAAAACTTGGTGACCAAGGGTACCTACCTCATGTGTGCTGCACTATTTGGTTTTCAGGTTTAACACAGTGGCTGAGTGGCAAGTGGAAGAATATTACTTTTGCTGTACACATGATGTGGCAGGAACCAACAAACTGTCATTCAGATTGTTATTTTTGTATGACAGACATTGTTGGTTTGGGGAAAGAGTTCATCAAGATATAAAGGTACATACACTTATTTTTTTCTTGGTAAATTGTTCTTGTGGATTGTACATATTGTGGGGACTGTGTTATTGTGTGATTTCATGTGTCATTGTCATTGTATATCAAAGCCCACATGACACTGTTCTTGTTTTGTTTTTTCTTCTACCTATAAATAAACAGCACTCATTTGTCATTTAAAACCCAATGTTTTTATCTGTGTCTCTTCATCTTACTTTTCCCCTACTAGTCCTGCTCTTTCCTGAACTACAAGGACACATATTGTGTAGTTTGTTGCCTACAATCCCTCTACACGGGGTGTCACTGAGTTTTTTTCCCATTCTGAATATATTTAAATATGTTATTACTGCAAAAATGTAGCATGAATTGTTGTCTAATTCAAATTTGTGTTATGTTAGATTTTGAATTTCATTTAAGTTGTTTTGAAAAGAGCATCTTAACATTTGCAAAATGGGCTATAGATACTTATGGTTTGGCTGGTGGAGGAGATGGACTTTAAAAAAAAAATCATGAATTTTGAAAGATACAGTTACTGAATGCATTTTGTGCCAAAGCAATAAAAAATTGTCCACATAGACTAATGTTGTGCTTTGAAAACATGAAGTGAGAAAGATGAGATGACATTAGAAAATGTATCTGATGAGAGTAACCGCTTAGTCCAGAGAGCAAGAATAGCACATGGTTGAAAGTGGGAAAGATGAGATGACATTCAAAAATGTATATGCCAAGAGTAACCACTTACTCCAGTAAGCAATTATGGTGTTTGCCTGTGAGAGAGAAAAAAGATCAGTAAAGATGAGGAAATGATCACAGAAAATCAGGTCAGGGACAAAAAATATATTAACTGGTTCAATTCCTCTGTAGATCAGCAGATTCAAAGTACAGCAAGGATAATGAATTTCATGATTTTGGGGTTTTAGACTATGCTGAAGAAACCACACATATTATTTTTAATTTTGATTATGAAAATATTTTACTGTCATGTTTTTGACATGCCTGTGCTGTGAATCACAGTCACCATCATTTTGTTTGTTTCTGCATAGCTGCAGCTACTGTATGTTGTTTTCAGTTGCTATACCCTTTGCTGGTAATGTGTTGTATTATAGTATGGATCCTAATCAATATCAGATGGTGGCATGCTACTTTCTTTGTCTAATTTTGTAGATATGTTTTCAAATCACTGTTGATAGTTAATTTCTATAGTCTTCTAGGTAGTTAGGAATTCAAGTGTTTTTTCAACTTAAATGTCTGGTGTATGTAATGGACTTTTTGGTTTTCTTTTAAATTCTCTGGTTTTGACCATTTTCTAGAAAAGTTTTTTTGAGTTGTTATCTCCTCATTCCCTGGTCCATATCACTATTCATCAGATAATTTCCATTTTATTGTGGAAGAAGAATGAGTAAAACACCTCACAAATGGAAAACAGCCAACGAGTGAAACATGAAGAGCTCCTTCTTAAATCACAAGAAATAGTAGCATGCTCATGTAAAGTAAAGAAAGAAATTTGTTTAAGCTAAAAAAGTAATTAGAAGTTCTAGTGATTATTGTGAGAAAGGAAAAGAAGGTAGTATCATAATCAAACCACTGAAATGAAGGAAGATTAAAAGCTGAATCCTAAGACAGGAATTTGAGTTGATTACAATTCTTCCACCTAGGCCAGGGGTTGGCAGCCTTTTTAAAGCAAAGAACCATTTTATCCTAAATGTTTGCCGCAAGACAAAGAGCCACAATGGGTAGAAGAGAGGGTTTCAGATATGACTTTTTTAATGCGATATGGGTAAATATGCAAGTGTTTATAGGAAATAAAGAAAAACATTTTAATGTGACTTCTGAAACTGCATTTCTGCAGAGTTGTTTCATGTTCGGTGAGTAATTGGAAGACTTCAGTTTTAAACAGGATTCGAAGGTTGCATCATTACGCTGATGACTTCTTAGCTTGCATTTGATATCATTAATATTGGAGAATATCTACTTACAAGAATAAGTGGACCCAAAAATCATCAAAATTCCAAACACTACTATTTTGAGTTGACAAAACTAGTCTAGAAGGCTGTGCCACATTTCAAAAATCTGTTGGTTCTCCTATCAACAGTTGGAAAATCCTGTCTATTTGTAATTTATGGCTAAACTTGCCTTTTCTCTTTCCAGGTTTTCTAGTTCAACTTGTAAAGATGTAAATTTTGAAGACCACAAATCCTTGCTTTTCAAGTCTGTTAGCTGTGAAAAGTCAAGCAAAATGACACCTTTATTGGCCAATAAAAGGGGTCATTTTGCTTGACTTTTCACTACATTCGTAATGGCTAACACTGTACAACACCCTAGTACTAAAGTCTGTTAGTTGTAATTCAAACCAAGCTGTGTCAATGCAAAATTTATTCAATTGAAGAACAAGAATGAAAGAATGGACTTTTCATTTCTGAAATCTTTGAAGTGACCAGTAAATGAATCATGCATTTTTGTAATAGTTGCCAGAAAGAACTTGATATCAATGACACTTCTAGTGGTTTCCAAGAGTTTAAATTTTCAAAATGAAACAGATTTCCACATTTCAAATCTTCTGCAAACAAAAATAATTTCTTTGAAGAGGGTAACAAAGCCTTAATTTTTACTCGTCATTACTGGGTGCCCCATTTGTAGCGATAAGATAACAATTTATTGATGTCAGTTTCCCTAACAGCTGAAAATTCCAAAATTGCTGCAGAGATATCTTCACCTTGAGTTTGTGCTTTAAGAGGTATCAAAGCCAGTAATTCTTCATGGAGCCCTTTATTGAAAACATGCCGTCCCAGAAGACTAATTTGTGTGATTTCCTTCACGTCATGACTTGTCACATGCCAAAGAAAATAAAGATACCGATTTTATTTCATTAATCTGTTGATCTGTCACATTCTTACCCATCCTTAATGATTCTGTCATGAACAGTATTTTGCAGATAGTGGAGTGTCTTTAACTTTTTTAATAATATCTTCTTTATTTTTGAAGTCAGAGTAGGGATGTTCAGCCAGATTTAAAAAGCACTTTTTTAAATATTCTCCATCTGTGAAAGGATTTCTATGCTTTGCAATCTAACAAGAAACAGCAAAATTTGCTGATTGTTGTATATTTTGCATTAATTCTGTCACCGCTTTTTTCTTTCTTCTCCAAATGATATTTTTTTTTTTTTGGCAAATGTGATGTTTCAGATTTGATTTTTTTGTTATTGGATAACTTTTCATTGGAAATTAGACACATTAGAAGACCCATAGATTTTTGCATCTCAGTTTTAAATTACTTGGATGCATAACAGCACAGAGGTGACTAATATTACAACATTGTTCAGTTCTGTAGTGATGTTCTTCACCTTCACCCCTCAACCATCTTCAGTAAAGCTCATTCAGCTCAGCAGTTGTCTGCCCTTTACTCTTCACTTCACTACTTTAACTGTGCTGAGTGTGAAGTGCAAAATGTACTTACCACTCCGAACTTAGCTGGCTATAATATGTAAATAGGAGAAAATATAATAATGTTTATGGAGAGCTGGGAAGGCATGGTGATGATTAACCACAAAAAGTATATGAAAGAATTAGGAATCCCAATACTGTACATGCTGATGTGAACATCCAATCTTGGGTATTGAAGAAAACTGTGGAGAGCATATCATTTGACCGTAGATGTAATCTCTGACCTAGGCCCTTTGTTGATGTTTGTTTGCCAACAGATGTGGCAAGCTGGTATGGCAAAATTTGAATTACCTGCTTTCCGTATTATACCCCTAGGGAAATATATCAAATTCCTACAGACAATGTCGTACAAATTCTGATTTTTTCACTATGATAAGACTTTAACAATTCAAATATTATCTTTTTACTTGTGTATATTTAGCTTAAATGTGAGACAACACTAGCTAACGTTTAATATAAAACTGTTTAATACTGTTACAATTCTTTATTTAAATACAAAAAATATCAAACACAACAATTTTGTTTAAATTATGCAAATTAAACCACCTGGTATGATATAGAAATCAGTGTATGAGCCTTTGTAGAAAGGCCTTTGCAACAGATATTAAGCTGTTTGTTTTCTAATAAAAGCTGAATGTGCTTTTTCTATAGAGACACTGATACTGATCAGAGTTTCTTCTGCAAAAAAAAGCTCTTTCATCATATCAAGTGTTATGCAAAATGCTGCATAGGCTACATCTATATAAACAAGGATGACATTTACAGAATTCAAGCCACAAGAACTTCCCCTCTGTGTCTGATCTGGGTATAGCTAAAGACAGTCAGCTATATTAGCTCTCTGTGCAGGTAGTTGGAATGCACAATATAAATTGTGTTGCACTGAAAGAGGTACTGTATTTAAAAGAATTCCATGAATAGATCCTTCATAAGGTAAAACAAACTCATTATGTAAGGCATTCTAAGCTGTTATGACAAGTTTTGCTGTATAAATATATAGGAGCTTATTTATGAAAAAAGACCATAGATGTAAATTTAGATGAAAACTGCACCCTTATTTTATTGTACATAAACCTCATTAGTATGAATGTGATGATAAATTAAGGGCAAATCACAGAACATCTCAGTAATTGCAGTGTTTGCCATGGTAGCCACATTTATTTTGTTAGCTACTGGCAGCTACTCTAAAGTTAATATTATGTCTTCAAATAGAATAGAAAAGTCAAAATTTTAAAAATAAATGCTAGCTCTAACTAAGTACTATATGTGGGGTTTGGGGGATTATGACTTAATGGTACAATAAGTTGAGCACAAATAGACTAAGAGGCCGTGTAAGCAGCACAGGTTCTCTTGTTGGTTAAGCTTAACAAAGCACATTCCAATATTAGCACTTCCAGTAATTGTGGCACAAATGTTATTATTTTTCCTAAAAAATATCCACTTATATTTATTCAACAGTTAAGCATTGTTGACTATTATTCGTATTAAATTTAAAATGCCTGACATTTGTCTTGATTTCAGCCTTTACATCAACAAAAAATGAAATTTCAATAAAAATGTGATGTATTTCAAGGTGATAATGTATGGAATATTATGCATTTATTAATAATTAAATACATAAGGTAAATATGGACAAAGGGGGAGGCACAAAAAACAGAAAAAAAACAAAGCCCTGCTACCCTCACTAGGCCTACCTATGCAGGTGTAAAACCCCTGTCTACAAGGAGGAGTTGCTTGTGCACATATCTGCTTCCAATGAGACAACTCCTCTCTCTCTCTCTTCCTGTCTTATTCTCTTTATACATATTCTTGGCCACTCACTGTCACCCACTTTCTCCTTTTTAATCTTGACTCACTCTACCACTAGTGTACAAGCCATATACTCACATCAGTTACAGGAGTGATTTTGCTAAAGGGAGACCAGGTTAGAGCTTCCTGCAGTGGATTCTAGTATGAGCCTTTAGGACCCCTTAATGATGTAGAGACCTCATGTATAAAACTTGCTTATGTTCAGAAATGGGTGTAAGCAAAAGTCGGGATTTATAAAACACACGGGGTGAAAATTGGCTTAACATTGTGACCATCAAAAAATTTTTGGTGTTGTTTTAGCATCTTCAGATGGCAGGACAATTAAGTAAACACAAAATCTTGTTTCATTGCACTTAATAATGTGTCAGTCACATAAGTTTTGTGAACTAATTATATCACAATTTATTGACATTTTCTCACATTACAGCTGTCTTTAAAGTTACTAATAATGTCTAATGCATATGCTTAAAGGTAATTGCCTTAAGGTGTACTGTAGTCTATCTATCTATAAAAAGGGTGTGCTGTTAAAGTTCAAAGTTTATTATTATGTGCACAGTAAGGAAACACGTTTCCCTGTACAATGAAATTCTTTCTTTGCTGTCCACACCAAATGACAAAACCAACATATAAAGATAAACATAAATAATAAGTAGCAGAGAGATAATAAGTAACAGCATAAAGTAAAAAAACAGAATAGAAGTATAAAGTGTAATTGTGCAAGTAGGTGTGTGATGGACAAGTCAAATACAGTTGTGTGAGGGAGATAGAATGAGGTGAACCATGGTTATAAACTCCAGTCAGTTATTTAGGAGTCTAATGGCCTTGGGAAAGAAAGAGTTCTTTAGCCTGGAAGTCCTGCATTTCATACTTCTATACCTCCTGCCTGAGGGTAGAAGTGTGAACAGTTCATGTTGGGGGTGGGTGGGGTCCCTGAGGATCGAGGCAGTTCTCCTGGGACTCCGCAGTTGTAGATGCTCTGCATGGAGGGCAATGGGGCCCTGGTGATCTTCTCAGCAGTCTTTACCACTCTCTATAGGCGTTTGCGGTCCATAGCAGTAGTGTTGCCGTACCACACGGTGATGCAGCTTGTCAAGATGCTAAGTAAGCAAGTAAGCAACTAAGCAAGTAACTAAGTGAACATTATTGTCATTCATACCATACAACAGTACAACAATGGATGCATAGCTGAACGAAATTGCATTTCTCCAGACTCAATGTGCAGACATAAAAAACAAGCGGATAAAAGACAAGTTCACGCAAGACAACATACAGACATTACAAACATTTCACTTCTTACACAGAAAGTAGGTAAGACAGCGTAAGACAGCACAAGGCAGCACAGTACAAACAATAAATACAAAAGATATATTTAGTCAGTGGGTGAAATATAATATGAAAGAAAATATTGCACATCGTTTCACAGTGATTGTGTTATTGCACTATATGGATACAATATTTATACATAATACAGTGGTACCTCGGTATACGTCCTTAATCTGTTTGACTTATACAAAACAGGACGTATACTAAACAAATTTTTTCCATAAGAAATAAAAGGAAAATGATTAATCCGTTCCCATGAAAAAAAATCCTATTGTTATTGGGATATTATACATTGATGGGGTTGTATAAAATAATTTAAAAACTGCTTAATACTAAAATACATAAATACAAAAGCAATTAGATGAAATAAATGAAAATTTAACCTCAATTTACTTTTTAATAATGTCTTTGTTTTTCACAGTCGTAGATACCGTTATTCTCGGCATACGGTATGCAGCAGCCAAATCAATTCAAATTTACGTGAAAAAACACAAAATCACATGAAAATTCACAGAGTTATAGCGTGGGTTGTTCACTGAATGCTAGCAACTGCCGTACTGATGCTTGTGGGCAATCATGGCTTTGTCTCGAGAGAGGTAAACAAGGGTAGCGCGCGGTTTGTTCAATGAATGCTAGCAACTGCCGTACTGATGCTCGTGGGCACTTGTAGCTTTGTTTCGAGAGAGGTAAACAAGGGTAGTGTAGTGTTCTATAGATTGAAGTAGCGACACACTCAGAATAACGTTTCAAATGCTGATTATTTTAAACCCTGTTTAACCAACTCTCCACACGGCGTGCCTTCTAAACCACACCCCTCCCTCCAGCAGTCATACGTTGCAAAAGACGCAGACCATAGCAATCAACACCCGAACATAAAGCAATGGACAAAAGCATCATTGAACAATCATATACAACAGGTAGCACGTGGGTTGTTCACTGAATGCTAGCAACTGCCGTACTGACGCTCGTGGGCAGTCGTGGCTTTGTCTCGAGAGAGAGGTAAACAAGGGTGGCACATGAGTCATATTCCAAACAAAGGTCGTATACCAAGCAAAATTTTTCATTTCCAAACAGGACGTATACCAAGTTGGACTTATTCCAAAGCAGACGTATACCGAGGTACCACTGTATATACAATATACGATACAATGTAATATTGTACAATATTACAATACAATATAATGTAAACTTAAGACCTGTTTGTGGTAATAAAGTGCCCAGTAAGTAAGAGAGAAAAAGGTAAAAGGTTATTTGACAGAGTTTAGTATTCTGATGGCCTGAGGGAAGAAGCTCCTGTTAAATCTGGTCGTTCTGCAGTACATACTGCAGTAACGTTTTCCAGAGGACAGAAGTTCAAACAGCCCATGTGCCAGGTGTGTGGGATCTTTTATGATCTTAATGGATCTGCACTGGCAACATGAATAGTATAATTCTTGAACAGATGGGAGTGAGGACCCGATGATTTTCTCCGCTGTCCTCACCACTCTTCGAAGTATCTTCTGTTCAACGGCAGTGCAGCTACCATACCAAACTGAGATGCTGCTGGTCAATATAATTTCTATAGTGCCTCTGTAGAAAGTTGCGAGGACTGGAGAGGGGAAGTTTGCTCTTTTCAGCCTTTGGAGAAAATGAAGTCGCTGTTGTGCCCTCTTGACAAGAGAAGTGGTATTTATGGTCCATGTCAGGTCATCTGTGATGTGTATTCCCAGAAAACTGGTGCTTCTCACTGACTCCACACTGTTTCCATGGATTGTAAGTGGCCAGTGTGGCATGTGCTTTCTCCTGAAGTCAACAATGATCTCTTTTGTTTTGTTGACATTCAGTGCCAGGTTGTTTTTTCCACACCAGGCAATGAGTTGATTAACTTCCTCTCTGTATTCGGAGTCATCGTTATTACTGATGAGGCCCACTATTATTGTGTCGTCTGCGAATTTTATGATGTGTTTCGAGTTGTAATTGGCACAGCAGTCGTGGGTCAACAAGGTGAACAGTAGAGGGCTTAGAACAAAGCCCTGGGGAACCCCAGTGTTCATGGTGGTAGTCTCAGAGGTGTTTTTTCCAAGACGTACTGTCTGGGGTATGTCTGTGGGGAAGTCTAATAACCAGTTACACAGAGAGGTGTGAATGCCTAGTGGCTCCAGTTTCTTTACCAGGTGTTGTGGGATGACAGTATTGAAGGCAGAGCTGAAGTCAATAAAAAGCATTCTCACATGACTGTTCTTATTTTCTAGATAAGCCAGTGTCAGATGGAGTGCAGTTGCTATTTGGGTGGTATGCAAATTGAAGTTGATCAAATGTAGCAGCCAGTCTGGATGTGATGTGATTTTTGACCAACCCTTCGAAGCTCTTCATCATGATGGGTGTGAGTGCTATAGGGCGATAGTCGTTCAGTGATGATGTTGGTGATTTCTTTGGCAGTGGAATAATGGTAGTGGCTTTAAAGCACTGAGGAACAATAGCTTGTCTTAGGGAGATGTTGTAGATGTCTGTGAGAACAACTACAGTGGTGTGAAAAACTATTTGCCCCCTTCCTGATTTCTTATTCTTTTGCATGTTTGTCACACAAAATGCTTCTGATCATCAAACACATTTAACCATTAGTCAAATATAACACAAGTAAACACAAAATGCAGTTTTTAAATGATGGTTTTTATTATTTAGGGAGAAAAAAAAATCCAAACCTACATGGCCCTGTGTGAAAAAGTAATTGCCCCCTGAACCTAATAACTGGT
>JANRMT010062806.1:17269152-17287385 GCA_026402145.1 Polypterus bichir lapradei | reverse complement strand
CAGTTTAACAAATAACAGTCTCAACTAACAAGATGTGGGGCAGAACAATAGGTGAATAAGTGATCTGTCTTTCTGCGTTAACCGCATGCGTTTTCATACGTCTCAAACTAAGGTGATGCGAGGTTAAAATAAATCAAGAAGCGCGCGTACATACTTAGTGCATCCCCTCTCGGGAATCGAACCTGGGCGCTACAGGCGAATGCTTTACCATCGCGCCACTGCGTGTGGTTTATCTATTCGAGCGTAGCAGTGTAATTAGGTTTTTGTTCATGACTCTTTGGAATTGTTACTTTTTGTCTGCGCACTGCGTCAGTTCACGTGAGCCGCTGAATATGGTTTTATATGTCAGTCGCTCGCTTCTAATTGTTTCGCTGCCTTCTTAATTATATAATGCATATTTTCTAAAACGCGTTTTGTAGCTCTTCCTGGCTTTCTACGTAATGCGTGATTACGTGAGAGGCGTGATGATGTCATACGAAACTCCGCCCCTCCAGCTCAACTCCATTACAGTAAATGGAGAAAAACAACTTCCAGTTATGACCATTACGCGTAGAATTTCAAAATGAAACCTGCCCAACTTTTGTAAGGAAGCTGTAAGGAATGAGCCTGCCAAATTTCAGCCTTCTACCTACACGGGAAGTTGGAGAATTAGTGATGAGTCAGTCAGTCAGTCAGTCAGTCAGTCAGTCAGTCAGTGAGTGAGTCAGTGAGGGCTTTGCCGTTTATTAGTATAGATAAACCATGCAGTGAGAGTAAGCCAGATTTCTATTTTCTTATAATCAGATTACATTTATTAGTTTTCAAGAGAACGGTCAAAAGATATGCTTTTTGGAAAAAAAGATACATACTGAAGTCCTTTCAATTACTGGCATTAAATATCTGTGGAAATTTGACAAAAGCAAGCTAGGAATGAACCTGCAGACTGAAACAGTGCTGCTATCCTCTTAAAGTAAAAAGTCAGATGTGCAAGTGTAATCTTGAGTACTGTTATGCAGTTAGAAAATATGCAATAGAGGAAAATTAATTAAAATAAATGAAAAGATTAATTTTCTAACTAACTACACATATGAAGACTTGCTGTTAGTAATTGAGAAGATCCAGCACCCCCTTACTACTGCTCTTTCACTGAATGCACAGTAAGTAGATCAGTTTTCACAGTGGTGTTTCAAGTGAAATATATAATTTGGAAAAGAAAACCCCATACTCTTCTAGCAACACTTCTGTCTATTTGTATTCTAATCATTTTCATAATTTTGTGATAACATGTATGTATGTTTTTTTAGAAGTTGCAACTCATTTTTACACTTTTTGTTTTACACACTGTTGCACTGTTGTACTTTTTAGTACATTTTTCTGACCAGAACTCTTAAAATGAATGGTATAACTACTGTATGCTGCACCTAATCTGAACTCAAATGGTTCCTTTGTTCTAACAAAGTAATACTGAGAAAATGAGTTACTAAAATGAAAGCAAATCAGTGGTTAGCACTGCTGCCTCATAGGTTCTGGATTATTATCCATGTATCTTCTTAACCCATTTATTCATGTCTGGGCCACAGGGCACCTAGAGCCAATCCCAGCAATCATTGAACTCAAGGCAGGAGAAACATGTAGACAGTGTGCTAGTCCATCAGTGCCTGCGGATATTTCTAGTAAAATAAGTCTCCAAAAGGCATTATCCAGACTGACCTAATACAAAAACATATATAAATTAAAAAAAAAACTCAGAGCAAAAACAAACTAAAAATGATATTGCACAAAAAATTGAAAAACATGTAAGCAAGGAAAACAAAGGAAGATTTCTCTAAAAAAAGGAGCGTGAAATTTCAAAGGAACAACATCTTTACTGATCCTTGCATTGCTTTTAATGTTTAAAATGGACAACAGCTAACATGAAACAACATTTGCTAATTATGGTAAATTTAGACAAGAAGGTTGGCTTAAAAAGGTGCTGGTCACCCCAGAGCTTTATGAGGGAAAAGCAACAAATGTACAGAAGATAAGGTACCTGATTTCAGTTCTTTATAGTGGTGTAGCAAGGTGAGACTTTAAAAAGAAACAGACGTGGATACAGTTGAAACTACTCAATTGAAAGCTTACATCTTTACAATATGTGAGGGACGGCCGGGGCCCATGCCCGGCCGGGATGCCCCTGCTGCATATGTTCCAGGGGAGCCACCATGGGCAGCTCAATACCTCCCCCGGGACACTTGGTGGCAGCCTCCCTGGCCGACGTTGATTCCCCAGTCTCCCGCGTGGCTCCATGGGACATGGAGTCCTCCACAGCCTGGTTCGGAGCTGGGGTGGCCGCTAGGGGGTGCTGCTGGGGCTCAAGAACCTAGCTGGACGAGTCATCGGTGCAATTGGGACCAGGTGGTCAAGCACCTGGAACACTTCCGGGTGGGCTGTAAAACGGGCTAGCCTCCACCACTCGTTAGCCAGAATCGGGAGGAAGAGGACGAGGTTACCTGGGAGGAGTGGTGGTGCCAAGGTGAAGAGGGAAAAAGTGTTTTGTGAGTTGGCTAAGTGCTTTGGGACTGTGTTGAGCCTGTGGGTCACGGGGAAGGCTTGTCCCACGGCTGAAGAATATAATAAAAGCCTTTGCCGAGTCGGGCGCTATATAGTGCCTTATCACAAATGTATAATGGTTACTAGATCGAATTCTGATACTTGTCCAAAGAAAATGCTGATTATACAGTGACATTACTGTAATACACATGAAAATTTAAAAATCTCTTGATGTTTTCTTGCTTGCCTTGCTAGTCTAAACTAGAAACAGATCCATTAATTGATCATGTTCTTCTTTATTTTGGATTTCTCTCTTTTACAATTGTCAGCCTTAACATGAAAAAACTACTGCTGCGAATTCATTCCTTTCCTGGATTTGCCAATACAGCTCACCAGTTGTGTGCAAAGCCTTTCATCCCAAAATGAAGAAAGACATTTCAGATTAGGAAACAAATCAATGTGGACTAATTCAATGCGATGATACCACCTCACACTGACTTCTATTGAATTGATTTAAAAAGTGCTGCAGACGCGATTAGACAGAGTGAAATCTGTCCCTGTGTAGTGTTTAAATGTATTTTTAGATACAGGCAACAAATAAATCACTTCTTGCTGGATCTCTCAATCTACACTTGACTGATACAAAGTCTGGTTCTAAGACTGTAAGAATAACATCAGAATAATTTCAATGAAAAAGCCTTACCCTTAAATTCTGAAAAACTAAATCTCGGCTGTGTCACGGCTAAGCCAATTAAAGTTTAGCAGATGGGGCTCAGTTCTTGATGGGTTCACTTAAGTCTATAATCCTTCTCCATTTGCAACAACTTTCATGGGAACGTACACAAGTATCTTTTTTGGTATTAAAGGAAAGGCAGGAGTAACAGAAAAAAGAAAACGCACTCCTGCCCTAGACATTAGAAAGAAAAAATAATAGAGCTACCATATGTTTACTCTTTTCTAGCCATCACAGAAAGAAACTTTTATCTCTTAGAATTTTTTTTCTGCAAGGTGAATGTAATGCTTAGTCTACAAAAAGTCACATCAAAAAGAAAAAGGATTGTGATCTTTTTTTTGGTGTTCTCATCTCAGTGCCTGTTCTTACTACACCACTTCAGATGGTTGGAGTTAATTTATGTTGTGTGTGGTTAATGAACTTACACTTACTTACTTTCCTTATTGGGAGAATTATTGACTTATCCAAAAATGTGCATTTATGATTATTTAACTTACTTTAAGAAATCTTGTCAAGTAAATTTTGTTTACCCCTTTTGCAGATTTTATTTGCTAAATACAATCAAAACAAGTCCCATTTAAAGTTTTTTGTCTAGTTTTTGCTTATGCATTTTGGGCAGTTTAACTGTTTTTCAACTACTCTCACTTCATTATTTTTATTTTATTCATTATTTTTAAATATAGTGCATGTGAGAGTAATAGCACAGTGAACACAGACAATAAATAAACAATTATAAACAAAATGCTACCTCTCTAGGCTTTACTTTACAAATAACTTAATCTGTCTGTCTAGAAAGTGACTTGCCAAACTGCCCACCACAAATCAGCCGCACCTCCCACTTCTCTCTTTTTCTCTATATATTCCTTAGCCCTAGCTTCTTTTCATCCCATGTGAGCCTTTTCTTTTACTGTCACCCCAGCTCTAGATTTATTCAGGGTTACTTCAGGGTCTTTTTCTGAATCTTTCCAGTTTAAGGGGTGGCCCAACACTAAGCTAGAACTCCCTTAAAGAGCTCCCATTGTGGCTGCTGCCCTATGCCTTGGTAGACATTGATTCTGAGTTAATCATTAATTTACAAAGGTGCAAAGAGTCTGAAGAAGAAGCATCATTCAAACTCATTTTCTTTCTGAGTAACCACTGAGTATCACTTTTATTTTGGAACCTATGTAGCCCATTACATTAATACTACAAAATTCACATTGGTTCTTGTTAACTCTTACTCCAAAGTTAATATTCATTGTGTTCAGTTGTGTAAGTGTCTATTACCTACCATCAAAATAATAACATGCAAGTAATCCTGCTGTCTGTGAGTTTTCCAAGGGTACCCAACCATTGTTTGTGGACAATGAATACACAATATGACTTCTAAAGTTCTCATTGAGTTTTGACTACAAATTTTCTACACTCTTTCACATTTTTCATTCTTCAAGTATGCTACTTCCAGGAACAATTTGTAAAATGTAAACCAATTCAAGGCTTAACATACAGACTATTTCATCTTTGGCAAAATCTTTACCTACAATAATATTATTTTAGAAGTAATTATCCTGGCCATTTTCTAAAACTGAAGATTGAAGAAATCATGCTCTAGGTTTTAGTTTCTCAGATGCAATATTAAATTACTACACTCTCCACTCTAAATCATGTTGGCATCAGTTTTGAACAAAAAAAAGACATTGGCTAGATCCTTTGCAATAAAAAAGTAGTAAAATATTACTTGAGTTTTTCCTCGAAAAAATAGGTGAAAGGTATTATGGTTGTGCTGCTGCTTTGTTTTCAAATTAAAGTAAACAAGCAGGTGCAGTCTTATATGAGCTAAGGAGTGCACTGTACACATATGGAGCTAGAATAAATTCTGTGCATTGCCTCCTTCCAATCCTTTTCTGAAATGTTGAGTGAGAGATCCTTTTCCCACTGTACTCTGGGATCTTTGAAAGGGACGGACTTTAAAATGTTTTATATATTACAGAAATGCTGTCTGAGTCCTCAAGACTGATCAATATTTTTTTCTGGAATAGAGGTAGGTGAGAGGTGAGGAAAATTGGGCAGGTTCTGTTTAACAAAGTTTCTAATTTGGAGGTAGTGAAAGAAATGTATTGCTGGAAAGTTAAATTTGGAGTGTAATTGTTCGTAAGATGTGAAGACGTTGTCCATGTACAGATCTCTCAGTGATTTAATCCCGAATGTTTTCCAGACATTAAAAACTGTGAGATGCCACAGATAAAAGCTTCTCTATCTTGAAGTACTTCCTACATCGGTTCCATACTCTGAGTGAATGAAGCACAATTGGGTTGTTAGAATATTGGCGATGACTTGTATTTATTGGGGTACAAAGCAAGGAATATAAAGAAGTACTGCAAGATTTTATTTCTATTGCGGACCAAGCATGTGTATGTTCATCTATTTGTGTCAATCTCTAGGTTTTTACAGCTTGTATATTTGCTGCCCAGTAATAAAATTGAAAGTTAGCTAGAGCCATGCCACCTTCTGCCTTAGGTCTTTGTAGGGTTGCCCTTTGGATATGTGGATGTTTTGAATTCCAAATAAATGAGGTTATGATTGAATCTAACTTGTTAAAAAATGATTTATTAATGTATATTGTAATGTTTTTAAATAGAAGAAGCAGCTTAGGAAGGATAATCATCTTGAAAGTGTTAATTCTTCCAGCTAAAGTGAGATGGAGGGTAGACCATCTGTGCAATTCTTGCTTAATTTTTTCATGTAGACAGCAAAATATAGTTGATAAGGAGCTTTATGTTTACTTGTGATGTTTGCCCCTAGGTATTTACACTGATCTGCGATGATCCAATCTAATATTGTGTGCTTGAGAGTTCACTGGAAAGAGTACAATTTTATTCAAATTAATTCTGAGACCAGAAATCTTTTGAAATTCTGTTAGTGCTGTTAGGACTGCAGGCACAGTATTTTGTGGATCTGATATATAGCGTACTATATCATCTGCATATGGTGAAATGTTCTGTTCAAGTCTTTCTGTGATAGTCCACTTTATTTCATAAGCATTTCGACATTGAAATGCCAGTGGCTCAATGGTGATTGCAAAAAACAGTGGTGACAAGGTGCATCCTTGTTTAGTACCATGTTCTAGTTTGAAGTAGTCTGAAATAATGTTGTTAATATAAACTGAAGCTTCTGGACTGGTATACATTAGTTTGATCCATGCACAAATGTTCAGGCCAAACCCAAATTTCTCCAATGTAGTGAAAAGGTAGTTCCATTCAACAATATCAAATGCTTTTTCTGCATCCAACGATAATATCATCTCTGGGGTGTTTGGGTGAATATATTATATTAAACAGGCGTTGAAGATTGGAAGCTAGGTGTCTGCCTTTAATAAATCCAGTTTGGTCTTGAGATATTACCGAAGGAAACACTTTCTCAGTCCTTCTAGCTAGGACTTTGGAGAGTCTCTTAACATCATTATTCAGAAGTGAGATTGGTCTGTATGATGCACATTGTAATAAGTCCTTATTTTGCTTAGGAAAGATGGTAATTAATGCTTGGTTGAAAGGTTTGAGGTAGAATTTTATTGTCCATAGCTTCTGTAAATGTTCCTAATAAAAGGGGAGCTAACTTACAGTAATTGAGAATTATTTATAAATTCTGCTGGGTAGCAATTAGGGCCTGCTGCTTATGGCATCTAGTAATTCTGATAGTGCCAGAGGTTTATCCAATTCCTCTGCACTGAGAATATCGAGTTGTGATATCAGTAATGTATCCAAAAACGCATTAGGTTGTGTCTTGTCTTCTTTAAATTGAGTAGAATATAAGGACTTATAGTATTCTCTAAATATATGCATTATATTTTTATGTTCAATGATTTTTCTCTCCGTCTGTTTTGGTAATTGTTGTGATTGCATTGCGAACTTCCTGCTTGTGGATTTGTTAAGCTAAGATCTTATTAGCTTACTCTCTGTGTTCATAGTATTGATTTATTGATTGATCTATAGATGTTAATCGATCAATTAAATAACTACTCAGTTTTCACTGTGGAAATGCAAGTAATTATTTAGACATTTTCAATAAGATCCATATTTCTTTTCATATATAACACTGTAGAAACTGGCTTTAGGAGGACATTACTTTTGTCTCATCTTTGCTCAAATGCATAGCCTTAGGAGAAAGAAATCTAAACCTGTATGTTTTGTGATTTAAGGTTTTTTTCCCAGTTCATTCCAAAATTTGTTAAGTCCAAAAATTGTCTTGATATGATTAATCATGACCTTTTTACACAATCAACAATAAAACAAGAGAAATCAGGTCCTTAGGTGGCTGTTTATTAACTACCTAGAGATCCAATATATCTGGGCATAGGTGAACAGTTTTGCATTAGCCTTTAAGGTTGATATCTGATACACTGTAGAGTTACAGTTGCTTGGGTTCAAGTATAGAACTTTACTTGTGGAGGAGTGCAGTCTTTGTCTTTGCCATGTCTGTAATGTGGTGTTTCTCAGCTTGATTTTAGACTCTTTGTTGTGTCTTCTGCAGCTTCATAGGAAAAATTAAGGTTTACTCTAAAATAAGAATGTAGGTGCTGAATTTTTGTCTTTTCAGGTAATGCTGCTTCTCAAGTTTCTCAGACTGGGATCAATCAATGGCTTAGAGTATAAGCTTGGAAGAGAGCTGTTTAAGAGTGCTCAACCTGCTCTTCCAAATAAAGCTTTTCAAAATCCCTTCCCATGTCTGCATTTTGTTAATAAGCTTAAAATGAATATCCTTTTTGGTTACCTTTTCACTGTAGAATTATTTGTGGAACACTGTATGTTAGCTCTTCTTTAATTAACACCTTTGTTATAGGATGAAGCGCGGAGCATATTTAACCATATTTTGGGCAGCACTGCAGTT
This sequence comes from Polypterus bichir lapradei, assembly GCA_026402145.1. NCBI lineage: Eukaryota > Metazoa > Chordata > Cladistia > Polypteriformes > Polypteridae > Polypterus > Polypterus bichir. The sequence continues at coordinate 17,279,281 of JANRMT010062806.1, read as the reverse complement.
TAGTTATCTATTTCAGTATTCACCCTAGAATAAAGTTTGGGTTGAGCTATCTTTCAGCATCCTTGCTAAGTCTGCTTTTAGTAGGTTTTGCATGCCACTAAAAGCATAACAAAATGTCAACTTTGTCTGATAAATTGTGGCAAAGATCTTATAGGGATTTTAGTCATAAGAATCAAATTGGAGAGTTGGTAGTAAATTAATAGTGAATATGAGACAGTGATGAAGCTGCCATTATTAATCAGCTTTCTCAACATTGCTTTGTTTCTTTACTCACCCACTCATCCCAAAGATCAATGATTGTGAGTTACCAAGGAAACGTCTATGAACAATATTGGCTGAAGGGTTCTCAATTTGTTGAATCAACAGGTAGCTAGGATACTGGATGTTCAGGCAGATACAAGTTACTGCTAGGTTGAATAAACTGTAAGGAGGCAGGGTTGCAGTTAGCACAGTACTCACCCATGGTTGTTGGTTCAACAAGCAGCTAGGATACTGGCTGTGCAGCTGATCCAAGTTACTGCTGTGTTGAATACATGGTAAGGGGTATGTCAGGTTTACTGTTGGCACAAAACCCATCTACAAGGGGTGAGTAAGGTCTGCTGTTAGCACAGGGGACTGGACGGTCTCATGGTCTGGAATCCCTGCAGATTTTATTTTTTTCTCCAGCCGTCTGGAGTTTTTTTTTTTTTTTTTTTTTTCTGTCCTCCCTGGCCATCGGAACTTACTCTTATTCTATGTTAATTAATGTTGACTTATTTTATTTTCTTACTATGTCTTTTATTTTTCTATTCTTCATTATGTAAAACACTTTGAGCTACATTTTTTGTATGAAAATGTGCTATATAAATAAATGTTGTTGTTGTAGTAGTCACCTGCGGCAGCTAAGATACTGACTATGTGGCTGGATCCAAGTTGCAGCTAAGTTGAATACAAGGTGAGGGGTGAGTCAAGATCACTGTCAGCACAGTATTCGCCATGGATTTCTTAGTTCAACAGGCAGCTAAGATGAAGACTGTGTCACGGGATCCAATATACTGCCAGGCTGATTGTAGCATTCTCCTATACTTGACATTAATAATTGCTTGTTGTTGGGTAAAACAGGCAACAAGGGTACTAGTTGTGCTACCAGGTCCTAAAGTCCTACTGGCTTGAACACAAGCTAAGGGTCAAGTCAGAATTACAAACTGCACAGCACTCATCCATCGTAAGACAGCTGAGCTTTTCAGAAGCAGCTGAGAGTAGGCTGACTTAGCTGAGAAAGGCGAAAGATGCTGTATTCTTTTCAAGGGAGCTGAGGTCCTCCAAATCTTTTGAACGTTAGAACACTCTAGACGAGAATAGGCCATTCAGCCCAACAAAGCTCGCCGATCCTATTCCAAAAAAACATCAAGTTGAGTTTTGAAAGTCCCTAAAGACTTACTATTTACCACACTACTTGGTAGCTTATTCCAAGTGTCTATTGTTCTTTGTGTAAAGAAAAACTTCCTAATGTTTGTGCGAAATTTACCCTTAACAAGTTCCCAATTGTGTCCCCGTGTTCTTCATGAACTCATTTTAAAATAACAGTCTCGATCCACTGTACTAATTCCTTCATAATTTTAAACACTTTAATCATATCATCTCTTAATCTTCTTTTGCTTAAACTGTATAGGCTCAGCTCTTTTAATCTTTCCTCATAATTCAACCCCTAGTCGCACTTCTCTGGACCTCTTCTAGCGCTGCTATGTCCTTTTTTTAGCCTGGAGATGAAGCCACACCAGTGCATTATAAAGGTTGAGCATAACCTCCTTGAACTTGTACTCCACACACCATGCTATATAACCTAACATTCTGCTAGCCTTCTTAATGGTTTCTGAACACTGTTGCGAAGTCGATAGCTTAGAGCAGGGGTGGGCTCAGGGGCCACATTGACTTTTAAAATTTGACAGACGGGCTGGGCCAGCACTAGATGCATACATATCAAACAAACAAACATAAAAAAGGCATTACGGTGTTAATATTTAAATTCACTTTTAGTGGGAACAGTGTTGTTGATCACCCTTTTTTGCCAGTGCATCGAAGTCTGGTGTTAGTTTTGTTGTGGCAATTCTCAGAACAGATCTGAGGTGTTCATCGCTCAACTGTGATCTGTGGGGTGCTTTGTTGGTGTTCATCACACTAAAAGTCTGTTCACACACATACATAGAGCCAAACAACACCAGCATCCTCTGTGCTATCTTCTGGATGTTTGGAAATTTGGCTGCGCTTAAAACTCATCCAGTTTAAGGGAGTTGAACTTCTCCTTTAAGACTGTGTCACATTGGACATCAATCAGTTCCAACTGCAACTCCTGTGGTGTCGTTTCAGGCTCTTGTGTGAAAGGACATGACACCAGCTGAAGTGACTTGTAAATTTTTCCAAAATTAGAGAACCGACGGCAGAATTCTCCATGCAGGTCGTCCAGTGATTTCCTGTATTTTTTCACAAGTCGAGGGGCCCCTTTCAGCGTAGCCAGTGTGGAGAAATGAACAAATGAGTTGTTTGACATTTGCTTTGAGAATAAAGCTAGCTTGGTTTTGAAGACTCTGACATTTGTGTACATTTCATGCGCAAACTGGTCCCTTGTAGCTTCACGTTCATCTCATTCATGTGTGTCAGTATGTCCACAGCAAAAGCTAAATCACAAAGGCAATCTGTGTCACTCAGCTCAGGAAAATTGTCAGCTTTCTCAAGTAGCTCCAAAAATGAGATAATCTCCTGTTTGAGCTCCCATACTCGTTGACATAAGTAGTATACTGTCAGGCAGCTTCTGTCAAACTGTCAATCAAAATGATTTATGACCTTTAGTCCCGCCCCTTTTTGATTTATGACCAGAAGTCCCGCCCCCCAAACACCTGTTCGGCCCCCCTCCTTGCCCCCGCCCCAACCACCTGTTCAGCCACCTGTTTTCCCCAGGAAACTGTCAAGGGCAATTTGATGGATGCCCCCACCCCCCTTGAACCATCCAGCCCCCCCCCCCCATCCACCTGTTTTCCCCAGGAAACTGTCAAAGGCAATTTGATGAATATCTGCCCCTCCTTGAACCCCCAACTACGACCCCGCCCACCTGCTTGGCCACCTGCCCTGCCCCATCTCACTAGGGCAAGTCCAGATATGCCCAAGGTCTGCCTAGGCCCCCGCCCCCCTTGAACCCATCACCACCCCCCAACCACTTCCCAGCCCCCCTCTTCCTAAGACATGTTCAGGCATGTTCCCGGCCTGAAGGGCCTGCCTAGGCCCCCCCGGACAGGCAGCACCTGATGGCTCGGCAGACCCTGTTGGTTGGCCCCTCCACTTCCTGGGCCCATCTCCCAAGGACGTGCACACAATACACACACACACACACACACGCTCCGACCGGCTCGATCTAACTTGTAGCCGTTCCTGCCAATATTGCTTTGGGTAAGAATCCTTGTATCTATGTAACTATTATTTTTAAAAGATCTAACCTTTATCATTTGTAAGGCACTTTTTTTTATCTAAGCCCACTTACAGATCCAGCCTTTCCCAGCTCAGTGAAAATCCTTTCACAGAACAACAACTGACATCCAACTCACAGACAGGCTCTGCGTTTAAAAGCCTTCAACATCGCACACAGAAAGAAGATGTCAGGGCACCTCTGCGCAGCCCGGCTTTTAGCAGCCCCCTGTGCGTGCCCGCGAGCTGGTCAGTGCCAAAGCTCTACGCAGCCCCGAACAGACACGTAGCTGTAAGCTGCAACCTGTATGCCCCTGGAGCGCTGCTAGGCCTTATGCTCGGAGCGCGGACACGGGCCGAGTCAGACCCTACTGACGCCGTCAAGCGCGACTGCCTTAACACAGTGTTGTGCTTCGAAAACCCATTACTTCTCCTCCCCTGCCAACTCCGCGCTGATTCAGTCCAGGCGCATGCATGCTTGTCAACAGCTGAACATAAGCCCCACTTCTACTATCCCCCTGCGCTGGGCACGCAACTTGTTCCCAAGACTCATGGATCTTTAAAAGTTAAAGGCTTTCATGATAACGTGTAAAACACGAGATAACTAGTTCGATATAAGCCCTTTAAAAATCACACAGTTAAATAATATGCATCAGTTCCCTTTTAAATCACGTTTGAGACGTCTAAATGCTAAATGCTATATTAAGTAATATATTTATAATTTGTATTTAAATCGATCTAAAACAATCCCTTGTTCTATCCAATAACACCCATTTTAAGCCACCCATAATGAAGAAATCTGTTTAGTTTTTTTAAAAGTTTGATTGCCTTAATTAGAATGGATATCCAGGGCTAGAGAAAGGAACTTTAAAATACTCTTTGTCAAAACCGATCTTTCCAAAGCACATCGCCCCTCATACACACATAGTTAAATATGATGCAGCAGAACCCTTTTAAATCACGTTTGAGACGTCTAAATGCTATATTAAGTAATATATTTATAATTTGTATTTAAATCGATCTAAAACAAGACCTTGTTCTATCCAATAACACCCCTGTTAATCCTCCCCTCATGAAGAAATGCGTTAAGTTTTTCTAAAAGTTTGATTGCCTTAATCAGAAAGGATATCCGGGGCTAGAAAAAAGCGAATTAAAATACTCTTTGTCAAAACCGCTTTTTCCAAAGCACAACGCATCCCCCAACGCCCACCTGGAGCTAAGGTGGTGGGTGTGGGGAATTGGTATCGATTCACACTTCAGCTATTAGGACGGCTCAGGCCGTTTATGACCCTTAACCTCGTGGCCGAGCAAACTTTGGGAAAGGTGAAAACGGTCTTACGGAGAAACGTGCAGCTGTTTAAAGAAATCTACGGGTTACAATGGATTCTATTAAACAAATTCTGGACTTTTCGATGTAAGGATTTTTAGATGTCAGCCTTGTGACGGACAACAGACATTACACAGGTGTCCAATTAAAATGATGGGCAAGCATCTGTTATTACAGATCACCGTGCACATTTAAAAAAATACCGCTATTTTGGGTATATAAATAAGTGTTCAGACTGGTCCATTACTCAGCAGGCCGTTAATACTGAAAGAGGACACCGAATCTCGTCGGAAACATCAAGGATCACGGTATGGCATATTTTTGATTGTTATATGCGCCAAACAAGTATGTTTTTAGAAAACGGATGGATGAACCCTTATATTTTACCCTTACTAGGAATAATTTCCAAGTTTATTCTCAAGTGCGTGCGTGCGTGCACTTGTGTGTAGGCGCATGAGCGTGCTCGTGTGTGTGTACAGTAGTGATGGGGGGAGTGAAGCCTCATGAAGCATCAAAATGTTTGAAGCAATTGTGTTGGAAATCGTATCGAAGCTTCGAAGCATTTGACACTCACCTCTCTAGTGACCCCTCCTGGCCATTTCCATTAACATTACACAAACTCATGATCCACTTCAATGACGTCTGTTATAACTCTTATTGCTTTTATTTTTTCGCTGCTACAGACTGACAACGAAGAGAGGGGTTCGTCAGCAACTTCTAGTGTCTGATGTCTAAAAAATATAAATATAACTAACGCCAACAAGCAGAATGCACTATACGATAGCAAGAGTTAAACAAAATAAGACGCCTCACTCATGGATTCCCGGCTCTTCCAATTAGTATTTACTTTTGCACTGTATCATTATAATCGGTCCTGTTATTAGTATTATAATTAACCTTCATCTTTTCTTGAGATCACATTTAATAGCCTTAAATTTTTTCTTTGGTTTGACTTAATTAAAATGGAGTAGACGGAAAATAAAGGTTTATCCTTGTACTTTGCCATGATATAGGTAAGCACATTTGAGAAAGAAAAGGTGGAATCCTTAAATCAGTTATTATTCAATCAAGTATTGAAATATTTCATTTATGAATACTTTACAATATTTTGTGGAGCACGAAAGTAACGAATTAGCTACAAAGAACTGACGCCGTCAATGGCTCAACTAACTAAGGTGGTTGCTTTTCAAATTCTGAGCGTAGTGCTAGCCGGCGTTCAATCCGACTTAAAGACTCATCAAAATTAACAATAATAAAAAAAATCAGAATTGAAATCTTTATAACCAATTTAAACTAAATAATTTTGAGAGATACTGTGGAAGGATCGCATAAGAGATCTGTTCGGGAATCACCAAAATCGCCATCAAAATGCGATGTCTAATTGCGGATGACAGCTCACGTATTTACATTGATCCATTTCTATTCATTGCCATTTTGACGTCCATGAACCCCTCCATTGAATAAGGCAGTGGTTCTCAACCTGTGGGGCGCGAAGTAACAAAAAGGGGGGCGTGAAGATGTGAAAAAAAGAAAACAAGACTCAAAAATATGATAAAAACATCTGTTGGAACCAAAACAAATTAACTTAAACTACATTCTGATAATAGAACAATAAATACTATATAGAGTTAGATAAATGTCGATAAAAGTTAAGTAGGTATAATCAAATATGCATCTACATTTCAAAAAATGTTAGGGGGGGGGGGGCGCGATTAAAACTGTTATGAAAACTCGGGTCGCAAATACTTAAAGGATGAGAAAAGCTGGAATAAGGTAATAACAAACCCACTGTGGTAGATCAGGTTGAATTTGCTCTGCTGCACCAAACATTCAAAGGTGTCAATCCGGAGCACATCAGAGAGGCTGAGAGACACGGCGCAGATCAGTCACCAGCACACAGACACACACGGGACACTCCAAGGTGAACAGTGCACGTATCAAGGTCGGCATTAAAGATTGAGTGCTGAGGCAACAAAAAGCAGCGGGATAAACACATCTGTACCTGCTGTTGAAAAAACATTTGCTTTTAACAACAGCATCCCTCCCTCGTGAACACATCTTCAAGGTCCGGACAGGTGATCAGTAAAACATTTTTTAGTCACAGCACAGTGCAATAATAAAACATTTCCTAAAACATATAGTTGTCCAGTCTGTATCATTCCTAAGCAATCTTCCAGTAATAGAGGTGCAATCCCAGTTACTAACACATTAACACTCAAAGTAAGAACACATTCCACCTTATCAATTTAATATTTAAAAATTTAAACCGCTAAACCCGCCATCAACAACTACAAAAACAGTTGAAATCGTTACTCAAATATTTTTTTTTGTTATAGACATAAAACAAGATGCACATTTCCATTTGATATATCTTTACTAATGTTCTCGCCTTGCTCGCTCCCGGTCCCTGCTGGAATTTGCTGTTTAATAAAAAAAAAAGAAAAAGAAAATCAGACTCTTTTGGGTCATATTTCACAGTGGGTGGACGTGGGACCCGAACCCACATATGCTTTATTATGAAGCAGTAATGCTACCACTGCACCACTACTATTTTTGGGAGGGTGGAATATAATGTATGCTTTTAATGTATACATGTATGTATGTACTGAAGACAAAAACAATTATATATAGATGTATACTATATGACATACCTTCAGTGTTGCATGAAAATGTTGCATGAGGCGAAGAATGGATATTTATGAGAGTATTATAGTGAGAGATGTGTCGTCACCCGTATTGCTAAAGCTCTTCTTTGCAGCATTATGCATTCAACAAGTCGGCGTTTGTATGATGTATAATTTATAATTTTATTTTTTGCCACAATGTATTATCGGGCACAATCATTTAACATGTATTGATCATCTACAAACTTTCATTTCAATGGGAATTCTGTTGAGTTTTTTAAATCTGTTGATGCCATATGTACTTCAAACGGGAGCTCGATGAATAAATAATGAGTCGAAGCTTTGCGCAGAGTACTGAGATTGCGTCATGACGGGCTTTGAACAGGGCTCCGAAGCCTCAGACATGCGTACTACTGAGATGATGACAGGGCTACTTGAGCCTCAGACATGCGTAGTACTGAGATTGCGTCATGACGGGCTTCGAACGGGCTCCGAAGCCTCAGACATGCGTAGAAATGAGATTGCATCATGACGGGCTTTGAACGGGGCTCCGAAGCCTCAGACATGCGTACTACTGAGATCATGACAGGCTTCTGAAGCCTCAGACATGCGTAGTACCGAGATTGGATCATGACGGGGCTTCGAGCAGACATGGTCACTGGTTACTGAATCTTTGTGAAGCCTCAGCACACTGAAAGGCATTGACCTCTATATTTTAAGAGTCTGACACTTAACTCTCTAGTTATATTTTGTAATTCGTATTGACATTACACATTTCAGTTGATATGGTTAAGCTACAATTCAGGTAGTTGCTGAGAATTAATTATTGTTCTTGTGGATTGCTGTGATTTCCTTTGTCTGATACATAGTGTCAAAGTTATATTGTCATATATCAGCTTTATATATATGAAAAGATTAGGTAAATCGTTCAACCTTTTTATGGAACACTTAATTTTGTTCAAAACCGTACGTCATATAGTATACATCTATAAATATAATTTTTTCGTCCTCATTAGGAGAATACAACAATGATACTCTCGTATCAATTAAACCATTTTAATGTGCATATGTCAAACAACATATTTCATCCGCCGCAGTAAGAACAGTAGTAGTAGTAGTAGTTCAGTTGTGCAGAGCTCGTTAATTATCCGGATTAGGTGGCTCAGTGGTGTTGTCGCTCAGGTTCGCGTCGCTGATCTTCCTCTTGTGAAACTTTTTTTTTTCTATTCCTCCATTTAACAAGCTTGGACGGATAGCGAGCGAATCGAGCCATCGAGGGAAGGTTGGGCCACCGTAGTCGGGCAGGGGGCAGACGCCCCTAATTATATTGTGTATGTAAAGAGTTTCACTGTAAAACGTAATAAACTTCATATTTGTGTGTTTGGAGACCCTGGTGTCGTACTGAATTTGTATTGTAGAAAAACAAACTACTGTCCAGCATGCCTAAATGTGTCTTTTCGTGTCTCATCGCTATACGGCACTTCCAACTTGGGACAATTCGCTATAAACAGTTTCAGCCAACCAGCGCCTTCTAAACAAGCAGAACGACAGTGTGAACCTTTATTGTAGCGGCGCAGCATCTTCGTTTCAGTCAGTCATTGTCCTGTTAGACTACATGTATTTACAGTACTGTTAAATGCTGCTTGAGCTACCGTTTATAGTACAACAGGTGGCATACGTAGTTCTTAAATTGATATTGAAATGCACACACAAGTCTCCTAAATTATTTATTGAATGCCTACATTTAGTGTCCGTTTTAGGAAGTCATAGTTTTTACTTGTTCCCGTTATTAGGAATTATAATTTCTCAGTGTCACATATTATTCCTTACTACTTGCGAGTTTCTTACTATCATTGAGATTCTGTTTTATATTCTGTATAAGGAAACTTTTTAAAAGGAGCATTGATTAAACTGACTATAGCAGACTTGTCATCTTATTAATATGACTTTATTGATTTGATATTGACAATTAATCATAAGGTCAAACATCAAGGAGGATTTGAGTTTGCATGGACTGCGCCATTTCTTTTTTTCGTGACATCGCGTCAGTAGAGAGTGCGTCACGTTAACAATGCATTCTGTCCTAAATGACAGCGCACTCGCTTTTTTATATTTCCTAAAGGCCAATCTGTCTCAGTTTGCTCATTAATATATTTTGACAGTGTATTTTAGTGAGAATGATTATAAACATATTACCCATGTTCATTTCGTAGATATCTAACGTTTGGCGAGTATAAATAAAAAGTAACAACACATATAATAGTTATGTTGCATTGTTTATGATTAACAAAATTCACCGTTTATCTGAAATGTTCTACTTATACAGTCGATTTATTCCACTTCTGAAGGTGTACATTGTCGGTATTCTCCATTGCATTTGCCCCCGAGTGTAACGTGTGCCAGTGTAACCGAGGGATGGCAGACGAGCTCACGTAATGGGTGACAAGGCACATTCTCATCCTGATGCCCAGGCTCTTGTCATAAATATTCCCATCTTGTGCTTTTTCTCGTTCCTGAAAGTTTACTACTATTATTGGACATGTAGAGGTAATGTGTTTTATTTTATGTCTATGAAAGGAAGGACGGTAAAGCCTTGAATGAAACTGAGTGTTGATGCTTTGGGTAACAAGACAGGTTAAGGAACAGGGAACATTGAATGTGACATTGACTGCGGGGGATTGTGTAACTGGAAGATAGTTTAAGAATACAGAAACGACAAAAACGTAGTCTTTCAGTAATTCTA
>JANRMT010062806.1:17232230-17254152 GCA_026402145.1 Polypterus bichir lapradei | reverse complement strand
ATCAGAATCATGGGTTAGCGCACAGGTCCATATTCTAAAATATCTTCAATTATATCTATTTAGTTAGCATGTTGGCGCTGTTCATTTTCAATATATGTGGTATATTTCCCTGACCAGGGGCTTCTTGTCAAAAGGTTAAAATAAAATAGAGATCTGAGATACTCCTAATCAGCAACATTTGTTATTAAGTGTAGAGGTTTGTCTTGCATTCTAATTCTTAAAGCTCTATCAAACTATTGTTAATTTCAAAGCAAAATGCACCCAATCATTTTGTTTATAACTAAATTAAATAATCCTTATAAATAGATCCCAGTGCTTGATAATACTTAACACTAACTGATATCATTAAATGGTACTTCTGTGTTTTATTCAGGTTTACTATTTAATATTTTTAATTTGCCTTTTTGAGTTTTATTTTAAAATGAACTCTAAGACATATTCAGACTATTCCAGACTGCGCATGTCAAAAAAGCTTATTTATTTCAAAAGGTTTCTGTTCATGCTGATTTTGTCACCTATCAATGTTGTTTTTTATACATCACAGCAGTTTTTCAAATTGTAATAACTCCTTTATAACTCCACTTTTTCATGTAATTATTTACTTCATAATTTAATTTTGGCACAAATGTCCTTACCATCAAGACCACCAGTCTAGTTCATATTCTAAACTCCAATATTTAATGTTCTTCCTGAATCAGGAGGAACACAAACATGACTTTTAGTTCCAGATAAGATTCTAACAATAACCGGCTAATGTTAATTAGCCTCATACTAGCAGATGTTAAATAATGTTTTCCCCAACTCTTTGCAACCCCGTGGAACTGCCTACATAGATGACAGCTTAGCTGATAATATACCGCAGAACACGTAGGTTCTGTTGCAGTGTGCTGTGAGCTTGGGGTGATCCCTTGTTGATCCAGTCTTAATATGTTTTTTAATCTCCTCTGTGACTTGGTATTTGTAAATTTTAGTTTTTACTATCTATCTTTGTGATAGGGGCGAGTCAATGTTACATTTTGGAATAATAATGTCTAGCTTAACTCTGCCCTTGACCGTGATCCCTGCACAAACCCTGGTCCTTTGACTCGTATTCAATAAGATTGCAGACACTTGTTGACTCTTGGAATCACAGTTTAAACTTACATCCCCTTCACCCTGAATGCTACTAAAACAAAGGGTGCTTTTTCACAAACAGAGGGGAAAAGCAGTTTTCAATGACAGCTGTCCTATGTAACCTGGACTACCTAAAAGAAAGAATAAACCACAACGTTTTAGTAAAATTTTAATCCTTGTGCTAACACATAATATTATGTAACTATTCACTAAAAATTTTCCATCCTGATTTGACTAACGTGTCCAGCAATCATCAGCCCTGTACTGTACACGCACCTATAACATACTATAACCATTCTTATTTTTCAGGGGCTCATAACTGATGTAAAATGGAAGGAATTTCTAAAACTTTCTAAAACTTTGTATTATACAAAGCATCCTGAGTACCAAAGAGCCTGTTGATGAAAATGCGGTTTTAAATTAAAACCTGAACAAGATAACTGTTTTTCTATTCAACATAAAATGTTTAGTAAATAGAGACTAAATACAATTTAACAAAAAATGGAACACCGATGGACGGCCGAATAACCAAGGAAATCTAATTTAGCTTTAAATGCCACAGAGTGTTTTACAAATAATCTCCTACAACCATAGTTCTCAAACTGTGGGGATGGCCCCCTAGGGGGCACGAAGTAACAAAAAGGGGGCACAAAGATGTGAAAAAAAGAAAAAGTATCAAGAATATGAAAAATACATCTATTGAACCCAAAACAAAATAACTTAAACTACATTCTGATACTAGAAAAATAAATATTGAGTTAGATAAAAGTTAAGCAGTTAGAATAAAATATGCATCTATGGTATATCATTAATTAAAAAAAAGGACATATTGGTATTAGTGGGCCACTTTCAAAAAAACGTTAGGGGGCGCGATTAAAACTCTTATGAAAACTCTGTTCGCAATAAAAGATATGATAGAAGATATCAGATGTCTCCAGTTCCTACCCAGTTCCTTTAGGGACTTTATACTGTCTATTATCATTTAAAATGAGCACAGAAATTAACTTATATGCTATGTTCGGGGTGGAGGTGACCAGGTTGTGTGGCGTTCAGTGCTTTTGTTTTATGGCACTGTGTATTTGGCTTATAATACTTTTCTCTTGCCTGTTATGGAGCTCTGTCTAATTACCTGGTTACAGGAATTGCGAAATGATGAACTATTTTGGTAAGAATGTGTTAAGGTCTACATAAGAGAGTATAAAGGGGAAAAGTGACACCCTAGGACCCTACCATGACAAAACAAAAATCATAATTGGGGTTTTCTGTTTTTAACTTTTTAATTAAAAATAGTGAAATGTTTTCCAGTTATCACCTGTGTTAATAGAAATAATTTTAGCTTTTTTGAGTAGACAGAAAATATCAAAATTTTGTGCTAGTGTAACAGTGAGTGAGTGCTTTTAAATGCACGTACAAAACTGGGATAAGGTGAGAAAACAGGCTAAGGTAGAAACCTGCTTTCTTATAAATCTCCGTTTAAATGCACAAGTGTATTTACAGAGTTTTCCTTTGTCAAAAGGCTCCTAGGTTATAGAAATTAGCTAAGGAAAACAAATTAAAATCATCACTGACCACAGCAAATCCTAAAACACACGTGGAATCGGTGTCTCTTGTGCAGTGTGGGATTACATTTAAAAATAACTTAATTATATTACTCACACGTCTAAAATCACCCGGCCTTTGGGGGGCTACTATTCTGTATTAAAATAATTACTTTTCATTTAGCGAAATGAATGAAAACACAGTTGCCTTATGTCTATTAAGCATTCGCTTTGATATATGCTCCTGGATCACGTTCATCGTTGGAGTCTGTCTCCAACCGGTTGTAACAAATGAGAGTTTATAAAGTAAAAATGTTTGGATATCCCAGACTTTTAAAAAAATGCGGACCCCCGTGCAAAGATTCCCCTGCTAGAGTGAGCCCGATTTGAAAGAGTACGCATTTAACAAACGGGCCCTTCTGTACGTAGTTCAGGATACCGACCTCTTATTACGCCAGAGCTGATACACAACCGGCCTGCGCTTTTAAACCATGCCTGAATATTCTCAGAGAAGAGGCTCTGTTTGAATTTTCAGACGCAGAGACAAAAAGTACTTGATTTTAAAGCCCGTTTCGGTATGAAAAAACTAATTGTTTGCTTCAGTCCTATGAATTTGTACATTAATCGTCGTACACGCGGATAGATATAAATGCGGCATCTTATACTATACGCACAGACGAGCGCGCTCATGCGCCTACACACGAGTGCGCGCACTTGAGAATAAACTTGGAAATTATTCCTAGTAAGGATAAAATATAAGGGTTCAACTATCCGTTTTCTAAAAACATACTTGTTTGGCGAATATAACAATCAAAAATATGCCATACCGTGATCCTTGATGTTTCCGACGAGATTCGGTGTTCTCTTTCAGTATTAACGGCCTGCTGAGTAATGGACCGGTCTGAACACTTATTTATATACACAAAAAAGCGGTATTTTTTTAAATGTGCACGGTGATCTGTAATAACAGATGCTTGCCCATCATTTTAATTGGACACCCGTGTAATGTCTGTTGTCCGTCGCAAGGCTGACATCTAAAAATCCTTACATCGAAAAGTCCAGAATTTGTTTAATAGAATCCATTGTAGTGATGGGAACTCCGGCTCTTTTCAAAGCTTCGGCTCTTTTGGATCGGCTCCCTTTAAAGAGCCGGCTCTTACGGCTCCCAAATGGCTCTTCGTTTAGTATCACTTGGATGCTTATATTTTAGCCTAATTAAGCAATTATGAATGGTTTGTGTATAAGCAATTTCTTATTCATTGTTTTCAGACATTACGTATTTTTATGCATTTTTATTACAAAAAATACACAGTTACTATTGTTTAACATTTTAATAAAAGCTTTAAATGAACAACTTAACACAAAACCACAGCAAACAAAGGCCAAACTCAACAACAACACAACACAATGACTCTTTGAATAAAAGTTTTTAGGCCAGGAACATACATGGGGTTTAAGGCCTGTACAAAAGTTGTAAATCCAATGTCCTCCACAATGGAAAATGGTTGAAAGTCGCCAGCTATCATTTTAGCCAGCTCCTCATCGATACTTATTTGGAAGGAAGGAGAGAGGGCACGGTCTCTTCCAGTTGCACGGATGGGTGGGTGGATCGTATATGTCTGTGGAGGTTTGTTGTTGACCCTGCGCTGATACTTTCATATTACAAATTCTGCACTTAGCTTTGCAGTCTCCAATATCACTGAAATGCAGCCAGATGCTGCTTCTTTTTCGGCTTTCACTCATTTCTTTACTCTTCTTTTTTTCTTCACGATGCGCTTGCATTTAAATCTGGCTCCTCGTCTGTCGCAGCGACAGGTACACAGAGCGACACTGTCGCTCTGTGTACCTGGCCTGTATAAACACTCGCTATCTACGGAGGATCTGCCCCCCTTCCTTCTTTCATATAATGGTATTATTCTAGTCCGATGTGGAGCGGCCGAAGCTTCGGCTCTGCTCGACGGGCATCGGCTCCTCTCGTTCGCTTGAAAGCATCGGCTCTTAGAGCCGGCTCGTTCGCGAACGACACATCACTAATCCATTGTAACCCGTAGATTTCTTTAAACAGCTTCAGGCTTCTCCGTAAGACCGTTTTCACCTTTCCCAAAGTTTTCTCGGCCACGAGGTTAAGAGTCATAAACGGCCTGAGCCGTCCTAACAGCTGAAGTGTGAATCGACACCAATTCCCCACACCCACCACCTTAGCTCCAGGTGGGCGTTGGGGGGTGCGTTGTGCTTTGGAAAAAGCGGTTTTGACAAAGAGTATTTTAATTCGCTTTTTTCTAGCCCCGGATATCCATTCTGATTAAGGCAATCAAACTTTTAGAAAAACTTAACGCATTTCTTCATGAGGGGAGGATTAACAGGGGTGTTATTGGATAGAACAAGGTCTTGTTTTAGATCGATTTAAATACAAATTATAAATATATCTATACTAATAAAAGGCAAAGCCCTCACTGACTGACTCACTCACACACTCACTCTTCACTAATTCTCCAACTTCCAGTGTAGGTAGAAGGCTGAAATTTGGCAGGCTCATTCCTTACAACACACTTACAAAAGTTAAGCAGGTTTCATTTCGAAATTCTACGTGTAATGGTCATAACTAGAAGCTGTTTTTCTCCATTTACTGTAATGGAGATGAGCGCGAAAGCTCATATATATATATATATATATATATATATATTTTTTTATATATATATATATATATGTAGGTATCAATTCGTGTGTGTGTATATATGTAGATATGTATGTATACGTTTATATATGTGTGTATGTATATATATATTGTAACGACCCGGCAGCAAGCGCTGGCGGAGTCACGCCTTATGGGTAAATTATGTAAATAGTTTGTGGGGAATTTATGGGTAATTTATAAAAACTTATAGTTGTGTAATTTATTATAACATCGGAGTATTTTTCTATTTGTTGTGATTATTGTATGGGTTCGTGCTCAACTGGTGGGGTAGGTTGGGTCATTGCCGTCTGGGGATATTTAATTTGTAAATAATTACCATCATGAAGAAGCATGGTTTTGATAATGACCTTGATAATGGCGACACAATGGGTTTTAAGCTTTGTTTGATGAGTATCTCCGATAATAAAGAGATACAACAGGACAGAGCTGTGTATTGGCTAAGATTTATCTCAGCAATGCTGGCGAGAAACTCGGAGTCGTGCGGTGCATGGGGCACGAGCGCTCGTTATCTAAAGAGCTGGGTGCATCTGTGTGCTTAACGCTGGCAATCCGCTAGCCGACAGATTGGAAGAGGTGCACGGCAGAGTTCGGCTCTAAAATTCTTTAAAGACTCCACCACGGGTCGCTACAATATATATATCTATACATATACACATATATATATATACCTCTACATACATATACATATACACATATATATATATACCTCTACATACATATACATACACACAAATACATATATATTGTAGCGACCCGTGGGTGAGTCTTAAAGTTTTTCAGAGCCAAACTCTGCCGTGCACCTCTCCCAAACTGTCGGCTAGCGGACTGCCAACGCTATGCACGCAGCTACGGTCAGCTCTTTTAAGAAACGAGCACTCGTGTCCCATACACCGCATGACTCCGAGTGTCTCGCAAGAATTGCTGAGATAAAATCTTAGCAAATACACAGCTCTGTCCTGTTGTTTTTTTTTTTTTGTCTAAATTCCATTACTGAGAACAAAACACTGTTTTGCTTGTCCTTTTTTCACTTCCATTTAATTTTTTTGTTCCAGTGTCTTAGCTTTTAGCACACATACACAATGTCTGGGCAATTTGCTAAGTCACTGTTACCCTTCACCATTTCACCACCGTGACACAAATTTTTTTTTTTTTCTTTTTATTAAAGATCTTTACCTTTTTTCTATGCTCTTTTATTCTTTTCTACTTCTTCTTTTATCTTCCATTCCTCCCGTATCTCTTTTTCACATCTCTGTAACAGTCTTTGTATTGTTATTTTCTTGTTATGTATTACCAATTCATTCCTCCACCACCACATATTTTCTTTTATAACACTAACCATTTTCCATTGCCTTATTGGCATTTTCTCATTAGCTCCTTTCCTACCAAACCATATAGTACCCCTTCTTTTGTAATTTCTTTGAGCCCCAAGTCCCCTTTCCATTCCCTTCCCACACATCTCCACACCTCTTGTGCATATCTGCAGTTCCAGAATACATGCTCTGCAGTCTCTGCTTCTACACAATTATCTCTTGGACACATTTTACTTTTAACCACCCTCCTTTTGTACATAACTGTATTCGTCGGTACAATTTCATTTACTACCATCCATCCCAAATCTTTTTGTCTGTTTGTTAATTCTTTATTTGATATTTGTTGCCACACTTTTCTTACCTGCACCTCCGTTAATTCTTGAATTTTCCTCATTGTTTCCTTTTTTCCTATGTATTTTTTTAATTCTGTTTTTTTTTTCCACATTTTTGAATCTCCTCCCTCCCATTCATACCTTTGTAAACATTTTTTTATGATCTTAAAGTGTTTCGGCACATTAAACGCCACAGGTCTGTTGTTAGTTATTTTTAACAGTTTTGTTTTTCTTAATTCTGTCCCTAGTAAATATCTCATCATATCTGCAAATTTTCCTTTTTTATTTAGTGCCATGTTGGCCACTGTTGCTGTATGTTTTAGTTCCAACTCCTTTTCAATGTCTGGAAATCCTTTTCCTCCGTTTTCTTTGGTCTTTACTACCTTTGTTCTAGCCAGTTTTTCACACTTCGAATTCCATAGGAATACAAAACAAGTTCTTATAATCTTTCTTAGTATTTTCTTTGGTGGATAATAAACAGTTGCTAAATATGATATTTTCGGTAGGATGATTGCTTTAACCAGCAATATTTTTCCTTCCATTGTCAGATGTCTCAAGCTCCAAAACCCTATTTTTTGATTAATCTGATTTAACATTCCCTTCCAATTCTCCTTTTCTATATTGTCATCTCCAAAGGTAATCCCAAGTACTTTTACTTTATTCTTTAGTCTTATCTTTTCTTTTGGTTTTTCTTTCCATTTTCCCCATATCTTGCATTCACATTTTTTTAAGTTTAAATTTGACCCTGAGGCCCTACAAAAACTTTCCGTATGCTCTATTACTTGCTTTACACTCCAAGCATCCCTTATTAATACCGTGACGTCATCCATATAAGCAAACAACTTTATCTGCTGCCCTCCACTTCCCGGAACTTCAATTCCTCTTATATTTTTGTCCTTTCTAATCATATTAAGCAATGGCTCAATGCTCATTACAAATAAAACTGCTGACAACGGACACCCTTGCCGTACTCCACATTCAACTTTTATTTCTTCTGTCAACCTATTGTTTACTTTAATTTTACTTCCTATTCCTTTATATATTGCCTTTAGCCATCCCAAAAATTCTTCTGGAACTCTCATTTTTTGTAATACTTTCCACATATATTTATGTGCGACCTTGTCAAATGCTTTTTCCAAATCTAAATTAATTAACCCTACGTCCAAATTTTTTTCTTTCATTATGCTAATGCAATCTCTTATCAAACACAAATTTTCTGCAGCACTTCTCTCCTGTACCACACATGCCTGCTCTTCTTTTATTATT
The DNA here is from genome assembly GCA_026402145.1 of Polypterus bichir lapradei. Taxonomy (NCBI): domain Eukaryota; kingdom Metazoa; phylum Chordata; class Cladistia; order Polypteriformes; family Polypteridae; genus Polypterus; species Polypterus bichir. The sequence continues at coordinate 17,245,898 of JANRMT010062806.1, read as the reverse complement.
TCCCCCACGTATTCTTTCAATCTGTTCGCCAAGACTCTTGCCAGTATTTTGTAATCCTGACAAAGTAATGTAATTGGCCTCCAATTTTTAACCTCCTTTTTGTCATCCTGCTTGGGAATAAGCGTTATTACTCCTCTTTTCATTGTTTCATTGTACTTGTCATTTCTCCATGTTTTAGAATTTCCAAAAACACAACCAGTACATCATTTTTTAAAATCTCCCAAAAAGTCAAATAAAATTCGATCGGTAATCCGTCTATCCCTGGTGTTTTTCCTCTGCTGCACATTTTGACCGCTGCTTCAATCTCTTCCATTTTTATTTCCTGACATATCATTTTTCTTTGTTCTTCTGTATAAAATCGATCTATTGTTTTTTCTATTTTGTCGATATACTCATTCTCAATCTCTTTTTTTCCATACACGTCTTTATAATGATTTACAATTATTTCCATTATTTCTTTATTTCCTTTTTTGATGTCTCCATTTTTATCCATCATTTCTTCCATTCTTGATTTTTTCCTCCTCTCCTTTATTTTCTTAAAGAAAAATCTGGAGCACTTTTCTCCTTCTTCTTGTTCTCTAACTCTACTTTGAAATTTTATTTTTTCTTCTTTTTTCCTAAATAATTGTGCTAGTTCTTCTTTTATTATCCTTGTCTCTGTTTCATTATAATCCTCTCTACCGTACTCTCGTTCAAGATTTTCCTGCAATATTTTTATTTCTTCCTTGTCTTTTTTGCTCTGTTCTCTGCCTTTTTTTTGGAAAAACTCTTTTGTGTTTCTCTTCATTAGCTCCCACCACTCTCTTTGTGTCCCACACCATTCTTTTAACGTTGTCCATCCTTTGTAATATTGCTGATACTCCTCTCTTATTTTCTTGTCCTCTAACAATTTTATATTTAACTTCCATTGGAAGTCTTTGGTCTCGTCATCACTCCCTTTTTCTACTTCCACCTTCAACATACTATGATCCGAAAAAAACACTGGCTGCAATTTACATTTCTTTGGTTCATAAGTCTTGTCCGTAAATATATAATCTATTCGGGAGGATTTTTTCCCTGCCCCTCTCCAAGTAACCCCTTTTTCTTTACCTTTCAGTTTTCTAAATACATCTATCATTTCACAATCTTTAATGATTTCTACTAGTTTTTTTGATGTTTTGTCCATTTGTTGTTCTTTATTTTTTTGTTCAGTTGAACAATTAAAATCACCAACCACCATTAAGTTTTTTTCATTTGCCATTGTAATTTCTAAGCATCTTAACATTTCCATTCTCTCTACTGGTGTTGTTGGTGCGTATACATTGATCATATTCATAATATTATTTCCTTTTACCAGTTTTACTTTCATTAATCTCCCTTTTATAATTTCCTCAGATCCTTTTATTTTTATTTCCTTATTTTTTATTAATACTCCTATACCTGCATTTTTATTTTCATTCGTTCCTGAAAACACTGAGCTACCTTCTTTCCAATCCTCCGCATACTTTTCATACGATTTTTCATTTGGTAAACTACACTCTTGCAAACAAAAAATATCTGCAGGAATGTCCTTCAGAAAGGAGAAAACTATTCTCCTCCTCTCCTTTCTCTTAATACTCCTTACATTTATTGTTACTATTTTTACTTTCATTTTTTCTTTCCGGTATTTTGTTCTACCTCACCTCCTATTTTTCCTCTATTTGCTGCTATTACATTTTTTTTTGCTTTTTTGGCTGCTTTCCTCTCCGTTTTCCACTCCTCCACCCCTTTCATCCCTGTTGTTGTAAGAAACCCTTCCATGTCTCTAGATTCCAAATAGGAGGGATTTGCTCCCAATTCCTGGCTGTTTTTGTCCCCTTCGTCACCCTTTCTAGTGTTACCTGGTGACAACATGTCTGGGCCCCTTTTTTTTGTAACATAGGGTTTACTTGTGTCCTCCCAATATTTTCTTCCATATCATCCTGCCCTGTGCTTTCCATTTGCACCTGCTGAGATGATGGACATAAAGGTGCAGATCCACTTAAGATCTCCATGATCTCTTCCGTATGGAACAATATGTCTTGTGAACACTGCTCCATCCTTCTCTCTATGTCTTTTTCTGTCTTTTCTTCTATAAGTGCTAAAATATCACTCTCTTCTCCATGTTTCATCCCTTCTTCTTCCTCTAATCTTCTCTCACCCCTTTCTTCCAGACTTAAGGCCTCTGTTTCTTCATATGTCCTCAAGCTATTCCCTAGTATTTCATTACTCTGCACTTCCTCCTTTTCTTCTTCTGATTCTTCGTCTAACAGTGCAATAACTCTGTCTCTCATATTATTTGTTTTTACAACATTGGCGTAGGAGACAGGACAATCCTTAAAGGCATGTGCTTCTTGTCCACATAAATTGCATATTATTGGTCTTCTGCACTGTCTTGTACTGTGTCCCTCTTCTTTGCAATTTCTACACTTAATTGTTCTACAGTCTATTGCTTTATGACCCTCCTTACCACACCTTCTACATAATTGGGGTTGTCCAGGGTAAAAGACGTGTCCTCTTACCACACCAATTTGTATAACCGGTGGCACGGGTACAACTCTGTCGGTTTCACTCTCCCTCTTCAGAACTACGTCAAATTTATACAGGCCATTTTTTATCCCATCCTCATCTGTCATTTGCATGCTAGTTTTAACTTCACAAAACTGCAATAACCACGTCGATATATCTTGGATTTTTACCTTTTCACTATACATAATTACATTGACTTTCTTATCTAGTCTGTCACTCAGAGGTAATATCAAAAACCTTTTCAGGTTCTGATTCACCTCTTTTTCTTTCTGCACATTTCTGACACACTTGTCATATAAACTTCTATTCTTAAAAACCACTTCAAAGGTAGTCTTCCCAGGGAAGGCAAAAAGAAAATCTCTCTCACCCGGAGTGAACTTCAACGTTTTTTGTAGAACTTCCTTGCTAAATTCCCCACGATCCATCTGTTCTTCTTTCAACTCAAAACGCACGACGTTCTTCCTCTCCCTTCCATCGATAGGTATCCGTGATACAGGTCTCTCGCCGCTGCCACCACCAGGTTCAAGTAGATCAGCTTGCTTGCTTTCCATTTCCAGTCTGCCACTCCAACTACCACGATCAATTACTTCCGCCATCTTCTATCTGTAAAATACAACTCGCCGCGCACCAAGGGAAACAGAGCAAATTGAGTGGTGGACAAGCCAACCTACCCAACTCTGAATCTGAGGCCGTGGGGCGCTCCCTACACCTGACAGAGAAGAACCAATGGTATCTCCCCTGCCTGTCCTGTTGTATCTCTTTATTAGAGGAGATATTCAGCAAAAACAAAGCTCAAACTCATTGTATCGCCATTATCAAGGTCATTATCGAAACCATACTTCTCCATGATGGTAACTATTTACAATTTAAATATCCCCAGACGGCAATAACCCAACCCACCCCACCAGTTGAGCACGAACACATACAATAATTGCAACAAATAGAAAAATACTCCAATGACATAATAAATTACACAACAATAAGCTTTTCATAAATTACCCATAATGCCTTACTCCGACAGCGCTGGCTGCCGGGTTACTACACAGCCCCCCCCCCAAGAGGGTTAGTGTCCCCACAACCCTAATCTTCACAGTGAAAATCGAGTAAATGTCCTGGCCGGCGACGGACACGCTTCGGCCTGCCTCATACACCATTACCCGTGTCGGGCTCAGTCCTGAGACTGTCAATGTCTGTCTCGGCGCCGGGGGTAGAGGTTGGTGAGCTGCTTTGATTCTCAGGCCTTTCTTGTACTGGGGCCAGTGGGTGGTATGGCGCCAACCGGTCCTTATGCAGCACCACCCGTCTGCCCCGTCCAGGCATTCGGACTCGGAAAACGACTTCCGAAATTTTGTCCAGAATCTCTCCAGGTCCTTGCCAATGGTGAGTCAATTTAGGAGACAGTCCCCGTTTCCTTTGTGGGCAAAACACCCATACTTTGTCCCCTTGTTTCAGCGTCGGACCATGGGCCCGGGTGTCATATGCCCGTTTCTGGCGAGCTCCAGCTCCCTCTAAAGCCTCCCTGGCCAGTCGATGAACGGTGTCCAGACGCTCTTTCAACCGCCTAAAATAATCCAATTCAGCCCCACCAACAATCTCAGGCTCAGGGGGCGAGCCAAACACCAAATCCACTGGCGTGCGAAGTTCTCTTCCAAACATCAGCCCCGCTGGTGTGCATTGGCTTGACTCTTGGACGGCTGTCCTATATGCCCACAGAACCAGAGGCAAATGTTGGTCCCAGTCTCACTGGTGTTGACTGGTCAGGATTGCAAGTTGAGTGGCCAGGGTGCGATTAAATCGTTCGACCAGTCCATCACTTTGAGGGTGAAGAGGGGTGGTTCTGGTCTTTTTCACCCCTAGTCGCTGACACACCTCCTTGAACAAACGGCTCTCGAAGTTCCGCCCTTGATCACTGTGAAGTTCGTCCGGAACTCCAAATCGAGTGAACATTTCATCTACCAATCTTTGAGCTGCTGTGGAGGCACTCTGATCCGGAACTGCATACGCCTCTGGCGCGCGGGACGCACACACACACAGGCGCACGCAGGACGCACACACACACACAGGCACGCGCGGGACGCACACACACACACACACACAGGCGCGTGCGGGACACACACGCACACACAGGCCGACGCGGTTCGCACACACACACACAGGCGCGCACGGGACACACACACACACACAGGTGTGCGCGTGCATTGTTGCAGTGTTACTTTTCTTGGTTGTTTATTAATTTTTCAACTGTTCATTTTTTTCCCCTGTGCTTAAAACTCATTAAAAAAGGTGTTTTTAGCGAGCGGGTTGTAAGGCTATAGCGCAAACTCTTCCAGTCTTAGTTTTCTCAGTTGTTCAAGGTTTTCTTAGTGTTATTCAATGTTTTTTAGTAGTTTACTATTACGCTGTGCATTCAGTGGTATAATTAACTATATTTGTGCTTAAAAACGTAAAAAAATATATATTTACATACAGTTCATATGGTCTGGAATGGATTAATTGTATTTACATACAATCTTATGGGGGGAAATTACTTCGGTTCACGACCAAATCGGGTTAGAACCAGAGTTTTGGAACGAATTATGGTCGTGAGCCGAGGTTCCACTGTATTACTGTCATACAAAATTACAGGCATTTTACGGAAATACAAACCAGTAGTACTGAGAGAGAAAATTAAAGGCACACAATACAGTGACGTATATTACAGCTACATACAAGGTCCCTTGCCATTTAATATAGACTGTTCCTACTAATGTTTATGCACTACTGTTCTAGCGCCCGTTATTGTAACGGGCTTAATGTCTAGTATATATATATATATATCAAAATACCCGCGCTTCACAGCGGAGAAGTAGTGTGTTAAATAAGTTATGAAAAAGGGAACATTTTAAAAATAATGTAACATGATTGTGAATGTAATTGTTTTGTGACTGTTATGAGTATTGCTGTCATCAAGGATTTGATCATTATTTCTTTCAATCAGGTTCATATTTGGAGGATGTGTTGTGTTCAAGTTACATTCCGTGTCTATCAACTGTTGTAATGATAACAGGTTTCATTTATCGATTCCTTTCTTACTGTGTCAACAAACAGCTCGTCTTCCTCTTTATTTGAGACATCACACACTGCATGCATGGGTTTTTTTTTTTTACACTGTGTTCCTTTAGCTGGACATTGACTTCTTCCACCGTGTGCTTTGTTTCCGCAGTAGCTGCACTTATGAATATGCTTGTATGTGTCACACACTTCATATTGTTTTGCTGCCTTCTCAATTATGTAACACTTTTTTGTTCTGCACTCTTTGGAGCTCTTTCCACGGCTTTATTTAATGTTAGCTAAGACCCCGGCACTTAAAAGTTTCTCTCGCAGTTTCGCTGAGTTTGTGCCAAACGCCACCCTGACCATCTCATTTTCCTTTCCATGAGCACAGTCCTTCGCGGCAGAGTGTTTCTATTGGATTGCCGCTGACGGACAGCCTTATATGGGCAGGCACTCAATTACATGGGAGGCGTGATGATGCGAGACGCAAGACGTAACTCCGCCTCACACGGCGACTGAGCTGCCCGCTATGGCCATATACAGTATACGAAAGTAGGTTCCAGTTATGACCATTACGCGTAGAATTTCGAAATGAAACCTGCCCAACTTTTGCAAGTAAGCTGTAAGGAATGAGCCTGCCAAATTTCAGCCTTCTACCTACACGGGAAGTTGTAGAATTAGTCAGTTTCCATGCTTGGTGGAAAAGTGACGGCTAATGTTGTATTCCTTTGAAACTGTAACGGTTTCTTGGCAAATAAGACATACAGCCTTTGACCGGACTTCAGTGAAAAAGTATTTAGTTGTCCATTCCTTATTAAACACTCGCCACTCATTGTCGACTTTACTTTTCTTTGGCCCACTCATTGTTGCAGATGGGTTCAGAGTAGTAGCAGAGAGTAACCCGGGCTCCGCAAAATCAAGTCAATGTATCACTGCGCCTAATGTGCCACCTGGTGGAACGCCAGGCACTACAGGACAAGGTCAAATGAATGCAGTCATAATTATGATATGATTTGATTTGGGCAATTTTGTACCAATCTTTGGCGGGCCGGATTAAAAAGATCAACGGGCCGGATGTGGCCCACAGCCTGTAGTTTGCCCACTCCTGGCTTAGAGTCCACTATGACTCCTAAATCCTTCTCATAAGGTGTACTCTCGATTTTCTGACTGCCCATTGTGTATTCATACCTAACATTTTTACTTCCTATGTGTAATACTTTACATTTACAGACATTAAATTTAATCTGCCACAAATCTGCCCAAGCCTGTATGCTATCCAAGTCCTTCTGTAATGATATAACAGATTCCAAGTTATCTGCTAATTCACCTATCTTGGTATCATCTGCAAACTTAACCAGCTTGTACTTATATTCCTATCTAAATCATTTATATAAAAAATAACAGCAGCCCTAGCACAGACCCCTGTGGAACACCACTCTTAACATCGGCCAATTCTGATAAGGCTCCTCACACCATCACCCTCTGTTTCCTGTGTCTGAGCCAATTCTGCACCCATCCAAAAGCATCACCCTGAACACCAACTTCTTTTAATTTAATGACCAGCCTCTCATGTGGCACCTTATCAAATGCTTTCTGAACGTCAAGATAAATAATATCATATGCTCCACTTTGATAATATCCTTTTGTTGCCTCCTCATAGAATTCCAGCATGTTAGTAAAACATGACCTTCCTCTTCTGAATCCATGCTGACTGTTCAGAATAACTCCTGTCCTTTCCAGGTGTTGCTTAATCTTATCCTTAATAATTCCTTCCATTAATTTTCCTGTGATCCATGTTAAGCTTACTGGCCTATAGTTGCTTGGATCTGCCCTGTCACACTTTTTATATAATGGGATGATATTTGCCATTGTGCAGTGACTTCCTAAAAATATGTGTCAACGGTTTATATATGTACTCACTAGCCTCCTTAAGAACTCGAGGATAAATATTATCTGGTCCTGGTGATCTGTGGTGATTGTGTATATAGTTAAAAATTATTAATTACTATTTAACTGCTAAAGAATAAAGAGTGGCTCCAGCAATGTTTGCCAGAAAATAAATGTGTAGTCTGGTAATTTTGTGGAGGTGGGCAAAATATTGGTTAGGGTCTCCATGCCTTAAGTGTTCTTTTCATATGTATTCATCTGCCTCACAGTGATTTCTTCCTGCATTCTAAACCCAGTAGGCACAGTCTTTGGGAAAAAAAAGTCGCTATTATATCTTTAAACCTACTTTTTTCATTTTCGTCATGTTTTGGTAATTTTTCACGATAAACTGGTAGCAGCAAATACTCCAATGAACGCTTTGATGGCTTTTCTGTTTTATTCAAGAAAGTATTTCGTTCTTTGTCAGAATCACATTTATTGGCCAACGTACATGCAATCTGATTCCAGTTTTGGTGGCTCTCCAAATATAAGTTACATAATCGACATATACACAACTGTTTAGCACACACCTGAGATAAAAAACAATACAAAGAATGTAATTATATATATATATATATGCATACAAAGTGCAGAGTGCAACTCAGTGCAAGAAATACTGAAATAAACAGTGAAAAACAAGAATTAACAATATGTAAACAGTATTGCAAAACCATGGGAGGCATGGCTGGGGGGTGGTGTGTCCAGCCTAATTAAGCTGAATTAACCATTTGTGATCTTGATAGCCTGTGGGATAAAACTGTTCTTATATCAGCTTGTTTTGGTGTATATTAATACCTGGCTGATGAAAGAAGTTCAAAAAGGTTGAGGCATGGGCGTGAGGGGTTTGTGATGATTTTCCTTGTCCGTTTCATGATTCTAGAAGAGTACAGGTCCTGTAAGGTGTACAGACTGACACCAAAGATATTTTCGTTGTAGCCTGTTTTTGTCATGTTTACTCACTGATTTGAACCACACTGTTATGGATGAGTTGAGAACAGACTTAATGTCTTCTGTGTAGAACTGATTATAAGATTTCTCGGAATTACCAGTATTATCATTTTGATTCTTATTATGTATAAGGATATTGTAAAACATTCAACGTGTTAGAACAGGCTGCAGCTAAGCCTATTTATTTGAAAACTTCAGAGAAGTCAAGTCAAGTCTACATAAAAAGAACAAAAGCAAACCTTTCAGTTTTCAAAGCTTTTTTGATTTGGAGTTGCTGATAACAGATTGTGGATTTGTACAGAAAAAAGAAGTCTTGTGTACATCATCTGGTAATCATTCTTTGCAGAGAGAGTTAGAATTGTGTTTACAAATATATAGATAACCCACTTTCTTGTATAATTTGCATGCCGCTCTCATTTACTGTAAAAAATGAGTAACCCATGGGTTAAATTCAGGAAAATTTAGCACTCTCAAAAAGTAGAAGTCACACTGTGGACCTTGGGCAGATATATATGATTTTGGAAATGCGAGCAGTTTAAAGAATTTTCACATATTCAACATCTTTCATAAATAGAGTTTTGACAACTGATGGAGGTACATCAGTGACATTATCAACTAATACATGTGACTATGGAACCCTTGGAATGATAGCTTGCAGAACCCAAGGGGAAAATTACACTGTTACAGAAGCCTATATATTAATAGTAGTAAATGCTAATAAAAACTATACTGAATATACAGTGTCTAAGGAATTAAGAGAAAAATGTAATTTACATATTAAAATTGTACAAAAATATAGTTCATCCAGAGAATGAGTAGTAAAATCTGATTTCAGTTGGTAAAAAGCTAAATGTCTTCTACAGGTTGATCAGGATGTCATGATGAGGATGCTAGGTACTGTTCACTATAGGCAGTATCTTAACCAACATCTTGCTCTCTGCTACTGCCTCCAGACAGGCCAGGCTAAACCCACAGTTAGGCTGCCTCTTTTACTTGTTAGTCGTACATCTGCTGACATCTCTTGCTTTCATATTAATCATCCTAAACATCACTGTATGAAACAGCACTCTTGCAGATGTAGTTTTGTAGAATACAGAATGCAGAAATATTCCAGTTATAGAAATTGTTTGGCTAAAGTTTTTGTAGCCCAATCTAGCCTACCTGTCTCGGTGAACGTCTGTTGTTAGTCATTGTGTAGTGGCTGGAAGCGCTGCGCCTCTAAAGACACAATTCACACACACTACATTGAGGGAGGAGGTGTGGTGATGAGGGAATAGGCAACAGTTGTATATAGTTAAAGCACGTTTAATAAACATTTAGTAGTTTTTGCCTGCATTAAGAGAATGTTGTCTGCCGTGTCTTCTTTCTTCGCAGGGTGCTACAGTGGTGACCGCCACACTTTTGGACAATTCCAGAGTTACAATAACCATGTCTGCCATGTGGTGGCGTTAAAGTTACCGGAGTTTTGGGAACAGCAAGCCGCAGCGTGTTTTGCCCAAGCAGAAGTGCACTTTGCTTTGCAGAACATTATGGCAGATAACATGAGGTACTACTACGTCATTGCAGCTCTCAGCGGCTCTACAGCATCCAGGGTGGTGAGTCTGCTTGAAAATCCCCCGGACACGGACAAGTATGTAACTTTAAAGGCATACCTTTTAGAGACATACAGACTCACGGAGTCAGAGCGGGCACGATGGCTACTAACATTGCCGGGCCTTGAAGACACAAAACCCTCCACGTTGATGGAACACAAGTTAGCTTTCCTAGGTAGCCATAAGCCCTGTTTTATATTTAGAGAGCTGTTTTTCCAACAGATGCCAGAACAAGTGCACACTGCCCTGGCCAAAGTGACTACCGAGAGTGATCATTGACTACCGAGAGTTAGCCAAGATGGCCGACAGCCTGCACTCTGCAGATCTTCAGATCACTCTGCACATCTTCCACCTGCACCCTTCATCAGTCCCATTAACAAGCCCGCCTCTTGTACTGCTCATCCCCCTTCTGCCACCATACAGACAAATGACCTGTGTTTGTAGAACACAAAGAAATGTCGCCCTCCTTGTAATTTTAACCCACCCGGGTCAATCAACACTATATCATCAGAACCTGCAGACAACTTACTCTACATAACAGATGCCCAGTCCAGCAGCTGTTTTCTATGTGATACTGGCGCACAAGTGAACGCGCTTCCTGCATCACCCATTGATGTGGCTTCAGGGATAAAAGGCCCGTTTTAGAGGCTGCTAATGGCATTAGGATCCCCACCTATGGAACACAGCACACAACCTTATCATTCAGTGGAAGGCGGTTTACTTGGACATTTGTCTTGGCCAAGATGGCCGCTGATGGGTACGTACTTCCTGTGTGTAAAATGGGTTGCTAGTTGATGTTAAAAACGGTCGCCTTGTAGATGCAAAGGACTCTGCCACCTTTCCCTGCACACTCAGCAGTATCACTATCTTAATATAGTATGATAGCTATGACTTGCGACTTTGCCCGCCTTCTCAACGAATTCCCCCAGCTATCAAAACCCACTTTTTCCATAGCAGAAACCAAGCATGGAGTGGAACACTACATTTCTACTTCTGGTCCACTGGTCCATGCCCACGCCTGTCGGCTGGCCCCTGACAAGCTGGCTATTGCGAAGGCTGAATTTGCTGACATGGAACGGATAGGCATCGTGCGCTGATCCAGCATCCTGTGGGCATCGCCCCTCCATATGGTTCCCAAAGCAGGAGGAGGCTTCTGACCATGTGGGGATTACCGCCGCCTGAACGATCACACTGTCCCAGACTGCTACCCAATTCCACACATACAGGATTTGTCATGGCTCTCTGAGAAAGTAATCTTTTCAAAGGTGGACCTGGTCCATGGCTACCACCAAGTACCTGTGCACCGGCGAACATCCCCAAAACAGCAGTCATCACCCCCTTCGGATTATTTGAATTCCTACGAACACCACTTGGCCAACATGCACAAACATTCCTGAGGTTGATGGGCTCTGTCCTCAGCGATTTTGACTTAGCAACCATACACATTGGAATTGACTACTCCCATCTGGCAACTGACCAACCTGAGGACCCAGAGGTCCAGGCTCTTCACTCGACAGACACTGGCCTGCAGTTATCAGAGGTGCAGTTAGACAGCACCGCTGCTAAACTCCTGTGTGACACCAGCACAGGTTACCCACGCCCAGTTGTCCCCAGCAACTTGAGACAGCGCATCTTTGACACTATACACAGCCTCTTACATCCAAGACGAAAGATATCCCAACGTTTGGTGGCGAACAAATTTGTTTGGCGGGGCCTCAAAAAAGTTGTTTGTAGCTGGGCAGCAGCTTGTGTTGCATGTCAAAATTCTAAAATACATCGCCATGTTAAAGTCCATCTGACACCTTTCCCGGTGCCTACTCGCCATTTCAACCATGTTCATGTGGACCTGGTAGGCCCCCTTCCTCCTTCTCATGGTTTTACACACCTGCTCACTGTGGTTGACAGGACACCAGGTGGCCCGAAGCTGTGCCTTTGACGTCCACAACTGCAGCAGAAGTAGTGAAAGCCTTTATCAACACTTGGGTTGCACGGTTCAGCACGCTATCTCACATCACATCCAACCAAGGTGCACAGTGCACTTCACAGCTGCAATGGCTCAAGACCTTGGCACGACCCTGCATCATACCACTGCCTACCACCCCCAAGCCTTTGGGAATGATTTCACCGGTCGCTAAAGTCAGCCCTCAGGGCCTCCCTTACCAATGACAGCTGGGTTGACCATCTGCCGTGGGTGCTGTTGGAGTTATATACGGCTCCAAAAGAGTATCTACAAGTCTCGTCCGCTGAACTGGTGTTTAGCCAACCTCTCCGCGTGCCCAGGGATTTTATCCCTCAGAGTTCTGCCCCCTGGACTGCATCCCGACACCAATCTCTTCTCCCAGACACAGCCGTCACTTTCCGGCCAGTACCTCCTGCCCAGAACGGCTTTCCTCATTTCCTCATTCTTGGCTTCCATGCCACCTACAATCAGCAAAGTTCGTGTTTGTCCGGCATGAGGCACATTGGGCCCACTGAAACTACATTATGATGACCTTTCCAAGTCCTGGAAAGTGGAGACAAAACGTTCATGCTTGACATCGGTGGCAAACAGCATACGGTCTTGGTGGATTGCCTCAAGCCCGCACACTTGGATTCCTCTGAGGTTTTTGATTCTTTTCTGGCTCCTGGAACCTGCTTCTCCTAACACACTTGTACCTACCGGGCATTCAGATGTTAGTTCTCCAGGTATGTTCACAACCCCGCCTAATTGCACTCAGACAGGGTGCATAGTGCATGCCCCAACAAAGTTAATGTTACCTGTGCATGTGAATTCTGGGGGGACCTGTGTAGCGGCTGGAAGCGCTGCGCCTCTAAAGACACAAGTCACATGCACTGCAGTGTGGGAGCAAGGGGGATAATGAGGGAATAGGCAACAGTTGTATATAGTTAAAGCACATTCAATAAACATTTGGTAGTTTTTCCCTGTGTTAAGAAAATGTTGTCTGGCGTATTTTCTTTCCTCACAGGGCACTACACTTGTAAGGTGTCCAGAGTCAAAGAAGTCCTTCTGAAATCCAGTATATGAAGCTATTCACAGTACACTTTCTGATTCCTCCACAATGCCACAAGCTCCCCCATCTAACTTCAGTAATATCTCCTCATTTCTCATAACAATGGAAGAGACTTAATGGTCTGAATATATTATTCCTTGCCCTTGTGCTGTCCTGTGCAGCATATCTAGCTTTTTTATTTATATATTTTGTCACGCATGTGTGTCTGAGGATCTCCTTGAGGGCTCATTCGAGGTAAACGGTAACCCACCAGGGCAAGAGGGGGGCGCTGACACTAAACTTGTTTCCTTTTTCCCTACAGCTCCCAGAAACCTCCCCTGAAGGAAATTAGCTCTGCCCCTTCCGGTCCTCCCATTATAAAATGACCGGGTGCCTCCACTAAGGGGTCTTTACTTGATGAGACCAGTTAAGAAAAGTGAAAGCTCTAGGAAAGCCTTCCATTGTTTTGTTTGCTGAAACTAAATGCTGTAGTAATTTTCTGTTTTGTTTCTACTTGCCTTATGTTGAGTGTTACCAGACAGCACCTGTTTAAGTTTGAAAGATTTGAAAAAATTAAAAGGGATTACCCAGCTGGTGTCCCAAACATTTTTGATTTGTTCCAGCTTTGTTTGAACCTGTGTTCGGCCACCTCA